>VZZY01008262.1:0-11186 GCA_013400335.1 Eurystomus gularis
AATATCACAGATGTTTTTTCCCTAAATAATGTTACCTGAAAGGGAAATTCAATTTTCACTTTTTTAAAAAGGCTTTTTTTTTTTCCAAACTCTCCAATAGTTGGTATTATTTGGCTATCTTGAACACTTTCTGAATATGTTCTCTACCAATAAATTGAAGTTTTCTCCCTTTCTTCTTATTACATACTTTAATATTGGAAGATTCTGTTCATAAATGAACCTTGATGCTGACTGCAGTATCTCAGATATAGTACCATGGCATAAGTATGCCTAGATTGTGGAGCTTGGATGTTCATTATATTACTTTGAAACTGTAAGAATTTTAAGCCAACAGTTCTGCAGTTATGTCAGGGAGACCTCATTTTAAATGTGGCATTCTGAGAAGGCTTAAAAGCTTTCCTTTTTTTCTCTTAGATTTTTGTAGAGGCACTTGATGCAAGAAGACAGGAATTTAAGAACTGCAGGTCTTTATTAAGACAATGAGAGTTGGTATGGCTGCAGAAGGAGGAATTTACAGAAATCCTATTCTGAAACAGCCTGGGGTTCGTCACCTTTTCTAACAAATTATTAATAAATCAAGACCCTTGCTTTTTTTACTTTAGGCCATTGCAGTTCCTAGTACGTTTATAATATCTCATGAAAATATCTCTATTCCTTCATATATAGAGAAGTGAGAATAAAAACACCACTGAGAAATATATCCTGTAATACATTACTCTAATGTTCTTTGAAATAACTTTGACCACTAGGGCCCATCCCTTTTGTATGTTTTTTTGTTTGTTTTTTTTTTTTTTTGCATACTCCCTATGGTTTCTGAAAACAATGTACATATGTCATATTTCCATGTATGTGATTGCACATGGAAATAAATTCTTGAATACTATCTCTCTTTAAGCACCAGCACATACCTAGGACTCTTGAGAAATTCATTCCCATTGATAGAAATATTCTAAAAAATATGTTCAATGGATTTTATTTTATACAGTGTCACAGTCCCAACTTGCTTTAATTATTAATAATTAAGAGAAGAAAGTGCTATGTGAGGGGAAAAAAAAGAGCATTCCTATATTCATACTTCTCTTGCTCTTGCTCTCAAAGCAACTAAAGAGCACTGTGTGGAGTGCTCTCTCAAAAGGAATCTATAAGCTGGTCAATAAATAATAGTGGTAGCAGTATGCATTGCTTATTTTTTATTTTACTGTCTTCTCTGTTAATTCTTTCCATGTTAAGGTTCTAATGGTAACAAAATGTTTCAAGGTAAATTAGAAATATCAAGTATTTCTCATTATAAAGATCACAACTCACATTTTGAAGAAAAACGTCTTTTTCTCTTTCATTTTGATGAGAAATTTGTTTATTTTCATAGATGTGTATATGCATATACCTGTAAGCAGTATTATAAACACATAAATCAGTTTATAACAGCTAATGCTCCACCCGGGCCAAAATTTGCAGAGACATCCATCAGAATGTGAAATGCAGACAGGAAGGAAGAATACACTGTAAAAGCAAAATCATCCTTTCAGGAACTCACACTGGCTGGCTGGCATTTCTGATCCTTTGCTGGTCTTCGAGATGTGAAGCATAGTAAGTTCAGCAGTTAAAGTCTTTTCAGTTTAGGTTGATAAATTTCTGAACAACCTGACAAAAGTTAATGCAACTTTTCCGACTTACATTGTAGGACTGTTGATTTAAGTGATGGAAATACCACCTGGAACATTTATTTCCTTTATAAAGGGACTTCTTTGCAGCCAAAAACGTTGCACAGGTGGGCATTCAAAGAGATATATGAAAGTTCATACACTCTGTTTACAACTTAGCATTACATAAATCTGGCCTGCTGTAGTTTCACTACAGTCCCGACAGCCCTGTGTAATCTGTGTAGTATAAAGAATGTGTGGATTAATGCTGGAGAATTAGATGCTATCCTTACCTCAGAGCAGCTGTAATTCCACTGCTGCTGGAAGATAATAGTTTTGAGATCAATTGCTTAGACTTTAGGCCACAGGTATGGTGATTTTAGGCTCATATTTTATGTTGGCTGGGATATCAACCTTTAGTTTAAAAATGTCAGTATTTTCTATCATGAGTTGGTTAGATAGGTAAGTGATAAAACTAAGGATTTAAAATAGACAGCATATATGGTGTTTGTGCTCAAGTGACTTTATTAGGTGATTTTTCAGTCTTTCTCAGAAGACTTCATATTTCTCAATTAATCCTACATCTATGATTAGTATATGAGATAATTTTAACATGCATATCTAGCAGTGTACATGATGTGTACACATACAGTGATGCAAGTTAAATTTGAATTGGGTAATAAGATAAATGAAGAGACAAAGAAAAAAAATCATAGTGAAGAAGCATAAACAACCTTGATCATGTTACAATTTGTAATAGCATATAGTGATATCTCCCACAGAATAGTTATAACGAACTGCTAGGAACACTGATAAACTTCTTCAAAGAAAAGAAATCTGCATTACACTGGAGACACACACAAGCTTAACTAGTTCACTTGGATCTTTCATGGAAGAAGAAAATTTGAAGTCCTGGTTTTGCAGCTTGGCAATATGACCATCCCCATGTCTCATTTGGGAGGCTGTATTGCAGCTACAATCCAAAGAGCTATGCTCTATGGATGGATAGAAAGACCTCAGTTTTTGAGTACACAAAGGGAATATCTGCATACTGACCACCACTCTTTGCTGCCTACCTACCATAGTAGGCCATCTCCTATTCTATAGAAACGTTACAAATTCTTTGAATATCGTGCTGTGTATTTATATCAACCTCCCTTGTACCTTAGTGGAAGTTTCTTTTAAATGTATTGGCATGTGTAAGTGAATAGTTTTTCCACGTGTGTAAGTAGTGCTAACACTAAACCTCTGGAAGAACTGAAGAACATTGCTTGGCTTGAGCAATCTGAAAATTTGCTGATTGATAACATTTGTGTCATTAATCAAGTGTAAATTATTTGAGTTTTATATAGTATACTATTTATGAATTATTCTACCCACCTGCACATCCAGCTGGTAATTACAACTAACAGTATTCAAGTTTATGCAGAGATTTGCTACTTAGAAAATATACTGTCATAGAATGCCATGACTGATGTTGAAATTACCCACTACAGAGCTAAAGCCCTCTTAATATCCTCTAAAAAGAAAGTTAAGCTTTCTTTGACAAGGCTTATTTTCTGTCTAGTAGTTGACAGAGACAGATAAACAGTACTTTGAATTGGTGGCTATGTGTCACTCAAAACTAATGTCAGGCTAATTTAGTTTTTCCTTTATTTATATTCCTTCTGAATACTGGTACAATAGTAAAGAAAAAAACCTCAACCCTTAATATTGCTTCAATGTGTCTGCATTGGCTTGCTTGAGACATGGCATGGGCCATTGCAGGTGCTTCTATAATTGGGAACAGAGTTGTTCCCTCTATGACCTTATCTTCTGATCCTTTAGCCTCTTATTTTCCTTTGCATAAATCTATACCTCCAACTTCTGTATCCTTCAACTATTCCAGAATTTCATTGCCATCTTTAAGGTACTAAAGCCTGACTCCACTGAGTTTAGTACTCAAAAGAATTAGTGTGTGGGAATTCCAAGGTTTAAGTTGTAAAAGGTGGCTATATGAAACACGATTCTCTTTATAGTGCTTAATGTCTTATCTGGGTATGGTTCAGAAAAGACAATAGTCATGTGACACAAATAAAAAATATTTACTGAAAACCTTTTTCCTGTATCATTATGAATAATTTTAATACCCATTTCTCCACTATTTTTTTTTCCTCATGCATGGATTCCTTTATATGGTGCTAATGCTGCCAGTCACCTTTCCTTCCACATAAATTTCCTGCACTTGGAAACTTCTTTTTTTTTTTACTGCCTACTTCCTTTTTTGTCTATTTGTTACAAATATATATTGTTACTTTCATTTCATCTCTTCCTCAGACTGGACTTTTACTCACAGTTATCATCTTTCATTAAAACATTAAAACTCCCACTTCCATTCACATTTATATTTACTTTCCAATGAATTTCACTAGCGATTTTCTTTATCTTGAAAGATAAGCTCTTTGAAATACCAGCACTGTGTGGGACTCCCTTCACTTTACCCATACTTAATGCAACCAGGAGAGAAATTTTTATTCTTGAGCAAGAACTAACTTAATCCCTCTTTTATTTTAATCCTTAAAGAGTGACCATTATGATACATGGTTAGTAGACCAAACCAAAGTTAAGTAGCAAAAAGTGATTTGACTAGAATTTCAACTCAAAAAAATTGGAGTTATAAAATCAATGACATTTCAAGGCACATTTTGAGAACCAGGTGGAAAGGATCTAACCCCTGTGCAATTCAGTTTCTGTATGGTTTTGTGTGGAAAAAAATTGTACTGACCATAGCGAATCTGAAACATTGCCTTCAGTCCCTTTGAGGATACCTTTTGTGTATTTCATACAGCAGGATATGCCTCTGTGCTTCAGTTTTCTCTTTCAGTTTAACAAATTCACGTGCACACATGTTAAAACACAGTGTGGACCTCCAGCACCTGGTGTGAGAGTTTACAGAAGCCATATTAGCTCCCTGTTAAAGATGCATGGGGAAGTGGACACTGCCATACTACTTTTTTTCCTCTTTTGTGGATCACCTTGGCTTGGCTAGATTGGCTGGATTGTTCACAGCAATGAATGCATTAAGTTAATTTAGAAAGTCTTATCTAGAAGTAACATAGGTCAACAACAAACTGCAGCTGCTGCAGCCGTCTCAGCAGGAGAAAGAGGTTTATGTTCCTGAAGTACGGTTCTTAAATCCAGTGCCTCCTAAAGCTATGACCTGAGAGACAGAACTTTAAAATGTCATCTTGTTTAGGGCTGTGCTTAAAAGCACTGTCTGTAAGTACAGACTCATGGTGGTATGACCATAATTACTAGTTTGTGTGCACCTCAGCAATTCTTTCAGCACTTTAGTAACTTTTTAGAATATTCTTTAATATTTGAGAGCAAACACGAATACTGAAGATAATGTGAGGAGAAGAAAAATTGTCAGTCAGTGGAGAATGATGCTTGTTTACTGCATGACTGATATACTGAGTTTTCATATTATTGAAAATTCCTGCCCTCTTATAACACCTTAAATATGTATAACACCTGAATGTCCCTGGCAGCAGAAAGGTCAGGTTAAAAGATGTGACTAAAACTGTTGTCAAAGAACTCATATATTTCAATGCCATTTTTACTGTGCCTTTTGTTTGGCACATATTGGGTGAGAGCAACAGGATTTTTCATCCATTTTTAAAAGTAGATAATGGATAGCACTCGTTTAGAGGCACAATACTTTCATTAAAAGCATTCTGTTCTAGATGGAACATATTTATCTGTTTTTCTCTCTTTTTTTTTTTTTTTATTTTTTTTTTTTTGTGGCAAGTTGCTTAGGGACACCATACTAGTGACAAAGAATGATTTCCCAAACAAGGTAATGTACAGAAGCCTGAGGGTAAGTCAAGTACTTCTTCCCTATTCATTCTGCTCTGAGACAGTATATGTATCGCTTACTGTCTTGACAGGCATCTTTTATAAAATACCCTGAAGATAGTACATCAGCAAATATTGAGTTGTGTGGGTAGCCCCTTCAGTATGCTAACTGAAGGGGGTTACTTCATAATGGTAATGTCACCATGATTGATATAAAGACATCTTCTATGTGAAGGCAAGTACTTGGAAGATGCCTACAGGTATCTACTGCAGATAAATCACATCCTTATTTAAAGCCATTTTTACTGAAGAAGAACAGGACTAGCGAACAATTCACTCTACTGTCCAACTACATAGAAGTGTTTTTGGTGAGATCTGCATTCAATTACAGAAGATCTGAAAGTGAGAAGAAAGAGTAATTATTTTATCTTGGGTAAGTACATGAAGCCTTTTGAGCTTAGAGATCCCACAAGGAGTATTCAGTGTGTTCTTATTCCATACCAGGTAGAATGAGAAGCATAAAAGTCTTGGATCCAGGCTGGAACACAGTTTAATTTGCAAACAGCCTTGCTGACACAAACAAATACAATCTTTCTAAGCTAAAGTTTATTTTTCCTCTCCAGGAGATGCAAGCTAACTCTTGTTATCTATTCTTTTTTGTTCTATTTAGGGAGGAAGGAAGGTTAGTGGGAAAGGATGTTAAGCTGAAAAAAGTCTTCTCTCCTGCTTCCATCGTAGCAAAAATTCTCTATGCAGATTTGTGTGTTTTTCATGTGCAACATTTTTCTCTTCTTCATTATATATTCTGCTAGTATCTATTACCTAAAGCATTGCATGTGCAAAGTATGATAGTAAGAAAGTATTTTAAGATTTTATAACAATGGTACTTACAAAAACTATAATTATCTATTACAATCCACTTAAATTCTCACTGTAGTACAATAATGATTGAACCGTAGTTATAGTAGAATAGTGGTTGATGACAATGCAGCCCTGGACTTTTTCAAAATAATCTTTTCTATGACTTCTCAGGATTCAGCTATTAGTCCAGTAAGGTGGAGATTTAGGTGCTTTTTGACTTCATTTCCCAAATTACTATTTCCCTCCCTGCCTTTTTGATGGCTCCACACATCCAAACACTTTTGTCTGAAAGGCAGGAAAGTGTGGGAGGGCAGTAAAAAGAATTGCAATTCACACATAGGATTATTTTGGAAGTCATACCATTCTTAAATTTTGGCCACAAAGAATTTTAAGCTGAAAGGGCTGTTCTGCCATGAGAAGACTTTGTTGGTACAGTAAAGCACTCCTAACTATGATCATATTAGTGTCCAACTAGGCACTAAATATGAACTGTCATTTCTCTAAAACCCAATATAGAATCATAGCATCATTTAGGTTGGAAAAAACCTTTAAAATCATCAAGTCCAACCCAGCACTGCCAAGTCCAGCACTAGACTATGTCCCTAAGCACATCTACATGTCTTTTAAATACCTCCAGGAATAGTGACTCCACCACTTCCCTGGGCAGCCTGTTCCACAGCTTTATAACCCTTTTGGTGAATAAATTTTTCCTATCCAATCTAAACCTCCTCTTGTGTAACCTGAGGCCATTTCCTCTTGTCCTGTCACTTGTTATGTGGGAGAAGAGACTGATCTCCCCCTTGCTACAACCTCCTCTCTGGTAATTGTGGAGGGCAATAAGGTCACCCCTCAGCCTCCTTTTCTCCAGGCCAAACAACCCTGGTTCCTTCAGCCTACCCTCATCAGACTTGGTCTTTAGACCCTTCTCCAGCTTTGTTTCCCATATTCGGTTACCTGGTAGTAATAATAATGGGATTATTTTCCTACTCACAAAATTGCAAATTCAGTGAGATTCACTTCTGTTAACCCAGTTAATATTTCACCTTCTATACTTAACTGGGTTTCTTGGTATACATGTTTAAGAATTACAGAAGTGGCCAGTACCTGAGAGATATCCAGGAGACTGAATTTCTTTTGGAAACTGAACATGAGCAATCATCTTTTATGCATTTTTTTCAAACTAGGAACCAACCATCCATGAACCTGATCTTGGTTTATTGAGACAAACATGCATTTCCGCTTAACCTATTTCAGGCTCATAGACCTTTTAGTAAGCCAGATTAGAGAAAAAGAACTGCAACCTGTGTGACTTCAGGCTGACAGAAAAAAAAATAGAAAAAGGAAAAAAAGAGAACAAAAGTAAAACAGTGGGGAAAGCTTGTAATTCAGACACAGCACTTCTAGGAAGCATGAGTTGTGGCCAGAAAACCATCATGCAAAGTAGGGAGATCAAGCTCAACCTCACATCCTACAGCACTTACCTGACTGAGGAGCAGGACATATCTGAGCAAAACCCAAAGGAACAAGAGAACCAAAGTACATTGTGCATTTGACAGCCCCTGAGAAGAGGTTATCAAGCACAGGGTAAAAGGCGTCTGGTTTGAAAAAGGGAAGGGAGTCTACCCATGGTCAGAGAAGACTGTGAAGAGCAAATTCAGGTATTTCTTTTCACTTTCTTATAACATGCTCTGAGTCTGTCTTGGGGCTGTCCAGATAAATCTGGAGTCAGTTCTGGAATGAAGCCACAAAGTCAAAATGGATCATTTTAAAATAGAAAATTTCTGAATAGGTTTAAACTCTTCTGTAATGAATCCTAATGATGACTGAAGGGAGGTGTTAATGAGTGTGAAGTGGAGCCTGGGGTATCAGAGACTCCCTTGTTAATGTGTTGAAGTGGAAGTTACTACAGTACTGGAAATGGCTGTTAATTATGCAATGCCAGCCTTGAGATGTGAACTAATATTTAAGGGTTCTCATGCACTCTAAACTTCTCTCTTGTTCTGATTCCTTGCTGGGAAATGTTGTATAGTCTGGGTCTACTTTTTTGGATCATCTTTTCTGAAAGTGGTCCTGCAAATCAGGATATATTATAGGAGACTACAAGTAAAAAATAATTTAAAATCTTTTACCCTATGGCATTTGGAACATTACAATTAATATGACTGTTCAAATTAAATATAATACAATATGATGTGCTGTGGGCTACTGGTAAACAAATAGAAACTTCTGGAAATTAATCCTTTTCATGTGTTTACTTTTATCTAAGTCTTAATTGTTCAAAGGGAAAATCAGATTCTACAAAAATAAAGCTGAAAACAGAAATGGAAAAACTTCATTCCTCATTAAGATAAGACTCTCCACTCATAAATGTGGAAACCAGAGCATTGTGGTCATTTATCTTTTGTTGAAAGCAGTAGTTTTGCAGCTCTGTTTTACCCTCTCTGCTTTTTTTCATTCTATGCAACAAGTCAACTTCCCTAAGGTATTTGGCCAGCTAGTGAAAAAAATAACTTTTGTTCTGCTATTTATCTTTAGGTGAGCATTTTTCCATATCAATTTTACTCTGTTCTTAGCCTGCACTGTTCATTTGTGGTCATTTTATTTTGCTGTTACAGCATACAACACTGAAAAATCTGAACAGTTCATTCCAGAACAGCTTGTGAGAGCAGCTCTATGTGGTTTTCATCAGAGTGACTGCCCTGCAACCCCTTTCAGTCACAATTAGATTGAACAAACTTACACTGTCAAAACAAACCTGAAACTATCAAATATTATCCAAAAAAATGCTATGACATTATTATTTCACAAAATTAAAATGAAAAATAAATAATGATTAACAAAAATACCAATTGGCCTCAGCCTATCTAGATTTTCTTGCCTAGAGTCGCATTCCAATTCACAAGATTTACAAAGGGGGTCTATGTTTGGTTTTTTTTCAAATACTGTGTAACATGAATCACTTACAAAATAGGAATCTTCAGAGATTCCTGTCTTCAGAGAGACAGAAATGTATAAAATTGTCCCAAACATACTGTATCTGCATATTTAAGCCCAAACTAAAGATGCCATTGACATCTCAAAGGGCCAATTACAATTTTTTTGCAACATCTAAAAAAGATTCAATTTCCTTTGAGTGGCAGGGCCCTTTCGGTATGATGTTGCTATTGAAATTAGCTTTCCCAGATAAGACAATTGACTGACAAAATTTGATTATCAATAGAGCATAAAAATGGAGTGCTTAGCAGAGTCTCTAGAAAGATACACCCCAGGGTCATAGAATCATAGAATAGTTTGGGTTGGAAGGGACCTTAAAGACCATTTAGTTCTAACTTTTGGCAGGAACTCCTCCCACTAGACCAAGTTGCTCAAAGCCTCAGAAGTTGAGGTCTCAATGTTTACTATATTAATATGCTCACAATCAGGATGTGAATAGCTAGCTGGCATGTCAGAGTCAGGTCAGAAATACAAGATCATCAATCAAAAAAAACCCCAAATCATAGAAGACAGTGATGGTATTTGTTTAGAAAGCAGGTTTCTGAGAAAATAAAAAGTTATACTATAACACAAGCGTTGTGGTCATTCATAAATTTACTATAACCTAGAGGCTTATCAACTTGCACATTACTTGGTCAATACCCCGCTCAAAGGCTCCAGTTAAGGTGTTGGGATGCATATCCTTACTCAAATGAAAAAATTCAAATGTGGCCACAGAAGTCTACTCCTCCTTCCTGCTTGTGACAACAAAGGCACTAAAATCTGGTTATCAACTAAGATTTTGATCTAACGAAACTGCAAGTGTCTTTATGGGAGCACAAGTACTAACTAAGCTGAGCTACTTGGAGAGGGGGTCAGCTTTCAGCACAAGGGCAGGCAAGAGAAACTAGTTACTCAACTGCAAACAGCAATGTTGCTCAGGGAACAAGGCATGCTCTGTAAGTCATTAAATCATTCCCTCTCTGATTTTGAGGGCATTAGGTTAAGAAAGTAGTCAGAAATACTTGACCCACGACAGTTAGGTGATGTATAGATACAGTAGGCAATTATTTGGTGTAGCCACAGAGCTTTCAGTGTTTTCTAGTCCTCAGCTCCCTGATGCTGTTTCTCTCCAGTTGCCAGGTTTCTAGTTTCTAGAAATGTGCAGAAGTGTAATATCTGGACAGGCATAGTACACCAATTTTATGATAAGCTTTGTTTGATATTGTATTTTAAACCGTCTCCCTGATTCCAGGAAGTCCAAACCTACCAACAAAACTTCAGCATGGCAGTTTTTCTTGATAAATACGCTTAAGCACTGAGGTTACCTGGCTGTTCTAGGAACTGCAGTTAAAATGGCTTTAGTTTGAACACCAAATCCAGGAGTTTCTATATCTCAGTTTAAACATTTATAGTATTTCAATCATTTCTAGCATTATTATTAAACTAATAAATGTTTTAGTAGCTTGAAATATCTCCAGACTTAAAATCCAGTGTTAGGTCCATATATTACAAACAACAACAACAAAGGAGATGACAAGTAGTGAGTTAAATAGAATTAATTTCCTCTCAGCTTCCCAGTGAAATAATAAACCAATCAGATTTTTTTTCTTATGTTATATGATACCACCAACCCAAAGTCCCTGAGTGAAATTATTTCCTTGTAAATCATGGCAGTCCATCTATTATGCACAAGAAATATGACTTTTTTTAAGTGGGTGGTATAAAGTAGAAAAAAACGTGTACTGCTTTCCATCTCCTGATATCTGTAGGAACCCCTGGGCTGATTAAGGCTCACAGCTTCCAAACACTAGATGATTTTTAAAAGCTAATGAGCATTTAGTATAACAGAATATGAAAAACTAATCAGGAAAA
>VZZY01008267.1:0-13677 GCA_013400335.1 Eurystomus gularis
GCTGTATAGCTGAGCTGATGTCAGCTGGAATATACCTTTGGTCAGTTCGGGTCAGCTGTCCTTGTTGTGTCCCCTCTCAAGATCTTGCCCACCCCATCCCACTGGGGGGTAGGGGGGGAAAGTTGGGAAGAGCCTTGTTGCTGTGCGAGCACTGCTCAGCAGTAGTCACAACACGGGTGTGTTATCAACACCCTTCTAGCTCCCAGCACAAAACATTGCGCCATGAGGGCTGCTATGTGAAAAACCAGATCAGCCAGACCCACTACAGTAATGAATTCTTTTCTGAACACAACCGACTATTTTGATGAGGTCCCTGATTCAGCTGCCTTCTCATAGGCTTTAGTGATATCTGAGATGATGTAGAATGGCCCATTCTGGAAGCAGGTTCTTGCATGTCTTATGTCACCTTTGTGCACCTGTCAGATACATCTTTGATACCCCAGGACATGCCAAATGTCATTAGATAGCAGCACGTGGTTAACTGAACCAAGCCCCAGAGTTCAGGGACTATTCAGTGTGTCTGTAGATACCTATGTGTAAATATGACATTGTAGATGTCTTGAGGTCTCATTGAGTTTGTCGTCAAACCTTTAGATAGCTAAAATCAGGGGAGAGAAATCCCACAGCAAAGGCAAATAAAATATACTGTTCTTCAATTCAGATATTTCCAGCCAGATAGCTGTGAAAAGATACATGGTCTCAGAAACACCAAAGGATCATACCCACCCTTCCCAGGAGCATTTGAGGGCACACGCTGATAAATAATGCAGCATATTCTTTTTCTGCTTGTGCCAGGAATTGCAGACTCTATTGTATGTGGGTAGATGCCCAAGGATCCATGGGGAGCAAAAGTGCAGACAGAGGCAGAACTGGAAAAGAACATGGGCAATGGGACCTCACCTTGTAGTTTCTGTGGAGTGACTCTCAAACTCAGTAAAAACATCTCAAGAACTGCAGCATCAAGAGGCCTCTTGTAGTGGTAGTAAAAGTGTCCCATTCAAATCTCCTCTAGCGATTTGTTTTTAATCTTTCATTTCTCATGTTCAATGGGAAGCATTAATAGTTAAGTTTAATAGATAAGTTTTCATGCCCTGCCACACCTACAAGGAGTAAATACTTTGTCCCAGTGGCTGGTGTGCTGGCTGACAGAGCCTCTATTAAACATCTCCTTTCTTTTTAAATTTCCTTCACAAAAACTTTAATGTCCTTTTATATTAATCATACAACTTGTCAAAAATTCCCTCTTCCTGCACACCCTGTCCCACCCTCCTTATTTTTCCCCTTTCCTTTCTCACGATTATAAAGTCCGAGGTCATGCCTGTTTTGCTTATAATTAGAAATAAATGAAATGGCGAAAGAACACCTTCAGTATAGGATTTATCTCTGTAATAGAGGAAGAATTCCTGAAGTAAAAATAGCACCCACTAGTGTACGCTGCTTCATGCATTGCTTCAAGAATCTAAATGCTAAGTAAATGCATATATTTATGTCTTTACTGAGGTTCTGTAAGTTCTTGCTGACTACAGTGAGGGTTTTCAGAATTAAGCTAGGGACAAATTTCAGTACTTCTTTGTCATTATGGCCTCGAGGTTATCTACTTTAATATGGGAATTATAGTATTTACAATGTATCACAATTTAAATATGTATATAAATACATATATTAAGGTATGGAAAAGTTTACCTCATAGAAATATAATTTAATTTACTTCTAGTTTTAATGTATTGGAAGATGACCTGAAAAATAGGCACTCTGTATTCAGTTTGTTGGTAGAATGAAAGTCAGATTGCAAAAATAGCTGTGCTTCGTGGTGGTTTGAAGAGTGATCCCTGTAGGTAAGTGAGCAAGTACCCTCTTTTATAAGTGCTTCCATATCCTTATTAGTATTCACCTTTGGGGTAGTGTCCTTCTTGGTCCTAAGCATTCATACTTTGGCACTTGTGGGTTTTTTCCAATGTTACTTATCTAGAAGAGTGAAAAAGTGTTGTCTGTTTCAATTTAATATTTTTTAACAGAACTAAGTGGAAAGAAATACTTAATGAAAAAAGCAGGAGAATGTGATTCTCTACTTCTTTTGCGATAAATCGAATATCCTACACATACTGTTGTGGAAGAGTTTAACACACTTTTACTGCTGACACTCAATGTAGTTCTTCATGGTTGGATTATCAGACAGGTTTCTGCCACATTCATAACTGTGTGAAGCCCTCAGTCTTTGGGCTGAAATCTGAAATTGTAACTATTCATGGATGCTCTTTGTAGCCAAATAACTTATTTGGGAAGCTTCAGTGAAATCCTTTCAGAATTTTTGAATTATAGGTGTGTGTAAAACATACGCTGTTTCCATTGTGTTTAATAGGCAGTTAAAACAAACCAAAACTAACAGAAAATAGGCTTTTTGAAGAAAACTACAGCAAAAGCAACTGATACCTACTGGTTTTGACTTGGTTGGGTATTTTTCTTGTTCAGGGGTATTCCTTCTGTTCCCAGTGTACAGAAACACTTACAAAAGACCATTCTTTTTAGTCCATGGTCTTCTCAAATTAGTGTTGAAAAATGGTATTTTAAAAAATGTATTGCCATGTTTTAAAACCTTAGGACATTAGGCAGGTTAATTTTTAAAACATATTAAGAGGTTGAGGTGAATCCTAAAGGGAAATCCATTAAGTTATTAGTAGAGCTTATTAGACTTAGACACTTTTTCTGACATTATTTACCTTTTTCTCTTCCTGGCCTGAGGCTTCTGGAAAGGCTAAAGGCAGCTGATTCAGATAGCTGTTGTGCACAGAAAGGGAAATTTTAAGTACCTGATTAAACTACTCAAAGAAGACAATGATCTTCAACACTGAGGAAGCTGAAGGGTTAGCTATAGATTAAGACTTCTAGATTTTTGTCATGTCATGAACATTTGAGATTTTAACTCAAAAATAATAGCAGGCATCTGGCTACTGCACAAAATAGTTGTAATGACATGAATTATTTTTTTGTTTTGTTTGGACAACCTTGTCTTACAGAACACTGCCAAAAAACAGCTTCAGGAAAGACCCGAACACATTTCTCTCCCGTATAGATTATTTCAATAGGTGAGCATCAAAGTTAAATTCATTATATACACTTAAATGTAATCTAAGACTCTAGTTAAAATTATAAAGAATTTAGACATTGGAAAATATTTTCCTTTTGGTAATGTCTTTTCTTTTTCTGACTGCATCTACATTTAATACTGAACATGTAGATAGTTTCAGATTTTAGAGCTATGACTACTGTTCCTGTTTTAATGTTTCCAAAACAAGTTTGCTTTCAAACTTCACACATAGTAAGCATGGAGAAGAAAGGTCACATCTGATGCATGTGAAAAATCCAACATTTGTGGCTTGGTCCTCAAACTTTGTCACAAATGTGTCCAGTTATATGTTTACCTCAGGTTTGGTTATTTAAAAGATTCTGGAGAGGTTTAGTGTCCTTTTCCATTTTCAAGAAAAGAGAATGCCTACTTTAAAATGTATCCTCTGCTAGCTGGTGTCAGTCTCCACCACAAGGGACTAAATTAATTTTATAAGCCCGAGAACATTATGATGGACGCTTGTAAGCACTTTTGATGTCTGACAGTGAGCCTGGCATAGTTCGAGGTAGAAATCTACTAACACTTTTTTGTGTGTGACATTTTGTAAGGGCTTATAGACATCATAGTCTCCACTAAATTTACACTAAGTTACACATCCACTAAGTCTTGAGGCTAAGCTATAGCCCGTGGGGAACAGAACAGACTTCTTACCATAGATCACATAAACTCCAGTAGTACCAAAAAACATTCAAGGTCACATTGGTTTACACCACGTTAATATTTCATAGATATGTTCTTTCTTTAGAAATAGGGTTGGCTATCAACTTCTTAGAAAATATAAAATTTCCTAATTTTCAAATGCTGTATTTTAAAAGATAAAGAAATTAAAGAAGCATTAATGATTGATAAAACTATATCCTTGGAGATACTCAGATCTTGACTGTACAAAATCCTAAGCAAGCTGATCTATGTTGATTCTTTGTTGAGTTGAGGGTTTCACCAAATGATGTCCAGAAGTTCCATCCAACTTAAAAATATTTTAGCATGCTGCATGTTGGAGAAGCTACTTACAATTGGTAAAATCTGAAATAATGACATCACATCTTATTCGTTTATGACAAAAGTGGATTATCCTGTCCAGGACTTTTTTTATCTAACAGTACATTCGGTATGAAACAAAACAACTTCTGTGTGGTTTTAATACCGGAAGGAAACATTTCTGGTCACCTAGTCTGATAGATCCCCTCCACCTACTTGTTTCTGGTGCACCAGTCATCCTCAGCATTGCATCCCCAGAAGTGCATCCAAACTTCTGTTGATGTCTTTATAGCACCTCGTTAGAAGTGAATATGATACTTTCGGAACTGAACACCAAGACCGAATCTAACCTGAAATATCACTATCTACCTCATATATGTCTCACACAGTCCTACATCTGTGTCAATAAGGTAAAGTAAACTTGAGAAGCCCTCCTGTGGCTGCTCACAAGTCTTGTGGGCTACAGGAAGGGTCTGTGGTTTTGGTTGGTGACAGGAGTCTGGTTTACATAAAAGGATGATTTGCATGGAAGTGGCAGAGGACCTTCTGGGTCAACACAAGACCTGTTTTGCTCAGGGGACTCCTAATGATTTTTTTTTCATGTATAGTTGAGAGATAATTTTTAAAATTTAGACTTAATTTTATTTTCCTGCTCTGTCAAAATTGTTTTAGACTTCAACGTGCTTTGTATTTCCCTTAAGAACAAATACACTTATTTGCAAACCTAGGCTCAGCTAAGGTAAAAATAGATATACTTATTTACAAATTTAAACTCAGCTGAATTCAAGTTTTGGTTGAGAATATATTGCATCTTTGTTGTGGCTTAAAAATTGTCTTTTGGTTTTTATCTACGGTATTTAAAATTATTTAGAAATACCATTTACAACTTGCAAATCCACTTGCAGTCTGAGGCTCTCCAGAACTTCACTGGGTTTTATGAAAAAATTCATAGGTAATCAGAAAGCAAGCCTGATAGATAGGGTTAGAAGAAGCAGATACTCATCTCTAATGTTTTCAGCCATTCCTCATGCTAGAAAAACCTAGCATGGGAGAAATAACAGCTAGGCTGAATTGATGTGTGAACTGGAAAGGCTAGATTGCTGTTATGTTGTGGGTGGGCCCTTCATACTTCTGAAGTTCTGATGTTTTTATTTAAAGACTAAATTGGATTTCTAGGCATGTATGGTATACATCAATTTAAAATTATTGGAGTTCTTCATATTGTTAAGTGTACTTCACTTTGAAAGAGTGAGGCTTTCCTGCAAATGCGAAGTAAATTGCTCTGCAAGTCCAGAATCTTTGATCACCTCTGAATTGAAATGCTTATGAAAGATGCTGTAGTGTTCTAATAATTTTACAGCTCTCCCTGATTCATATGCCTAGAACCCAAATAATTTCTAAATTGAAGAGCTCTCATTATTTTCAATTTTTTTTGTGCAGTATAAAATGATTTGAGATTATTCTGCAGCTTTTCATTTTTTATTTTGCAAAAAATAAAACTTGGGGTATTTTTTTTTGCCTTTTTAAAGACCAGCTCTTTTCTCTGCAAGCTGGGAGACATTATGAGCTAATTCATACATTTCACGTTTAAAGTGGAAATTGAACCAAATTCTCTCCAAATAGCAATGATGATGACTGGGGGAAAATGAAGGAAAAAAAGAAATCACTGCCTCAAAAGCCGAGAAAATACAAAGTAAGAGGCTGTCAGTGATCCTTGCTGGGAAAAGTGTGAAGAACAAGAAACATATTGTCACTGTTCAGAAGCGGTCAAGGTGAAGTGGGGAGACTGAATGAAAGTTACAACAATGTGACAAAAGAGAGACACAGATCCATTTAGTCTTGGAAGGAAGAGAGCAGGAGGCACAGAAGGCTAGTTCACGTGTTGCTTCTAAGCTGATTTTTGCTGTCATTTTATCATACAATTTCAGAAGGAAATGATGTATGCCCTTTTGTATCTCCTGACTTTGTCTTTTAAGAATAACACTTAGTTTCTTTCTCACTAGTGACCTTGTTCTTTTTTAACACATGGCAGTGGTATACTGTTTAAAATTCACATAGCTTTCTAAAGAAAACTCTCATCACTATTGCTTGTTAGCAGTAGAGGCTTCTCTTGTGCTTCTTTCAAAACACATGCACTGGATGGTCTTTGTTCCCAGTGGCTCACTGTTTAAGAATAAACAACAGCAAAAAAGAAGTTTTCTGGGGGAGGAAGCACACGAACCTGCTGGGGATCCCTATGGCTCCACCCTGCATTGCCACGAATTGCACACAAATACACTCTGCTTACACTTCCCCCCTGGAAACCCATACCTGCTCCTTCTGATCATGCTTGGGGAGCAGGAATGGGGTCCACATAGGGTCTCCCCAAAAGAAAGGAGAAAAAACGAATCTAAAAAGTATTACCATCTAAATGGAGTAGAGTTATGCTGATACACAGAAAGAGAAATGGATTGAGGATCCCACCTGCCATTGCACAGATACTTCAGCAGTAAGGCTGAAACTGGTATGGAGGCAGGATGAAGAAATGGCAGACCAGGGCAGAGAGGTTTTAAGTATTTCACAAGTGTGTTAGTAAGGAGATAGCCTGAAAACATCTAGAAAAATCTGGAGAGTTCCAAAATACATGTTGAAACAGAAAACAGGACATGCTTTATCAGATCTTCAGTACTTTCAATCATTTGAGAGAAACAAAACGTAGCCTTTGTGTGTAATACCTTCCATTGTAAAATTAAGTAAGTCTGCATTTGTTGTTATTATACTTATTAAAAGCTGTCAGGCACCTCAGGAGATCCTCTGATGAACAGAGCTGCTGTGGTTTTGGAGATTGGTTTACAACTGTGTGCTCCTGACGCTATTGTAATGGGGCTTGTGAGCCTTTTCTGCTGCAACCATTACCCATATAGCCTTTGTTTGTGTCTATATAATGACGAATTCGTACTATCTCAAGAGGTGAGTTCATGCTAGCGCAGTGGGTTTACAGCTGAAGGGATGGAGGTTGGACTGCCTTCAGACAGGTCTGCTTTCAGAGATGTAGCTACCAGCAGAGAGGTAGGGTGATTTCACAGCATTGTGAAGCCAGTATCATCAGTCCAAACATACCTTACCAATGTGAAAACCGAACGTAGAAAGGCTGCTGTCACTTAAAACAACATGTTTGCCAAGATTTCCAGTGAATCAGTCATTGTAAATATATTTATAAACAAAACTTACAAAGCTAAAAATGTAATCTGGAAATCTGTTAAGAATAATGAGGCTCAAAAACTCCTGGACTTTCTGTGGCAAGTACCTGAACCTATGGGGAGAATAATTTGCAGCTTTGCTATTGTACCAGGAAACATTTACTGAGACTGGGATTTTCCATGTTCCTCTCTATTTAAGGTTCCACTTTTTCTATTTTCTTGCAGTTTTTTCTTTATCCTGACTCCTCATACATCTGGCTTTTTAATCCTCTTTTCTTAGCTTTCCCCTGAACTCATGCTCTTTTTCACTTTCCCATTCCAAACCTTTCTACCATTTTTCTATTTCTTTTGAATCCTTTCCATCTTTCCTACAGAAATGCCCTCATGCAAGTCCTCCAGAAACCCTTGCTACTCTTCTTGTGGTGGCTCACTTCTGACTGAACCCTGGAGCTGTTACATAAATTCCTGTAGGCGCTTCTGACATGAAAAGTTGCCAGGGTGTATCTGCCTCTAGTTCAAACATAGGGTAATTGCATTTCAGCTTTGCGATTACTTGAGAGTTTTGAGAGATTTTGGTGCACAATCTCTCTGTGTGATTAAGCAATGCTCAAACTACAGGGTACCAAAATAGTATTCATGTAATTTTCAAATTTGCATAATCAGTGGTCTCAGTCAGCAATTAGCATTTCGCTAATATCCAAACAAACATATTTTTTCAAATTATACAAAACTCAATCAGAAATTATATTTTCTTGTGTGCAGTGGTCTGTTGGAGGATATCAAATACCTAAGAGAATAAAGATTATTTTTGTTAATTTGGGGATTAGTACTCCTAGCAAGTTTCAATTTACATAGATACAAAGAAATAAGTAAGTTAAAAGTAATTAAATAATTTTTCCAAGTGTATCTCTTACTGTTATACAGCTTGGTGCTACATAAAAAATTTGGTTAATATTTTGGACTGATTTTTTTAGGGTAATCTTTATTGGTCTCATTCCAGTGTAGCCTGAATTTTGAGATATAGAATTACAAAAGGAGGGTTAGCAAGGAAATTGGTCCATTAGGTGCATTGGTGCATTAGGACCAATGCAAGCGGGTTCATTATGTCCTTCAGGTGTTGCTCCTAAGAATTTGAGAAAGAAAACTGAGCTAGCCCATGTTGTTTTAGACTTGTTCCTCCAGTCTACAGTCCTTCAGCTGCAAAAGCAACACCATATACTGTTAATCATCACTGTTGTGTTCAGTACTCAACAGATTGAAAATTGCTGTTTTCAGACATTACACACCAGTACAAAACCCATTATGTGTGTTACATTTCACTGAGAAAGGAACACTTAATCCTCGTTTGCTGTCTATATTTGTTTCAGATACATCTATGAAGAGAGATCTTCCTATGGGATCTATAAATCATACATTACCTTTTAGCTGTGCCATATTTTAAAGTAATGTTAACATGTTAAAATAAAGGTCTATGTATTGTTCATAAGGCACATGACTTTCCTTGCTGTGTTATGTACAGAATAATCCATATACCACCCATACTGGAGGTGGTTGTTAAATATGCTGTCTCAGTTTACTAGGGACTCTAATACACTTCTGTAACGAGGGACTACTTGTAACATCAAAGCATGGGGAGACATTAGCTCTTTTCCTCTATAGCCTCTGACCTGAAAGCTTTGCTTTTTATCTCTATATAAAAGGAAAATATTCTTTTCAAAGAAGCCTAGCTATAGAGTGTGGATATTTCCTCTGCTGTAGAATAAGAGCCTGTGAAAGTAATCTACAGTTTTTCATCTTTGTTCAGAGTATTGTTTCTTTCTGGACATTATGCCTCTTTGAGAGTGGAAACTCTTGCTTTCAAGTAATAGTGACTGGGAAGTGCTTTCTAAATCCTGGTGTACTTCTGTTTTCTGTCAGTCTGAAGAAAGGTGACCAAACATTTCTATTTTTAAAAGAAATAGAGATTTATTGTGTAAGAGAAAGAAAATAAAGTTTGAGAAATAATTCATACTCAGATTAATAGGTAAGACCTAAAGACACTTAACTGTACACAGGGTTTGTAAGGGAGCCAACATCTGGCGAATTTAAACTATATTTCATCTTGCAGATTTTTCCAATTTTTTAAAAAAATATTGTATAGCAAGTGATCTTTCCTAAGTATATTTGGACTTTTAGATCTATGAATTGGATCATCTTTGCTTCTGACTTTGTATGCATCGGATTTTTTGTGTAATCTAGCTTGTCTTGTTTCAGTTCAGCATTTTAGGATTCTTGGCCTTTTGGCTTTGAGATCCTTAGCTTGAGCTAAGGGAGAACTTGGTCTTCAGAAACAACTAGGTACACACTGTCAGAAAATTTGGCTGATGTATGAACTGCACAATGACTTCTGATCCCTTGTTCCAAGGCAATCACAGGGAACAGAGCACTGACTTAATCAAACATAGGTGCAGTGAACAGAAAAAGAAGGTTGAGCATATATGGACATATCAGGACATATCATATCATGTATTGTTGGTATCCTGCTGGTTATAAAGATGTTTCAAGTCTATATTTTTAGTTAGCTTCCAAGTAATTTCCTAAACTCATAGGCACTGATAGTATTACAGATACTGTATATTTCCATACTTGTACGATCTGGTCTCCAACACCTGAAACTTTTTTTTACCTGTGTTTGTTGCAAGGACTTTCTTTAGAATGCTTCAGAGAAACAGAGTCTCCGTTTTTTTCTTTACTTATTTATGTGAAGTCTATTTTAAAGGTGGGTTTGTTGGTTTCTTTGAGCTATTGCTATAGCTAAATGGGATATTATTTTCTGCATTCCACAATTCATGGCTTCTGAGATGGCATTAAGCAGGATTCAGTCAATGACACTTGACTCACAGCAGAGTTAAGTCAAATTGGGCTTAAATGCTTTTCCACACATTTCCCAAAAATTGCTTACCCAGAGGAAAGGTGGCACAGTTCAATTCTGATGTAATGGCATAATTAAGAAACCAAAGCTACTAAATTTGCTTTGTAGGATTTTGTATGAATAAATAAGTTTAAATCTTCATCCTGCTAGAAACAAACTGGATCACTCATTTTGTTTTTTAATAAAGGTATATAATTTTATTATACTTGTAGAAATGCAGACACATATTTTTGAGCATAAATGTATTTATTAAAAAAACATTGTAGAGCTGCATTAGTGTAAGCTTTATAAAGTGTCTTATTGCATTTTTTAAAAATACATTGTTTTTCTTCTTTGGTTTTTGAACTAAGCAGAAAGAACTTTTTCTTGCAGAGTTAATTTTCTTAATAGGACATGCATATGTATCCTTAAGTTATACATATTTTATCCCTGTGTTAGACATAGTAAAAAGTATATCCCTGATGTACTTTCAAGGAATCTTGTAAGCAGAAAGTAAGGCAGAGAAGGAGAAAACAGGGTTTATGAGTTGTTTTTTTTTTCTTCTAGATTGTAATAATTAAAAATTTAGAAAATTCAAAATGTTTTTCAAAATGTAAGTATAACTAAATTATGTATTACACTTGTCTAGATAGTTAAAAGAATCTGAAACCCTCTGCCAAAAATGAATATTTTTGCTTGCATTCAACTAATATGCCAACTTATGGTTACCTATGTTTTACTCCTGTTTGCTACAGGTGAAATGGGTGAATATCAGACAGCTCATTATAGAGACAAGCATGCTGCACTCCCAAAGTAGGCTGACAGAACAAGTCATGGTACGTATTGTAATTTCAGAGCTACAATACATCTTCAAGCTGTCTGAGGTAAAATGCTTACTAAGCACTGCATTGGGGCTGTCAGATTGCTTCATGGGGTGGTAATTAAATTGAGGCAGTTCTCCTGTTCATAAGCCAGAATTATCTGTATCCTAAAAATACCAGAGATTGCTGGTTGTAGCAGGAGCACAGGTTTTTGCACAGAAATTCTCTTTCATAGAAAACATCCCATTTCTCCCTGCTTTTTTGCAACCCCATAGGTTGTGGGGGAGGAGAGCTGTTTTGTCACTGGACTGGTTTAAGTCTGATGGAAACTAGTCATCAAAGATGGTATCTTGTTTAAGGCTGCAGACACTTGGGCTGGATTCCAGTTGTGACTAATGGGGATAAAGGATTGATGGTCATTGTGGCCAAAGGTGGCATTAAAGTTTCCTGCCTGATTTACAGTGTTCTCAGCCTTGATATAATTTAGAATAGCCAGGGGCCCACTTGGCTGTGGTTGGCCACTACCTCAAAAATACAGCTCAGTGCATGTGAGGAGGCAATGTGATAAATGAAAAGGAAGCTGCTTTTGGTCATTTCTGGGGAGTAGCTGCATTATTAAAACACAAGGGAGCTGCCATGCTGGGTCAGACCAAAGATCCCAGCAGCTCAGCAATCTATCTCCAGCAGTGCTCTGGTATTCTGCACTGAAAATCAGTGCTAGTCCAGAGCGACCCTGGCTCTGAAATAGTACTCTTGGTGGGGAGTCCTATCACTTCCAGTGTCTCCTCATCTGGAAATACTGTCACTTGTGTTCTTCCTGAGACAGGGTGATGAGAATTGCAGAGAACATTAGTGATATAGGCACACATACGGCAGCATGATTATGTTCATGTTTTCTTCTCTGCTTATTCCCAAGTTAATCTGACCTTTTTGAAATTTGGAGGTTACCTAAAAACGTGTAGTGAGATAGGGAGCACAACTGCTGCTAATTCGATCTCAAAAGTATGCTGAAAACCACTGTTGTAGGATTCAGAACATGATAAAAAGAGGTTCTAAGGAAGAACTTTTTGAAATAATGATGTGGTAAAATGCTTGTCCCTTTCTAAACTAAAAACAAACAAACAAATGTAAGTACTAAATCAGTACTTAAGGAAACAGAGACATTAACTAGATAATTGTTACATAGGAAAGAAGTTGCAAAGGGTGACTTTACTCCATGGGCTTTCAACTCATCAGGGTGTACCCATAGTCAGAAGAGAGAAAGAGGTGGATTCCTATGGGGTAATTCAGAATAAGAATTTCAACTGACTTGGCTCTCACCTTGAAGCATAATTTGTCATCAAAGGATATTGTGACAGGAGACAGTGCAACTGTTTCATTAACAAGATTTCTTGTACCATTCTCTGATTATGAAAAGGCTTTTTATTGTTGAAATCTGTGGTTTGCATTTTTTTTAAATATATGTATGAACCTAGCTTAAATATCTTGTACATCACAAATATGACTTTGGAAGATATAATTTTCCATATTAATTCATAATTTTCCTCTGATTATTGAATTTTGAAGCACATTGTCGTATTGCTTGTATGTAATATTTTTGCCTCTGGTAAACCATGTTATATACATGTTCATTTCCTTTGATTTTACTTCTGATTTTCCTTGTTTTCTTGTTATATTTGCTTCCTTCTGTTTGATCTGTTATACTCAATGACCAACACTTTTCACTTAGGCTAATCTTTATGCTTGATTGGTTTTTAAATAGTATATTATAATGGTATTAGTGATGTTACACTGAAGTCCCTAGTCCTGCAAAGACTGATTCATGTTACTTGCTTTGCACAATGTTAATACTCTCATTGGAGTTCAAGAATTACACATGTAGGCATAAAGATTTGGGTGCTAAATGCCTTTAGTGGGCTCATTTTTGGTATCACAAAGACCCATTTTAAGGGCTGTTGCTCAGATCTGCAAATGCACTTTTCACTGCAAACAATTGTAAAAATATGTCCTCAGCTGGGAACCTGGAGGACAGAATTTTAATTTGGTAAATAAAGTGTATATCATGAGGAGTACATCTTGACCAGCAATATTTTATGACTATCTGACAATCTTTTATGCTCTTGAAATATAGAAATAGCTTTATTTTTGTACCAAGGTTTTCACAGTTGCATTTCACAGCACAAAGCGTGAAGCACTAAAAGCAATGTATCTGATTTCTTACCCACATTCTTCTGCTTGCAGGAAAGCAACTAGAATAACAGGCAGCAATTAACTTTCAACCAAATAGTGTATGAAATTTTAGTCTGTAGACTCATTGTGCCTGTGTCAGCCTGAAGATTAAAGGCTTCTTAACTACCTAGTGACACAGCAGGCTGAGCAAGCTGTGAAGGACTTGGTGGGTTTTCTTGTATAAGAACTGATCTGTGGATCACTAGAAGAGCCTGGATTTCTGTGTCCAATCCACAGAAACAGAAGTCTACCTCATTGTATCCGTCTGTTTCAGCAGATCACCATATACCACTGGAGTCCTCAATGTAGCCAACACAATTTCTGTGCTAGAAACATATTATTCATCACATAAGATGCATACATCCCAATAAAGTTATTGTTTAGCCATCTTTGCTTTTG
Source organism: Eurystomus gularis (assembly GCA_013400335.1). Classification (NCBI taxonomy): domain Eukaryota; kingdom Metazoa; phylum Chordata; class Aves; order Coraciiformes; family Coraciidae; genus Eurystomus; species Eurystomus gularis. The sequence continues at coordinate 13,621 of VZZY01008267.1, forward strand.
GCAGCATGCTACAGCGTACTAATTAGTTTGCTTGCTATTTACACTTTTTTTTTTTTT
>VZZY01008267.1:13748-51982 GCA_013400335.1 Eurystomus gularis
GAAAACTATTCTAATGCATTTATAAATAGAGAACTTATAAGCAATGAACTGTATTCCCTTCCACTTGAGGAATCCTAAAAAAGGCCAAGCAAAAGTGAATTGATCTCATATAACATTTCCCTATTTGGGACAGTCAAAACTTTCTTCAGCTGTAACAGACTGACATCTTGGTTTTCCATCACCTAGTATCCAGGATGCCAATCTTCAATTACTCTTTATCATTGTTGCCTTCTGTTATTCCTTCCGCCAAACATATCATTTGCATCTGATTTAAAATAATTAATTTCAGTTTCTAACCAGTATGTCAGTTCCATTAGTTGTTTTTTCTTTACTTGGAAATAAAAGTAGGCCAATTCAATTTTGGTTCAGGTACCATCTAAATGAGTTAGATGATGCAGATGTAACTGCTATAACCTAGAAGATGTTTGGTCACCAGGAGGCCTCAGCACGCCCACGGACTGGACAAAGTCTGGTTCCTAGCAGGCTCACTTTCTCAGTTAGTATGAAAGAGTGCTGAATCTGAAGTCTAGAATATCTATTTGATATTTAGGTTTGTTACTTTTTTTCTCTATTTCTTAAAGATGTCTTCCGAAGGATTGTGAGGTGAGGGAGGGGGAGGAGAGGAAATGAAGTTATAGTTCATGTCCTTTATTTGTGTCTCGATTGTTGGAAAGAAGAAAGGATGGGAAGATTCAGTGGGTTCCTTTTTTGAAACAATTTCATCCTTCCACATTAATTTTTAAAATATTGATGACTTTGGGTAATATTTCAAAGAATTAGTTTTGCATAAATATTGTCAATGAAAGTAATGGTGATAGAAGCTCAGTGATTAAACAGGCTTAGAAAAATGTTTTGAGGAGTAATATGGGATATACTATGATGGGTGTCATAGTAGCAGATCCTTTATGTGTATCACTAACTGGACTGGACTTCAAAAGAACAGAAGTCTATACTTTTGTATCTTTTAAACCAAAGATGTAGCAATACATACTGGCAATAGTACTCTTGAGTTTTAATACTCTCTATGAAACATTACCAGTGGTAGGTTGTGTAATTCATTTCGCCTCCCTGTGCCCATTATGTCATTTGCCTAATAAAGATGAACTAGAAAGATTATTAGAAATACTGTAAGCACTGTTGCACTTTAAAATTTCTTTAAATGAAATCAGAGGGAGTTTTGTCCTAATAGATACTTTGCAGACAGAAATCAATTAGTCTGATAGCGTTACTCTTCTCCAAAATGGAGTTGTACTGAACCAGTTTGATGTCTTCTTATAATTGCACGCTGTATGGTTCTTTGACTCTTATCTCTCCCTCAGTCTGTGAATTTGAAACCATCAGAAAGGTGTCACATTGGTATGAGTATTCTTCAGTGATAAGAACAGTAATTGTTGTAGGGAGACTTCTTAATCTTGGGTCACTCAAATCCCTTTTAAAGACAGCAGGTGCTCTCCAGAACAAGCATTAACAAGAAGAGATTATGAGGTAACCTGTTGTTCTTTATATCTCAGCATCTCATAACAAAGCTTACCAGAGTGTTCAGAAGCCAGTCAGTACAGGAAAAAACTCAAATGTGACTCGGGAAGGAACTAACATTTTCAGTGCTAAAGAGCGGATTCATTTCAAAGGCTGAATGCTGAGAACTATTTCAGAAAAAATTACATTTATGTAAGAGAATTCTATAAGTCAATTATAAAAGCAGGAAAAAAATAGCAGACGCTAAAAAAAAATGTAGCTGCAGATATTAATAGTGTCATGCAATCAGAAAGAAATTCTCCTTCCTCAGAAATCAAATTCTGAAACTACGTGTTGTTAGATTTGTGTCAATGTTGCAAATTTCTTTTTCATTCTACCCCTCATCTTCTTCCCAACTGTGGCAAATACAGTGAAAGCGAGTTAGTCATTTATAATATCAGAATCTAGCACTGGTAACAGTATGACTTCATACATTCTGCGGGCTGCTTAGCATTTACAGGGTGAACTCTGAAGCTGAACACACTCAGGGTTTAACAGAGCTCTCCCAAGTATGATCACAGCGGAGCAAAACTCTCTGTCATTTTCATCTCTCAACCTTTCATGAATTTCTGGATCCAGGTACCAACTAAATTTTGTGAAAATAACATTTTGTTATCTAATCCTGTCCAGTTCCATCAAGATCATGACACAGTTATTCGAGTAAAGCATGTCTGTGGCAGTCTTTGTGAGGTTGAAAATTAAGCATAGGATAAATCACTGCATTCAGATGATAAAGCCTGCTTTCAAGAGCAATTCAAGAAAAGATTTTTTAAAGGTATTTAGATGCGGAGGTATACTTAACACTTTCTAAGAGCACACTAATCTCAGTGAGTGTTAGAGAGTTAACCCTTCTTCACTCTACTTTGAAGAAACAAATCAGCTAGGTGCCTATCTCTGCCTCTAGGTTCCTAAATACTTTTTAAAAATCTGGCCTTTGATAACCCAAATCCCCTTGACTTTCAGTAAGGCTTTTCATCTTGAATTCTAGATCCTCATAGGTTTTGAGGGTCTAACTTGCTTAAATTAAAATATGAGTTAAAGGCCTAGGTACTTTTGAAAAGCTGAATACTGGTGCCCAGGTCACCTCTGAAAATGAATGTTAGACTACTAATCTTCTCAGATGCTTGTGAAATATTTTCCTGTCACCTCTGAGAAATTGTTCTAGAGGAATTTACTGTTAACCACCTGCTTTGTCCTGAAGTTCATACAACAAGTTTGCATAATATTTGTTATAGAGAATTTTTAATTTTTTTCACCCCCAAAATGACAAAAATCTTTTTAAAATGAAAAATTATAAAATATTTATAATATATTATACTTTCAGCAGACAAATATGTCTTTTAATGGAATTTAAATAAATGGAATTTTTATGATGAAAAAAGCAACAGTAAAGGCAGTGATTATGTTTTTCATAGTTCATTTGCCTTCCTTGCCCTGCAGATCTTGTACAGAAGGAAAATAAGATCCCCGGTGAAGCCTACAATGTCATCGACTCTGAAGAAGGACTCAGAGACCCATTGGTGTTTAATGACCCTTATTGGCCTCCACAAAAGAAACTGGTATGATCTACTAAAAGAGACATATGGTTCTTTAGAAATATAATGAAACACTGTTTTCTTCATGGGTAAACATTGTAGTCATGCATTTCTAACACTGCCTGGTTTTAGATGACTACTCTTAAAATTGCAGACCAAATTTGGTGAGGAATTGCATTTGTTTTTCATTAGTACTTGACAAACAGCAGTGGTATTTTGCCAATACTGCGATCCTGCAATTTTAATGTTGTTATTATTCTATGATATCATATCAAACTAAATAAAACACAACAGATAAGAGAGCTAAACAATAAAATGAAGTAGAGCTAGACTATTTTATAGGGCATGGGCACATTATATAATGAAATTACATGGTGATATCCCACAGTTATAGGTGAGTATTGGAATAAAATAATATTTCTGTATTAATGTCTTCATTAAAGTAAAATATATACTGTGAGAATCTTTACGGCAGTTGGAGATGAGAATGACAACTGAATGAGATTAGAGTAGCAAAGTGAAGAAAGGGAATGGAAAGAAAGATTAAATGAAAAGCAAGAATGGTAAAGAAGGAAAGGTAAGGGGAAACCCCAACATTTAATGGCAAAACAAAGCAACAAAAAAAGGAAACAGTAGTGGAGATTCAGCTAGGACAATATAAGAAACAAATAGGAAAAAAATATTGCAATCATGTCACAGAATGAACTAGCTACATAGGGCCAGAACCTATTGTATGAGTAGACTTTGGTTGCAGACAGCAATAAAGTACTGAATATATCTAAAAAGCTCAGTACATGCCCCAGTATAGACAAATTCTGATAGGCAATATTGTACTTCATGCTTCTCTCTCTAATGTCTGTCCCCAGAAAAAAAGCATCAAATTTAACAGACCACCACTGATATCTTTCAATGGTTGTAGAGATGCTGTACCTGTGCTAAACCAGAAGTGCCTCAGTTTCACCTTCTCTAAGGGGTAGGCTCATATTCTAAACCTGAACCATCCAGAGAAGGAAATATATTGAACTGTTGGATTTGTTTTACTAATCAGACTCTTTAGTGACTAATTTATTTTTTCACAAGCGTTCGTAAAAACAATATGATTGGTTCTGCTAACTTAAATTTTTTCCTACTTTAGTGTAGTTCTCAATACTCCCTAAAAGGGATGGAAGTAAATCTGGCCATATTTTGAAAAGTTTCATGGGAAATTGCAATTTATGTAAACCAAGATTCCTCTTGAAAATCAATTCAGCAGCTTGAAGTAATGTACCTGTCATATGGGAATATTAATATGAACAAAAAATGACATGGATATATAGGAAATTAAACTAACTGCCTGTGTAGAGATATCAAAAAGCACAGTGATGAATACTCTGAAATATTTGTTGCAGGATCCTACCGCTCTACAGTCATCAGAGATGCAAATGCTAAAAAGTATTTTTTTCTAATTCCATCCCAATGATTTAGAAAAACTGTAATATCTGTAGACTGCTACATTAAATGTACCACATGTCATAGCCTTTAGATTGCTGGGTGAAATCCTCTAACAGAAGTGCATAGTCCAGCTCATATTCTGCAGTACTGTAGTGGGAAGAAAGGAAAAGGTGCATCTGCCTCTGTCACTGTGACTGCAGGGGGGAGAAAAAACTCTAATGGGGAATGTCAGCAATTCTGACTTCCCTATGACATCCCTATGATGATGAAACGCAAGGCAGGGACAGTGCCCTGTAAAGGAGCTGAGTAATTTTTTTCCTGGCAAGGCAAAAGAAGAGCAAGAGAAATTGTGATTCTCTGAGCCCCAATAAGACCTTTTTACCCTATTCTGCTAATGGAAAAGGCTTTAGGATGGATTTGCATTCACTTTTGAGCCCCTTTGCACTACTAGAGTGTTTAAACTTGACATTACTGGTCATAATTCATTCTCTGTTCTGCTCTTCTGGTACTACAATTACCTTCTTGGCTTGGATGGGTGTATGCTCCACTGGGAAAGCACTGCCTGGACAGGCCCAAAGAGTTGTGGTGAATGGAGTTAAATCCACCAAGTGGCTGGTCACAAGTGGAGTTCTTCAGGGATCAGTATTGGGGCCACTTCTCTTTTATCTTTACCGATGGTCTTGTTGAGGGGATTGAGTGCACCCTCAGTAAGTTTGCAGATGACATCAAGTTGGATGCGAGTCTTGATCTGTTTGATGGTAGGGAGGCTCTACAGACCTGGATAGGCTGGACCGATGGGCCAAGGTTGGCTGTATGAGATTCAACAAGGCCAAGTGCCAGGTCCTGCACTTGGGCCACAACAAGCCCATGCAATGCTACATGCTTTGGGGGGGGTGTGGCTGGAAAGCTGCCTGGAAGAAAGGGACCTGGGGGTACTGATAGACAACTGGCTGAATATGAGCTGGCAGCGTGCCCAGGTGGCCAAGAGGGCCAATGGCATCTTGGGTTGTATCAGAAATAGCATGGTCAGCAGGACTAGGGAAGTGATCGTCCCCCTGTACTTGGCACTGGTGAGGTCACACCTTGAGTACCGTGCTCAGTTTTGGGCACCTCAATACAAGAAAGATATTGTGGTGGTGGAGTGGGTCCAAAGAAGGGCAATGAAGCTGGTGAAGGGCCTGGAGAACAAGTCTTATGAGGAGTGGCTGAGGGAACTGGGGTTATTTAGTGTGAAGAAGAGGAGGCTGAGGGGAGACCTTATTGCTCTCTACAATTACCTGAAAGGAGGTTATAGAGACATGGGTGCTGGTCTCTTCTCACAAGTACCAAGTGATAGCACACGAGTAAACAGTCTCAAGTTGCACCAGGGCAAGTTTGGGCTGGACAGTAGGAAAAACCATTTTGCTGAAAGGGTTGTCAGGCACTGGAGCAGGCTGCCCAGGGAAGTGGTTGAATCACCATCCCTGGATGTGTTTAAAAGCCATGTAGATATGGTACTTAGGGACATGGTTTAGCAGCAGGCTTGGTAGAGTAAAGTTATGATTGGACTGGATGATCTTAAAGGTCTTTTCCAACCTAAATGATTCTGTGATTCTCTTGAACCATCAAAGAGCTGTGCTTCAACATCCCGTCATGTTCAGGAACCAAACTTGAGTGTTGCTTATCCAAAATATAAAGGAGGAATCAACTTACCACCTTGTCATTTTGCTGAATTGTTATCCTTTAAATGTTAGTGTTGACAACCATAAATAACATAAAACACTATTTTGAGAGGATCATGCCAGGTTTAAGTATACTGCCTGGTCAAGGCCAGGGGGAAGTGTAGAAACATTTATGAGGCAGTGCTGCAATTTCCCTTAAAAAAATCTAGTATTGCTTTATTTTACTCTTTGTGTTGCATTAGTTATGAGATTACTAAACAAATATGAAAAAACAGCATGCAAAATGAAATCAATTAAGGGTTTTCCAAAGAATGTAAATATATTTGATACTGCAATCTAGTTTGGAAGAAACTCAAATTTGATCTATTTTTCATTGTGTATGCCCTGCATGCACACAAAAAATGCCAGTAAAATGGATGGCATAATGATTTTGGTAGCTTGGCAGACTTAACCCACTGGTTCATTTCTCTCTGGGTTGACTTTGTCCCTTACGTTTCAAAGATGGATAAATGTATTAATATGTAGTTTACCACACAGGTCAGGGGATCGTTCTCATTTGACCTTGAAAACAAATGTTCTGCCTGCTCTGCACAATGAATGCATAAGATTTAGTGGCTCATCTCTGTATGTTTGGCATTCAGAAATGTCGCTTCCCGAAATGTGTCACTGTCTTCTGCACTGCTTAGGTAGTGTACTGCTGCTGAAAGTTGTTTGCACACTTATGGGACTAGACTTGTGTCACACAATGATTTTTTACTCTTTAGCATGAAGGCACAGTATGCTGCTAACGGGGTGTAAGTCTCCCATTTTTGTGAGCAGCAGAACATACTGCTTGTGTGTTCTTTGGACAAAATAAAATTGTGTTGTTTGAAGAGAGATGATTGATGTAATTTAGACAAATAAATAGGCAATGGACAAGCAAAAATCATTCTTAAAGAATTTTTCACTAGCCAGTGGAATAAAGTATGTACATACATGTGTTTAAATACAGGCATATAACTAAAAAAAGAATCGTAGCTGAGAGAAAATAAATAAAAAGCAAAGATAATAACGTAGCCTTGAATTTCTCACTGTCAGAAGCTTGTGTTAGCTGAATTACTATCTAGTGATATCTAGTATGCAAGCAAAATGGCAGAATAGAAGAGACAAGAATAAGGTCGGTTTTCTAGGTAAGGCAACAAGAAGATATGACCTCTGGTGAATATTGTACAAGTTTTAGTAGGCAAACTTTGAAGATATTTCTGCTTAACTTCAGACCTTCATGAGCTGCAGAACTAATGCTAGATACAGGGCTAACAGAACAAAAAATGGACCCTGCTTCAGAGAGCTTGTTGTTAAGAGTAAGATAATCGAACAGCTGAATATTATCAGGATATACCCCTCCACATCAGAAGGCAGTGAGACGGTATTGATCTGCTGGGTAAGCAGCAATCACATCTCATCAGTAGCTTAGTCATTTACTGAGTCTCTAGTCATCATAGTAAAATAAAGATTTGATATGGGACTATGTCTGGTCATACACTCACAAAAACTAAACAAGTTGTTCAGCTCCACTTTGCAGGACTATCTTTTCTGTCTAGACAGAGAACATATGCGAAGGTGTATGGATAGGAACAATCATAATACTTTTTATCACAGAGAATGAAATATAAAGGCATTTTAAAGACAATTCATATTCCTGAAACCTTAGCTACATAAACAACTCCAACTGGCACAAGACATCACTGTCATAGAATTAGGCAGTTACCATAACCTATTGTTATTCTTTTTCTCCCATCCCCTACAAGTACAAGCATGGGTGCTGCTACATGGTGAGCCTCAGCAACTGGTGCAAATTAAAAATAATATGGTAAGAAAAAACCCTAGGACTTTAGATGCATAAGATTTCCAATAAATTCATCATGTCACTAGAAATACGCTTGTGCCACCAAAGGAAAAGAAGTAGGAGATTAAAAAAAGAAAACTGTCACCTATTAGGAGCAGCACTAACTTTTTCTAGCTGCACGTGTGCCTAGAATTGCGGTGGTAGAGAAGCTGTCCCCAGAAATAAGGCAAATAGAGATAACAGCATATTGCACCCTACGAAGAATGGGGTTGATCTTGTGCTTATTGAATATTTGTCATTTCCATGAAATTTTTGGCACTGTAGCACCAGTAGTTGATTAGATATTTTTAAGAGATCCTCAAGAATGTAATGCTTTTTGTTATACTGTGCCTGTGCCTATTAAAAGATATACCGAATCCTGTGAATCATTATGTTCATAGGAGAAGTGTTAGGACAGCTGCTAAGATTCAATTAATTTTATAGGGTGATAACATTTTTTTAGTTGACAGGACAGTTAAGAAAGATGGAGCACAGTTAAGAAAGATGGGATTGACTGGAAAAATTTGAGTCCTGGAATATAGCTTTGTCCTTATGATGGTGTTTAAACGTGCCTTATTTTCCTGCAGGTATTTGGGAAGCATCCTGTACACGCCCTAGGTCCAGGGGCTGCTAAAGAGCAACATCACTAGTGCCCATGGGCAGCCTGAACAAACCAACTGTGCTCTTTGCAGGTGCTCATACTGCTGAAGAAGAACCTGTATGTGAGCCTTTTCTCTCTCTTTCTGGTCCCTGTGCTGAAGCTGCTTCAAGGAGCAGTCTGGGTTTGTTCTCAGCAATTTGGGCACTACTTTTGCAGTTTTATGTGCCTTGGAGTGAAATGTTCCAGTTGTGCTCAGTCCCCAAAGATGGGCCCATTGAGAGCACAAGAGATGTCACCTGCGGGTCCTCCTGCCTTTTGCTAGAGAATCAAAGTCAACCATCTCCTGCATCTGCGTTCATGGGGCAGGTACACTGCCATCCCAAGTGCACTTTTCAGTGTGTGGATCCCAGCAGCCAAAAAAAAGTTTTTCAAACACAGCCAGACCACAGGGACTGCAGAGGTCTTCCGACCTAACTGTGAGTCCATTTTACTTCATCTGTATGTGCATGGGGCATAATTAATACAAATTCTTCTTGAACAACGTGACCCAGTTAGTTAGATTTGTCCACTGTTCCCCACCATGCCATTTCTAAAGTATGAATCAAAACCATACTTTTGGCAAAGCTTTTCTCCCACTCTTCCCTTTCTCTTCCCCATCCCCTCCCAGATGACATACAGTGACTATAGGGGGCAATGCAACCTCACCATACAACCTGTGTACATCAGCTACATGCCACACTAATAGGCAGAAAGTTTCAAGGCTCAATTTTTACTTCTTGCTTTTGAATAATTTCTATCATGATAAAGATAAGCCATATTTTTACCTGGCCTCCATAAAATGGAAGGATTTAACTTCAGATATCTTGTACTAGTTAATTTTTTTTTGTTTGTAAATGAAAATTAATAAATGGTGATTTTATTTCATACTACTAATTCAAATTAAAATCTAAAATAAAGCAATGCACAAGAAGCGAACTAAAATAATTTTGAAATTCAGTTGTCATTGATCACTAAGCAGAACAACACCCAGTCTGTATGTATCTCATATTCATGTAATTCAATCTATATGCCTGTCAATATTTCTGATGCAGTTTAATTTCTTCAGATCACTTTCTTTCTGACATAATGCAGTCTACAGAAGTTATTCCAATTTAGAGTGCTTAAATGATACTCTTATATTTTTGAAGATTTTGTGAAAAAAATGCTTATATATTGAAAATTCTGAATGAAAGGGTAATTGTCATAACAATAAAAATATTCATCTATTAAATTTGTCGCTTTTTCTTCCATTGATTGAAGTGCACTTCACAGTAAGAAAGCCAAGAATGGCAACAATGATAATTTCCAGCTCTTCTTGATCAACAGTGTATATTTGTGTACCTGAGCTTTCCTTCCTCAACCTTTCTGCTTTTTGTAAAGGAGTACTTAGAAGATGCAAAGCTCTACTTCTCTTAACATGATTAGAAAAGCTGTTGTTACAGACTAGTTTCTATTATTTTAATTTTGTGTCATTACACTTTTTGACAGTTACTGTTTACCAGAGTTTCCCTGAAGCAAAAATGATTTAATGTTCAACACATGGATTAAAATGTGTTCTATTTTAATGTGTTAAAGCTGATAGAAATATGATTTAAGCGGAAATCTGTGCTTAACAGTGCAGCACATAGAATCTATGAACACAGATGAAACTGGAACTTCTATTTGAAGGGAAAACAAAGCCAGCAGTAATCTAGCTTAATACTTAGCGTTAGAGCTATGTGATACTTTTGTAATGAAATTCAAACCCAGATGAACTTAATGTAGTGTGGGTTTTGTTGTAGAAGCAAGGCAAAGTTTGAAACCCAGACTTTCATAGTTGATGGTGTTATATGGGCTCATAACCAAAATCCCAGCTGAAATTCCTTTTCAGTTTTCCCATCTATTCAAATTCAGACCTGACTGTTAAGTACAGTAAGTCTCGATTTCCAAAGGAAAGTCCACCAACTTCACTGAATGCTGAAAATTACGAGTTTCTAATCCTCTAATGTGAGCACTTCAGGTTTACTCAATAGCTTACTGACCTTTACTTAGCCATGTACACATTTCAGGGGCACTTTTCAATGCTTTTTCACTAAAAATCGTGTTCAACAATATTTCCTGATCATTAAGACCTGTGTACCTAAAGCATAGACCGAGAACATCTTCTACAAGCCCAGAATACAAATCTATACATTTTCACATAAGCACAACTTTTTTCTTTCTGTTGTTTGTCCGAGTCATGTGAAAGCTAGTTTTAATGACTCCTGGTATTAGATACTGCTGATGAGTATGACCAGTTATTTAGGTATGATGGTATTAAGATTTGATCCTTCCTTTCCACTCTTTGTCCAAGAACAGTGCTCAAAGTGAGGCTATCCATATCTATCCACAAAAATAAAAACCAAAAAGCCCCAAAAGCTGTAGAATAAATTTGATAACTTTGAAGAACTGAATAGTTGCTCATCTGAGGACTTGTAGGGGCAAAATTATTAAAAAGAGCAAAAATACCAGATTAAAACTGTGGTTACCTGCTAACCATGCCAAAATAGTTCAATAGTTAAACAGACTCTCACCTTGTTCTTTCTTACAGATGGCAGCTGAAGTAGTTAATGTGCTAAAAATGGAAAAGACAGAGCAGCACTAGCAAAAGTTGTAGTCTTTCAGAAGGGAAGTGATAAGTGATTTGATAAACTCATGTAAAAATGGAAAATAATTAAAAGTAGGTAGCATTCGCCAAAGTAAAGTATGAAATACAGGAGGCACCTGCAAGAAGATACAATATAGACCAGTGATGGTTGGAAAATTTCAGAGGTGGTTTCTAGTGTTAAAACAAGACCAAAAAGAGATTCTGGGAATTAATGCCAATGAACTTCACCTTGCTCTGGGGAAACTGATTGAGAGTCTAATTAGGGATAGAATAGTTCAGCACATGGATAAGTATAACCTAATAGGGTCAAGCCTACACAACATCAGTAAAGGGAAAGTATGCTTCTCTAACCTGCTAAAGTGCTTTGAAAAAGTTAATAAAACAGTAGATAAAGGTGACCAAATGAACATAATTTATTTGGATTTTCAAAAAAAAAATCGATACTGTCCTTCATAAAAGACTGTTAAGGGAAAAATGTAACTATGAGGTAAGGTGCAAAATCTCACAGTGGATTAAAAATTAAATAAATGATGGCAAAAAACTTGCACTGAAAGTCTTCTCCTAAGAGTGGAAAGAGGTTAATAGTAGTGTACTCTAAAGATTCACATTGGAGCCAGTGTTATTTAATATAATTTTTAGTGATTTGGACATTTTATCTGCTAAAACTGACATTAAATGTTGGCTAGACAAAGTGAGAGGTTTGTGAGACTAGGAGAGATTGGTTAGACTGACAACACATACATTTTAACTTGGGTAAGTGTAAATTTTGGTACTCATTTTATGTGTTATTTTTGGCTCCAGCACCACATTACACACTATTATGTTCTAGTGAGAATAATTTATCTGCTTTCTGAGCAAAGACCCAATAGATATCACTGCAGCATCCATGTGAAATGGTTTGCCCTCTCTAGGTATAAGAGCAGACAAGGTTACATGAGAATGAGAAATTTCCATCTGTAAGGTCACTGGGCTTTTTCTTCAGGGTAACCAGGCTGCACAACCAGAACAAGAGCTGTGTTTATCATAGAAGAAAAAAATCCTCCTTCATAAATACTTAAAGGGAATTCCTATTCCTGTTGAATCTTGCTGGAATATCTGATTTTTTGAGGTGCTGTTAAATATGGCACTGAAGAAATCGCTGGCACTACTGCCCATTGTCAGCTGCGACTCAGAAGATTGTAGCCCATCTCTGATTTTCTTTGGAAGATCTTACCTGCTATTTCCCAGTGCACTCAGTCCTGTCTCCTCTTCATGAAATAACTATAGTAACTACATACAGTTTTGCACCTCTTTCTGTTATGAACATCACTTTAGGATGTTACCTGCTGTTAAAGATGATCAGGAATCTTTGCCTGATCAGGTTCATTTAGAAATGACTAAGCTATAGGTTCTGGTGTTTGGGTTTTGAGTACGGTTGTGGGGTTTTTTGTTTGCTTTATTTTTTTCCCCACTGTCCTTTATACACTACGTTAAATTTTAAATCTGTAAGAGTATTTAAAACACTACCCACTGAAGGACTAACTTAGCATGTGGTGAGACCATGACCTTATATTAAAAATACTATATACAAGATACAGTTCCTGCTGTGCTGCAGGTGCCACATTCACTCTGTTAAAACTGAAGTCCGTTCAGTTTTTTTAATGGAAAAAATAGTGAGAGCTACTAGATGATGTCTCCTTCAAAACTGATATAAGTTCGTCTAGTTTCAGTATAAACACAATGAAGAGAAACTTTTGTGTTGCTCTCTATAGTTCTTCCTAAAATAAAATCTATTTTATTGTTTATACTGAGGCAAAAATGCAATCTTTGTAAGATGTAACATTGGACTTTGAGTAAACGCAGTAAGAAAAAAAGATGATTTCTTGGCAAAAGAAATGCATGGTGATAAAACCACTAAAAATATCATTTATCTTGATCAATAACTCATGCTTTTAATTTTTTTTGTGGAAAATATTAATAGAGTTCTTTAAATAAAAAGAACTAATGCTTTTTTTTCTCTTTTGTTGTGGCAGCCCTGTTTGTATTTACATCCAGTCATTTATTGCCCATTAAAGAAGTAATGCTATGTTAATGTAAGGGAAAAAATCAATGCTACTCAGATCAGTAGCTGTGGGGAAACAGTGCAGCAGCTGGTTTGCAAACAGCAAGCCCACATAGATCAATGAAATTACAAGCTAAATCTGCTGATGCTCACAAACTGCTCCAGCATTGTGATGTCTAACCTTTCTCAAGTTCAAGATCTCTGGCAAGCCAGCAATAGCTAAATAGAAAAAAAAAAACAAAACACAAACCAAACCAAAACCCACAAAAAAGCAAGCAAGAAAGAAACAAAGAAAGAGCATAACAGGCTGGTGGAGAATTTTAGCATGATATGTAATATTCCACTTTTGAAGTTATCAGTATAACTGCACATTTGTAACAGATATAAAAGGCACTGTAATCTCCCAGTGAGCAAAACTGTGATCTACACACTCTGAAGATTTTACTCCTTAAGAATGTTTCAAATCTGTCACATATTACCTTGAACTGTAACACTAGAGGGTTAGAAAGCACTTCAGTAATGTGATCGTTAATGTGAATTTCAGAAAATAATTTATCAATGAGCAACAGTGTAGCCATATGCCATGGCTTTTATTTTATGGCATGATTGTAGCCTTAAAAATGGTTTGAAATTCGTTAACTTGTAAATTAAATATGAAAAATATTTGACTTGTTGAATGCAAGATTATTTTGCATATTTTATGTTGTTTGTTCTGTTCTATTGAGAGGTAGGAGAGATTTTTGTGGTTACCCAACTGAGGATTAGCAGAATAGAAAATGGAAGTCCAGTCCTTATTAACTGTCTTCTGCTGTTGCAGACTTGCAATATTTTACAAACCAAGAACAAGAATAAAATCAACAGTGCCTTGAAGTCTAATTACTTCTTATACTGTAAATTGTTTCTCCTGAAATGGCCATTTTGGATTTTGACTTAAAAGTTACTTTTCTTCTCTAATTTTATCAGATACCTAATAATGAAATAACTGGAGGAATGGCTTTGTTTTGAGGTGCTAGATTTCTGTTTCTCTTTTGCTTATAGGCCTTCCCAGATGCAGCCAGTTTCCTTTCATTGTTGATCTTTATGTTGATTTGTTACTTGACAGTGCTGATGGCAGGATATTTCATGCTTGATGTGGAGGGAAGACTGATTGTGCAATATGCGCGATAGTTACTAATGAAGTGAAAGTTAACCGTATACACTAACACTGCTGGTGATGTGTGGACACTGATGGAAATCTCTCCTCTACTCCACTTACTGTCTAGAAATGAGGGAGATATGCCCAGCAGAGATTAGGAGTTGATGCTCCCAAGCCTGATCCACAATGGTTGTGAGGAAACACCAGCATTTTCTCACAGGGTCAAGGGTCAACAGTATGGATGTGCTTGCATTAGGGATAGGACTTCTGAGAGGTTTGCCTTCAGGTTTTATTAAGATCTCCTTCTTTCTTTGGCCCTTTTGGAGAAAACTCTTTTAAAAATACTGAAACTGCTGAGACACATCTATGCTGAAGAGAAGGGGCCTGTTGATAACAGCATGACCAGGACTTTACCAGAAGTCTTTTTTGAAGCAAAGTATGGATTTGTGATAAAGACTTTATGGGTCACCAAAAGTAAATGAACGACCTTCTACAAGGAAGATTGTTCCCATGAAGACATTGAGATGAAGTAAGTATGGGAAGAAAAGAAATTAACCCAATCTGTATGCCTAGCTCAGGTTTGCTTTGTCCACCTGACAAGCAATACTAGCCGTTATTTTGTTTGCCTGTTTCCATGCTTAATATTTTGGCAATCAAAATGTAAACCTTGCACATCATAAAGTAGTGTATTATCGTAGTGGAGAAACAAAAGGGATGATTGTGGGAGTGCAATTGCTTTGTTCAGACTTTTTTATTATAACAAAAACATCACCATGCCCAGAGATCCCCAGCAATAATTCCTCTTCAGTGCAATAAGTACCTACTTTTGAGGACAAAAAACCTGATGAGCTGCAGGCTTCCCTGCTGCTAAATTCATCAAACAACCCACTCCTATTGTTTTCTGCTTTAAAGACCAATAGGAACTTTACAGATTAGTTGGATGCTCTTCTTTTCAGTCTAGCTCAGATCCTGAAACTTCTCTGTTGATCCAAAAAGCTGGATGCAGTTTGGTTATTAAGCAGCATCAGATCTGAGCATTATTCAGCTGCACTATCACACCAGCTGTAGGGATACATGCAATTTGATAAAGATTTGTGACTATAGTTCTGCCTAATTAGCCTGAATGTAAAGGATCTACAGGTCTTGTATTCTGGCCTTATACCTTCACCTGTACTATGTGGTGAGAGTTCATGTCTACAAGGATAGAAACCAGAATCCTGAAATAAGAATCCTGAACTATCTCAAAGCTTTAAATCTGGGCTCAGATCAAATCTGAATTTTGAGGCTTTGGTTTGTATCTTGGTGATAATTTCTGATAGTAACAAAAATGAGAAATATTAGATTAAGATCTGTCGTGAAATTTTTTTTAAAAAAGAAAGATCAGCTCCTTTGACAAACAGGAATATGGTGGGGTACTCTTTTCTCTGGTCTCTGGTTTGATGAGAAAGCTAGGCCTCTAACCTCCTACAGCATATACACTGGGTATTTAACTGGAAGGAACACAGTGTTTCACATCTACCCATTGACAGCATGAAAAAAATATTTCTTGAGAAATATGTATAAAATTTATATAACTTCTATGCAGTTGTGCGTTGTGGTATTAAACACATGTATATGCTTGTATAGGCACTACAAGACTTTCTTTTACTCAAATAGCAGTTTTGCTAGTGGACTTAGATACATCCAGAATGCTGCTGTTCAAGATGCAAGCAAAGCTGCACTGGCTTTTAGAGCCTAAGTATCATTTTTTCTTGAATGCTACAGAACATGCTTCTGCTTTTGGTGTATGCCATATCTGTGACTGAGTGCTTCTTGGCTGTTCTGTCAGCTTCTTCTCATACTGCTATAGTTTCCTATCATGTTGTGACCAGCATGGTCAGAATTACCTCACAAGCCTCCTCTGTGCAAGTGTCAGCAGGTTGGTGAGGGCAGAGGATAGTCTCACAATTGGTGTGCAGCTGAGCCTCTGCTATAACTTCCCCAACTGCTCTCATTTAAAAGATCCTTCTGGAGTTTGGTATCAGCATTATATGCCATGATGGGGCCTATTTACCCTAAAGTGTGCCTCTTTCCCCTTCACTTCACTGCTGGCAAAGAGCACTTAGGAGTACTTTTCTGTTATTTTCACCAGAGTAATCTTAGAGTCTATAATGGCTGATCTTACAGACACCTTCCTTTCCAGAGTGTGATTTTCCACTTATACAGATCTGGGTTTCCATTCTGTCTCTTCGTCAATAGTCTGCATTTAAAGTCATTGGTTTCAGCTTTGCCAGTGGCCCAGCAGTCTTGGTCCTATAGTGAATGGGAAAAATGCTACAGAAAGGAACAGTGCTATCCTTCTCATCATGAGCCAAGTTTTATTCTGCAGCAGAGCTAATTTACAGTGAGAGAAATTCAGACATAAATAAACAGGGAAATAAAAAAGTTACCTGTACAACTTAACAACAACTGAAAAATAGTGTAAGAGATGTGATGAGTTAAATATGTGTTGCAGATTTATATTAGGGCACATTTCTCCATGTCTGTCTGTGTCTGTCTCACTATGCATAGCCCATCTCCCTGAAACCGGAAATTAGTGTATTGGATGGGCTGCTTTTGACTTTAATTTTCATCATTTCCATGCTTGGCATCCTGAACCATCTTTCTGATAATGAAGTTCATGGTAGAAGGACATAGTGGACTTTTGTACATTAGACAGTCTAATTTGTGTTCAATTCTAGTACTGCTTACTTTATTGTAGCAGCACTGCCAGGTCTGCAGTGGTTAGTGGTCTTGTCAGCATTTCCATTACAAATCTCGGTATCTTAGGGCTTAAAACACAACTGTTGCAATTCTGCAGTGGTGCTGCTTGATACATGCTTAGTCAGCAAGAAAATGATTTTACAAATTTTACACTTAAATTGTTTTAGTATCTTAGATTTTCATTGCAGATGCCTCAGAAATAAAAAACAACATGGTAAAATAGGAAATAAATAAGTTTATAAGGCTTTTTTTGCCAATTTTGAGTCCTGAAAGTGGTTTATTTGCTCCTTCAGTCTGCTAGTTTGTGTGTGATTGATGTATTTTATTCTATTAACATAAACAGTTACTCTATGACACGAATTGCTACTCTAGACTAGAGGGTTTGGGTGACTCAGTAATGACAATCTTACTGACAACTACTCCCCCACTGCTAAGACTTCTATGCTCACCTGATGGTGAGCAGACCTGAACCTGTTCAGATGCCAAATCTGTCCAGTTTTCTTCATTTCATATGTGTGAAAGTTTGCCTTAATACTCAACTTAGCAAAGAGGTATTTAAACTGGACATCCCTGAGCATCTGCTACCTTTATCAAATCTTCAGTACCATTTTTTTCCCTAACTTTTCTTTAACCTTCAAAAATGTTGACAGGCCCCCGTCCCTAACCCAATAGACAAAACAGTTTCACCTTTATTTTACCCTCAGCACTACCTCTTATTTCTCACTGAGAGTTTCATGAATTGTTTTCAACATCACCATTATTTCTGCTCAAGGTACATTATGAGCTGCTGCCTTGCTGCTGGCATGTTATTCAGGCTGTAGGATGGTAAAGGTTTCTGTGTGGGGCAGCTGGCCAAGTCAGAGCTCCAGGCAAGAAGCCAAGGCTGTCTTCTTTCTAGTGTTGCCACTTTCTTTTCTCTCTGGTACAAGATCTCCCTTCCTCTCAAACCGATACAGAAAGACTATTAGAAAATTAATCATACCTCAGGTGTCTTGGGGAATATACTTGATTTCCCAGTCACTAATGTGTGAAAATCTTACACTGGAATAATGCCATATGTCAACCTGTGGCAATATCAGGGAAATATTAACAGTGTTTCGTTAATGAAATGTTGGGCCTGAATGACCTCTAGGCTGAAAATCCAGGGTACACAAATTTCAGATAGTCTCTCAGCTATCATTTGATCTAGGGTTCCTGCTTCAAGTATGTTGTCTTTATGGTCAGCAGAAAAAACAGTATTGTGTTACCGTAAGAAAATCTTGCCCAAAACGAAAACTATAAAACCTCTCACATTGGTATGATAGTAAGAAAGGACCTTTTCTTTTTATAGGGCCTTTTTTTCTTTCATAGCCCATGTGATAGGGTTCTCAACAGGACTTCCCTAAATAAACTGAGTATAAGTGTGCATGCCACTGAGTTTAAGCTCCTCGTTGTGAATTTCTCCACTGACTATATCATGCATGTCTTTACACTAAATTCATGGCAAAGTAACCATTATAATCTAAAAACAATTATTATAAAAGTATTGTTTTCCAAAGATTGTTACTGACAAGTTTTACCTGTGTGCCTTCAAAAGGGTGGAAAAAAGAAGCCACAAGAAGCCAGCATACACAGTGCAAATTAAGCAACACAGCAGAAATAGTAATTAAAAGAGGTTAATTGGGCTGGGGCAGGATGGTAAGAAATGTTCTAATCCTCTGCATTGCCGTGTGATGTTATAGTTTTGATCATTCTTAGGGCCAGGAAAAGAAGGGATTGGAATTTACAGCATGGAGGAGGAAATAACATGTAATCAGCATTTTCACTTCTTAATATTTCTCCTTTTTCCAATGGGATGCAGAGTGCTTGCGTAGTCTGCTATAAAAAAAGGGAAGTGTACCTAGCACCAGGATCTCTCAAGTGTGCCAGTACTGTCTTGCACAGTAAATTCCTGTGGCCAGCCCCACTGGGTAGCTGGGATGGTGAAAAAATCAGCATAGTCCTCAACTGATAAATATATTTAGAGACTTTATTTCTTATTTGGGGCCTTTCTTTTGAAAGTAATTTCTTTTATTTGCATTTCTAAGTGTTTTGAATCTCTCTTTGATAAAACAAAGTAAGCTCATTCTTTTAGCCTCAACTTTTTCTTAGTGACCTGATAAACATGAAGCTTTCTCTTCCCTATAACAATACCAGAGTGTTCATGGTCATTTGTCAAATCCTGTCTCTCACTCAGTTTGGGAGTTTGCAATAATCTGCTGTGTCTTTCTCCACTAAAATATTTAGTGCAAGAGTTTTCCAGAGAACTGCCTCTCTGCAAATAGTAGCTAGCAACATGTAGATGATAAGAAACACATAATCTTCATAATGTGTCACTGAGATTCAAATCTGGGTTAAGAAATGTTTAATCCAGCATGGTTGTATGAAAATGCCATCCAAAATTAGCAGAAATTTAATAAAAGGTGGTGACTTCTGAATTGCCGGCATTTATAAGAAATAATTAACCTTCTCAGAAACTATCCCATTTCCTGTCAACAGTATTTTAGCAATTTCATCCAAATAAATGTTTATGGACCCATAAGGCCAATTTTTTAAAAACTAAAAGAGTTAGTATTCTTCATACTCTTACTTGCAAATTTCTGTTAGAATTTTTAAAACAAAAATGTTTCTCTGCCAGCTATTGGTATTGCTGACACGTGGTTTTATTTCAGCATCTTACAGTGCTCGGATGACAGCTGGGATGTTCACACTCTGGACAGTAGGGCATTTTCAATCATGGCTGGAAAGCCAGCAGTGAGAGATTTCCTGCACTATTTTTTGAGCAACTGATATTATTTTTGTGGAAGTGGTGGGCTGTAAAATGATTCTTCACAGTGGGTGAGTAAAATGTTGGTTCTTAATTACCCAATACTATAGAAAAGCAAAGTCCCAAACTAAACAACCAGATTAAGACTAACAATGTAACAGGAACCTGACTCACAGCAACACACAAGAGCTACCCTGCTACGTCTTTTTGTATATACTTATATATATATATATATGGAATTAAGCAGAGAGTGACAACTTGACTTGGAATTTGTTTTCCTCTTCCTCTGTCAAATTTGTTAAGTTTCTCTTAACCCTTCAATGCTGCCAACTGGTGTTTTGTCAGCTACAGTTTTAGGAGAATGTCAGCACATTCTTGATGATTTTCGTTGCTATGGATAAGTGTATTTGTTTGATTTTTCTGGGATGTTGTGTATTAATAAACAGGGTACTTCACTTTGTTATACACATTTTAATTTCTTCAGCCTAGTAATTCATTTTAATTTTGATAGGACAAGTATTGTAGAGTGTGGGACCACTTTAAGGACTGTCAAACTTCCGCTAACCTTTAAAGGTCAAAATTAACTGTGACACCTACAGTTCAAATGTAATTAGCTGGAGATTTACTGAGATCTTATGCCAACCTCCCAGTAGCTTAGGAGTGGCACAGTATCTCACCTTTTGGGATCCCAAGAGAAGTTCAGGTGTTTGTGAGGATAAACAGTAAAATATACTAGCTTGCATGCTGCACCTTTTACCGAGTCATCAGTCTCTTATGCTGTGCAAAGAACAAGAGTGCATTTGGTGTTTTTTTTTAAACAAACTCACCAGTCTCCAACATGGCCATCTCGTACAGAGTTGATGAATTTATTTAAAGCTTAGCTCATTCTGTATGTTCTAGGATCATTAAACTGAAGGACTGCTGCAGTCGTGATTTTTAATGAAGCATGTTTGAATAATTATGCTAATTTACAAAGCACTAGAATCAAATCAAGTGATCAAAGTTTTCATGATTACTTTCGTGTTTTTGTAACTTCCCCTGTCACTGGTTTCTGGATAGACTCTAACCCTGGCTGCTTTTTTGTCATTTATTTAAAAATTGCCACTGATCAATGAAGAACATTGAAAAAAAATATACACTAGAAAAGAAACATATTTTGCGTTATGTCTCTATAGTGGACTTTGTATGAGTTTGAAAGTAATATAGCTCCAACAGACACCAGTCTAAATACAGTCTACAATCAATACTGTATTCTGCCTTGACAGAAAGCTGAATTTTTATCTGTTAAATGTGTGAGCTTGGGGCAGCTCTGTGTCTGAAGTGGTTTAAATCTGAAATGTGATGTGCTGCAAAGAAAGTTGATTGACATCTTTGTTTATTGAAAAGTATTACATGAACAACAAAACACGGACAGATACAGAACACTCCATTGCAAAGTGCAGCTGTGTTATTTTTCAATCCTATGTGTTCTGCCCATTTGATGCCTGTCTGATGTAATGAAACCACAAGAATCTTCTTTGATTCAATAGTAAAAAGTTTGGACAAGGGTGAGATATGGAGATACATATTGTTTGCAGGGGTGTGGTGAATTTATTTCAGAAAAGAGTTGACTTTTTGATTTAATGTTTCTGAATTGGAAAATAAATTAGGCTACATTTAATAACCAAGTTGTTGGAGACTGCTTGAAATATTTTAAAATATGCATTGGAAGAGGGGAGAAAAGAATAATGATGACTAATCTTAAAGCATTTAACATGCAGAATACAGAATTAAGTTACATTTAAATTTCATGTTAGAATAATTACACTGTTCATTGACATTTTCCCATATTTTATTGAATCTTTATTATGTCAGGGTAAATAGAGGTTAATTCTGCTGTTACCTCTTCCAATAAAGTATTATCTTTAATCTTGCATTAATAAAATAGTAGCAAATTGCACAATGTGGGTAATCACCATAGACCAATTTAGACCATTCTAAAATCTTGTCTTTAGAGTACAGTGCAGTTAAAAATAGATGTCACGGGAAAACATGAAGTATAATGTAACTTAAAGAAAAAAGCATGTTTTCCACTTTAATAAATTTATAGCTACATTTACTCAATATATTGACTTATTGGCAATATATATTACAAACATAGCTTTGCTCTTCCTTCTCAGAGTTAGTTTGTGCTTAGTTACTGCAGAAGCCCCTTTGACTTGCATCTTACGCAGCAAAAACTATTAAGTAGAATGTTTGTAGCACTTTATTGTAAAGTCCACACCTTGAGCATTTTCCCATGGCCAGCATAGAATGCAAAGTCCCACATTCTTAATTCCTGTGCATCTCTCTTCAGTTATAGATATCTAATGCTGCTCACCAAACAACGTGCATTTCCAAAACACAATGGCCTTAAAGCAGGGAACAGTCAGACCTATCAGTCTTTTTCCGTCAAAGCCACATCCTGCGTGCTGAATGGATCAGCTTTTTCAGGGAGGTAGGTACTGCTCTTCTTCAGAGGAAATTGGCTGAATAAATTTATAGTCCTCCCTGCATAAACTGGTACAGTTTACTCTTGGGTTTTTGCAAACTTGTGCTATCCAGCAAAGAAAAGCCACATCAAGTGTAAATGTAAGATGTGACCAATTTTCCTGTGCTTTAAAGCCAGGAATAGGAAACTATTGCTTGATGACATGAGTTGGATGCGTTAATTTCATATGACCTGTGGATTAATTCTTCCCCATTATTATTCAGTAAATTTACAGAATCAGATAATAACAGGATGGGACTTCCAGAGATTGTGCAGCCTCCAAGACTGGTGAGAGAAAATTTTCCCTCGGTAAATCCATGCTGACTACTTCCAATTACTGTCCTATCTTTGATACATTTGGAAACAATTTCCACAGTAATTTTCTCAGGGTTCTTTTTTGTTTTGTTTTGACCACAGGGACTGAGATGAAGCTGACTGACTTATAGTTCCCAAAATCCTGCTTCTTGCCCTTCTTGAACATAAGGGTCACAGATATTTTCTTCCAGTTCTCTGGAATATCCCCTAGTTGCCACGATCTTTCAAATATAATCAAGAGTGGTCTCACAATGACTTTGCCCGGGTCCTTCAGCAGTTGTGTGTATCCAACTTCTTTGCATGATCCTTAGCCATCCTTCTCCATCAAGGGTCAGTCTTTCTTGCCCCAGACTCCCAGTAGTCTCAGGAAATTGAGATTTCTGAGAGCAAATGTTACCAGTTAAACTAGAGGCTAAGATGTCATTGAGTACCCTGGCCTCCTCTGTGTCCTTTGCTGCTAGGTTCACTGCTTTATTCAGCAGTAGGCCCAAATTTTCTTTTAGCTTCCTTTTGTTTTTTATATACCTGTAAAAGCCCTTCTTTTTGCCCTTTATGCCCCCTCCTCAGATTCTACTTCAGATGACTTTCCTAAACCATCCATGCATTGCTCGGACAGTGTCTCTGTGTTTGTCTTGGCTCACTTGTCCTCACTTCCACCTCTTGTAGGCTTTCTTCTCACAGTTGAGTTTAGTCAGGGCCTCCTTTTTCATACATGCAGACCTCCTGGTATCTTTGCTTGACTGCTTCACACTGGGTTGTACCACTCTTGAGCTTCGAGGCGGTGATTCTTGAAAATCAACCAGGGCTCTTGGACCTATTTGCTCTCCAGGGTTGTAGCCCATAGGATTCTTCCAAGTGGGTCCCTGAAGTTGCCAAACTCTCCTCTCCTGAAGCCCAGGGTTGTAATCTTAGCTTTTTAGTTTGTTCCCTCCCATTAGGATCTTGAACTTCATCATCTCATGGGTGCCACTTGAAGGCCTCACTTGACTTTTACACCTTCATATCTCTGAACAGTTCTTCCTCATCCATAAATATGAGATTCAGCAGAGCATCTCCCTTCATCAGCTCTTTGACCACATGTATCTTGAAATTATTATCAAAACCTCCTAGTTTGCTTGTGCCATGTTGTGTTGTCCCTCAAGTTGCATCTTCCAGTTGTTTCCCTGATCAAATTGTCTGTAGCAGATACTCACTACAACATTGCTCGTGTTGATCTGCATACTAGTCCTGACTCGTAAAGTCTCAGCTGCTCATCACTTGTGCCTAGGTAGAGCTCCATGCATACCTACTGTGGCCTCACAAGAAGGGAAACTCCACTCCTTGCCATCCTGGCCTGTCCCTCCTGAAGAGCTGGTGTCCACCCATTGCAACACTGCAGTTGTGTGAGCAATCCCATGACATCCTTGTGATCCCAGTAAGTTCCTAGCCCTGCAACTGTGTGCACAACCCCAATTTCTCCTCTTTGTTCCTTTGCTGTATACTCTAGTGCATGTTTAAATGCATCTTATTGTGTGGTCTGTCAAAATGTTTTAGAAAGTTTTCTTAGCCCTCACCAAAACCAGATTTCCCAAATCAGAAAAAGCCTAGACTGTGTATATATACTTTTTGTTTGTTTGTTTTGGAGGGGAGGCTTCATTCAACTTAAAGGGATAACATGCCTTTATTGCACTTTAAACTCTATGCTGTGGTGTTTTAGTAGTTTATTTATACTACTATCTTTTTGTTTGCTATTATTAGCTTTAATCTTTGTTTTCATTAAACTACAAGATTCCTCATTGAGTCTTGTCAGGTTTGTGTAACAAATCACTTCTTATATTGTCCCAGCTTTTCCGTTTTGATAGCTTCTGTGTAAAGCCTCCCTCAGATCCACAAGTAAGCAGATGGTCAGTTACATTTTACCACAAACTCTATTTCATTATCTGGAGTGTCCATAAAGTTATTATTTTAAAAGCATGAATGTCAATAGATCTGTAAAAGGCATTTATAAAGCAGATTCAGTGCTAGTAGAAAAGAAAGAACTCATTTTGAAAGTGCTTCTGAAAACCATGCAGAGAGCAGCATAATTCTGTACTTGCTTGCTAGTACAGCAATACAATCAGAGTACTAGAGGAGATTTGCTGTTGCACCCAGAACTAAGTCTCCAGACTTTCTTCCAGTGTGTCTTTTCAAGATAAAACCCGACTGAGAGGCACCTGGGTGGCTAACCAAAGTTATCCCACTAAGCTTTGAGAGATGTCCAGTGAATCAAATTTCAAGATAAATTGTTTTTTTTTTTTAATAATAATATTACAGTGACTTTTTTTAAGTCCTGCTAGACTATGTGTGGCTGTAGGGTGTTAACATGCATTCTTAATTAGATATTTCATATGGCAATTCTTCACAATAACAATGGAAGTATGCAAGACTTGCTAGGATCCAAGCTTATTCTCAGATGTGAAATTCAGACATTGCATATCGAATTTTTTTGCTAAAAATAATAACTTGTTTATTTGAAATTTATCCTTCTAATACATTAACCCCTGCCATTATGCTGAGTTGCACTGCAGCATTTAAGGACAAAAGGAAGTGGAGAGGACACAAGGATTTTTGAAAGAATCTGGTTGAAGCTTACTGTGTTTGTCCCAGCTTCTCTTTGGCATACAGGAACTGTTCACACCTGGAATTCAAAGGCAAGCCCCTGAGATGTGAACCGACTGAAAGGGAAGCAAATATTTGCATAAATCTCCAAGAAATGGTTTATATGATCCCACTTTCTTTTTTTTTTTCTGGCTGTGGGATGACCTGAAGCAAGATTTTGCATGTTGGACATGTTTTTGGGCAAGGAGCCGTTTCCCTTAGTGTTTTACAAGCTCTGGTGCCAGAGAGGTGGTACATAAAGTCTCAGTAAGTATTGAAAGCTGCTTTTAAAGTGGAAATATTCAAAGCATGCAGGAGTCTCTAAGCGTCTGTTCCAGGGACACATTAATGCATTTGAAAGGATATTAAAGCTTAACACAGAGGAAAAAAAAAGTCCTAGTGGCAAGATGTAAAACTGCTTAACAGAATTACATCCAGAACTTTGTGTATTTGATCTGAAAAAATAAATCATCTTACAGTTGCTCACATTAAAGCTGCATGTCAGTTTGGGAGCTTTTAGGATCTTGGGCAGGTTTCATTTTTCTAGTTCACATAAGCTGTGTGTGTATTTGTGCAACAGATGAACCTCAGTGCAGGATTTCTGGTGACCCCATGCACTGTTTGAGGATTTGTCTAATGTGCAAATTTAAGACAATCATTATGTATAGTAAAAAATTATTATCCACCTTTTCCCCCAGTACTCACTTGCTAATAGCGGTCATGGCTTGATTAAGAATCCTTCTCAGTTTAATGCTTCCAATTAACTTGCATGGTTTTGTGGCTGACTTGATGGCCTAGATAAAGCACAGGCTCTTCTGAGAGAGATACCAAGCTTCATTTCTGGACTAAGGGATAAGGGAAGCCTTGAGCCATGATTCAGCCCTATCTAGTGATGGATTAGGAATGTCATTCAGACTTGAGTAACTCTAGACTCTTTTGAGGAGGAGGATCAGATTAAGATGCAGAGAGGTGGAGCACTGAGATGGAGTGAAGGCATCTTGCAGTAGCTTGAGACTTGCTGTGGGCTCAGGCCTTAGGCTGCCCCCAATTGGTAAGTCTGAAAGGAGGTGAAGGGTTAGTAAGTCCTGGTGGATCAAAGGCAGGGGCCATGCCTAGAACATTCCTCTGTTGGTCATTGGACTGTTAGCTACAGAAGCAAGCAAATCCTAGACACGTTACTAAAATCTGTGCTGTGTTTTAAGGTTGATTTTGGTGCAAAATATGAAAAAATAAAGATTATGAAAACCAGAAAGTTATAGAAAGAATAAGCAAAGCAAAAATTTATCCTTGGCCTTCTGTTGCCTTGAGCATCATGATTTAGAGATTACAGTGAAATCAGTGGCTAGCATACAGGTGTACTATGGGTAGGAAACATAAGTTCTTTTTTTCCTTAAGCCAAGGAAACACAGATACTTTGCAGTCGCAATCTCTTATGCTATATGAAATAAATATGACAAATGAAAAGGAAAGAGCAAACTGATTACCCTAATATTAAGAGCATGAAGTGGAATTTATAAATATCTTTGCATGGTCAACACCCAGTCCTGCACAGGGCATGTTAATGCTTGTCATAGAATTTGAAATTCATCTAATCAGAATGGAGCCTTTGAAATGTTTCACACCTGCAAATGCATCAACTGACTAAACCTCACAGAGTCTTTCACTATGATATGACCTATATATCTCATTACAGTACAATGTTCACTACATTTGCTACAGGAGCATTTGCATGGACAAAACCATGGTTATTCTCATATATTACGAATGTTAAAATGTGTGGAACATATACAGGTAGTATCTAACTTGAGTTGTCATCTACATTTATTCTTAATTCAGGGTAATATTTACTGTCAATGGTTTAAGGACACTTGAGAATTTCCAATCACAAATATGTTTTTTTCAAAGATAAGTTCATGGTATCTTATGTATAAGCACAGTGCTTTCATTAAATAGGAAAAAAAAAACCTGTAGGTAAATGAAAATCTGTCATAAAACTTATCTTCTTTGTAAGACAATGGGAAATCAGTAGCTACCTAAATGCTTCTGAGCGTTAACCATTTCTGAATGCTTACTGTTGACTGCTTTAATGATGGTTGTTCAGTACACATACAAATGTTTTGGCACCAAGTAATGCCTTGTTTGTTTGTGTGGATATGATCTGAAGGCTGCAGCAACATCTAATAAAACTGTTTTCACTCAGAGAGGCATATAGGCAAGAATAGAGTGCTGTTAAAGCACACAGCATCCAAAAAGAAATTCAGTAACGAATGTTTATTTGACTTCAGGTAAATTTGTTGTGCTATTTATAGAAGTGTCATTCAATGCCTCTCCCAGATATTTTACTATACAGGTATGGTTTAAGATGAAATGTACTGTGTCTGGTCTTACTGCTGCAACATCTTGCTTTAAAATATTCCTAAAAATAACTTAGAAGAGAGTAGAGCGGGGCAAAGTGTTGAGGTCTGTGTATATATGCACATCAGAACTGTAACAGTTTCTTATCTTTAATGCTCCTAGTGAAGAAAAATCCTAGTTCTGTCTTCAGGGTCACCAGTGTCATTTTTAGGGCTAACCAGGAGGAATTTAATGAAAAAACCTTTGTCCTGAAATTTTCCTGGGTTCAAGTCAATCCAACCTCTCTGCGTAAGCCTTATGCCACTGATGCAGGACTACATTCAGCTAACCACCTGCTGACATCAGATAACAAGATCTTGATCGCAATGAAGAAATGTTTTTCTTCGCAGCCAAAAAAATTGTATACGCAGATCTGCCTATAGGTGCATCTGCTTTTAGATATGTGCACATATATCTGTATATATCACACAAAATTCTGTTTCTTACACCTATTGGTATTTAATATATTTTCACACTAAAAGGAAGTAACAACTGCTATTAGTTACTCAGCAACTGAAATTAATGTGCTGTTCTTCTACGTTTTGAATAGACAGGAAGTATAATGATTAGGTAAGTTTGAGACTGAGGATTCTCCAGAATGTAGACTATTTTAACTACTTAGTACAGAGAAATTTGATGTAATTATACAAATATATGCATATCAATTTTCTTCTTTCTAGTGAGGCAAAGACACTGTGGTCCCCAAAGGAGATTTTTTTTTTTCCCTGTTATGTTCAACTATTTTTAGCATTCCTCAGTGGTGCACCAAAAGGGAGAATTATTTTATCTCTGTGGGGGCCTGTGAATTTCATGCAACGTGGGCTTCTGTGAATAGAGTTCAAGATGAATTAGAAAAAACAGGTTAATTTTTACAGTAAGAGGTTGAAATGTTGAACTGCTCTACTGCGGCAGTGTGAAACATCCCACAGATAACTGTGGGGGACTGGACTCCTAGGAGCTACACAGAATATAATACTATTTTCTGTTTTAATTGTGGACAAGAACTCTTTTATTGGAATCTGTAGGACCCCATAAAGTAGAAATAGGGTAATATTTCAAAATATTCTGGTTAATGTATTTTCTGTCCTTAATTTAATGTTTTTACTCTCAGAGTTGTTTGTATTCAAAATAGCAGTAATTGGCAGCTGAAGTTGAATCATAGCATCTGGGTTGTAGTCTATTCATGACATCAGTGTATTTTTACTGCTTGTAAACATGCCCTCAGATCATCACAAAATGTCACAGAATTTGAATAACTAGAAAAAACAGAGAGAATTTATGCTGCCATTGCTCCAAACACTAACACTGTGTATACTGATGGTGGGGACTGAGTTAGTGACAACATAGCCCAGAGGAAAGGCACAAATGGGACTTCTTATTACTCTCCTCCTCCTCTTCCTCCCCCAGTCTGAACTGAAGAGAAAAAGAAAGACACTGGGGTTACCACTGGTGTGTAGACTGAGAAGGAAAATGAGGGTTTTAGTCTGAGAAAGGTGAAGAACTCTTTCAGAAAATCAGAAGGACCTCTCTGCTTCCTTCAGATGTTTTTATTGAATACTCCATGTATGTCTTTCATTAGTCTTGTTAAAAGCTATTTTGATCTGGCTGAGTTATGGAGGCTCTAAGGATGGGTTCTTCAAATGTGCATGTTGATGTTGAATTCATCATTTTCCTTATTAATCTCTTGAAACTCCATATGGGTTCGTGGGTTAGCTAAGTGAAGCAGAGATTCATATTCAATGCATACACACACAATATTCTGTTGGTTCTGTCTTGTGTAAGTTAAATATATTTTTCCTTTTTTCCTTTTTTTTACAGGTAGATGTAATTTGGTGACAGCCATGAAGAGTGCTGTGGTATCACAGAGTCATATAATAAAGAGCTTTTACTATGTAGATTCTGACTGTCTTAGTTGTCTTCTGCTTACTTGGTTTGTCTCAAATGGACTTCTGAAAACCTATTAACTGCTCAGGAATGTGAAAACTCAAAACTATTATAGAAGTGTTTCCTAAAGAATATTACATGATGCAAAATAAGCAAAATCCCTGTCTGGGTAAGTGTCAGGTTTAAGGTCAAATGTCTTGTAGCCAAATCTCAGCTGGAAAGGGAAACTTAGTATAAATCTGCATGTCTTTTGATTCTGGTGTAAATGGAGTACTAGAGAGTACGACCCAGAAGTCCAAGTACACCGAAGCCTGAAATTTTCACAGTTAGTGCCTGTTTCTGTCCTTGGGACATTACAAGATATTAGACCTTATAATAATACTGTTTTATATAAAGATCCATTTTATATCACCTTTAGAAACCTTTATAAAATATCATACTTCAATCTGCAACTCTGGGCACTTAAGAAAGAGATCTATAATTCATTGCTAATAATTTCTTTAAAATTGTAACCTCCTTTAAATGGTTTGAAAAGACATTTTGAAATAAAGACATATAAAAATATCCATATAAAACCATTACCATTTACCATTTCAATTTGTTACCTAGGTAGAATACGTTATTTGTGCTGAAGGACATGAGCCCCTATGATCTGGGGTTTTGACTGTACCCTGTCTCAAATTATTTGTGGAAAGTTAGTCAATGATTAATTTTGATGTGCAGTTTCCATCATTCAGTGAAAATCCAGTTAATTTCTCCCTAAAACACTATTTTAAAAAAAGTTTGTAAAACATTAGCAGCCTTTTGACTTGGAAATCATCATCATTTTCACAAAATCATGAAGAGCTCTTAATATATTGATGAAGATGTGGTGACAACATTAACTGTAAAACTCCTTTGAGAGTTACTGCAAAAAAAAAATAATCTCCAGATTCAAGTAAAACTTACTGCTTTGTTAGCCCAGCATGAGGAATTCCTGATTCCCCACTTGTCTGCTGATGTTTAAATATTATAACTCAAATATGCCTACATAAAAGCTTATTGATTGGAAGAATCACTTGCTTCTTGTGCATTAGTTAATCAGGCTGCTGTTTTGAAATCTGTCCAGGAACCCACAGTGGAACCTTTCCTAATCCATCTGTTTAAGTCTCAAATGGTTTCACTGCTCCACTCACTTACCAGCACTGCTGGAATGTTAGTGCTTTATGATTAAAGGATATTGTTGTTCTTTTCATCCATCATCCTGGAGTTTGCTATTAATAATACAGTTATTTCTTTTTTATTCTCCACCCCACCCCCCCATCCCCCTTTTTTTCTTTTTCACTGTTTCTTTAAAAAGCTGCTTAGATTTTCTGTTCCTCTTTGTCCTGTTTTCCTTTATTCAGATAGGTCATTTTCAGCTAGTTAGATGGGCAAAAAAATAAATCACATCAGTGCTTCCTGGAAAGCGTGCATGGCCTTTCAGTATTTGAAAAATGAATGGGAGAAAGACAAAAGAAAATTAAGCTAAAATGTGTGAAAAGGAAAGGCACAACTGAAATAGAAGACATGAAATTGTATAGAACTCTCTGTGATTTCAGAAATGTATGAATTCCTGCTTTGTACTCATAGTTATAGCTAAAAGCATTTTTTAAACATCTTTTTGTGATTCAACTATATTATGGAGAAAAATCTTAGGTTTAGTTTCTATCAAGGCATACTACACTACATGAAAATGTGCCTACTGTTCTTCTGTAAAACAGCTAAGCTATGTTTGGATATAACTGCTGATCAGTGACATTTCAAGTAATACAAGGAACCCTTTTGACTTTTCTAGCTCTCTCCAAAAATAAAAATGACTTAAATGAAGAAAACAGTAAGTATTTTTTTTTGTTTTCCTTTATAGGTGGTTGAAGAGTCACAGATGTTAAAGGAGACTGATTAATCAGGCTGTTGTGAAATATCTGATACCAGCTTTCGTCAAAGGGGATGAGTTTCATCTTGAGAGTGTTTCTCTCTGGGACAGGAAACCGGCAGAGCAAAGCCTTGAGAACATGACATGGCACTTCATATTCAATCCACGGCCCTCTAAAGAGATGAAAAATGAGCCTTGTCCAAAGCTCTTACCTCAGCACCCAGTGGCAAAAATAAAATGTGAGCTTGGGACCAGGCCTCTTTGAAGCTTATTTTTTCTATTTTTTTTTAAACTCTCCAACAGGCCTCTGGTGGTTACAGGTATCGATTGTCAGAAAGTAATCTGTTCAGGTTTGGGGGCATGCCAGACCAAATCCTGGAGTACATTTCTTCCTCTCCAAGGACATGTTGAGCTTTTTATACTGTCCACATTGGCTCTCTTGTCAGCTGTCTAGCTTCTTTGTCTTTACCCATTTCCCTGTTTAGGGGGAGCATATAATTAAATCTTCTTTAAAAAAAACCAAGCAAAGACATTGCTACTCTAGAATTTTCTGCCAGTGCCAAAGGTTTTTTTAGCCCATTTTTTTAACCCTCATTTTTCTTCTATAATCATTATTTGATTCCCTCTGGCTGCCAGCTACTTATTTGTAGTAGTACCATTCATCCATTGAGACCTTTCCATCTGTCACAGTTTCAATTTCCCTCCCCAGAAGCTTTCTTTTCCTACTGTGCCATGCTTGATTTTTTGGGTTTAGTTACATGTTTGTATGCTCTTTTTAGGATTTTAAAAAATGCTTCAGTACGCAGAACAAATACAACAAGAAGAGGATAAAACCATGTAGCATAAGAGTGGCTCAAACCCAACATTGTGCACAGAGGCAGAATGAGGAACCTTGGATTTCTGCTGAATTACGAAATCAAGAAATATAGCCAGTGCATAACTGGTGGCCAGACCCTACTCTCTGTGAATTATTGTTATTGTCTTCAAAATCTTTCCATTTTTGTGTTAGATAAATAGATGATGTCAGGAAACACTTCATTCTCTACTGACTCCCTTTGGTGTATTGATTATAAAGAATATCTGAGGAAAATCAAAGATGATGCGTTACAATATTGTGCTTATTTAATGGAAAGAACATTTTAAAGGGCCAAACAGTCCTTTACCTAAACCAGACTAGGGGCACACCTAACATTTAAAATTAAATGAACTATTTTAAAGGGCCAAACAGTCCTTTACCTAAACCAGACTAGGGGCACACCTAACATTTAAAATTAAATGAACTATTTTAAAGGGCCAAACAGTCCTTTACCTAAACCAGACTAGGGGCACACCTAACATTTAAAATTAAATGAACTATTTTCACATGCAGGTAGTTAGGTATTAAAAAAAATGTAACACTTGTGTTTCCCTGGTGATATGCTGGATGGGCTAAGGCCAGCAGCACAGCCCTTCAGAGGGATTGGGTTTGCATGGTTTTGCATATCTTCAACTGATATGTTTAATTGTGATTGGAGTCTAAATGGGATATTCCCATCAAATATATATTAGTTTTTCATATAAGCAAGACTAGGAGGTTACCCAGAGAGGTGATAGAGGTCCCATCACTGGAAACACTGAAGGTCAGTTTGGATGGAGCTCTGAGCAACCTATCTAGTTAAAGATGTCCCTGCTCACTGCAGGGGGTTTGAACTATATGACCTGTAAAGGTCCCTTCCAAACTAAAGCATTCTATGATCCTATTCTATGAATCTATGATTTAACATCTGCTCTACAGGTCTACCTTGCAACTGATGCAAATCTCAAATCCTTCGTTCTGGAGAAGATCTCACAAAATTGCATACTTCAAAAAATACATTTTGAGTCTCTCTTTATGAATTATTTTAAATTTTCCTCTTATACTTCTCATTGTATCTTCTCATGATCTTGCTTCAAAAGTTCTTGCAAGTTTACTATGAATTTTAGGATTAGTAAAAAGTTTGTGGTTTGATCTGGAAAATTCTTTTCGAGTAGAAATACCTTCACTATATATACAATGACTTCTCTGGCAGTGTGGAAAGTACTGATAGTCTCCAAGCAAATAGAAAAGCTGTATGTCCTGACCTGAATGGCAATCCCCAAAAAGTTTAGTTTGCTACAAGCTATTTTGTTGCATTGGTCTGGCAAACGGGGAGAAGTCACTTGTATTGGCAGATGTCTAAAAATGTTGATATTTTACAAAAATCCTATTTGTAAAGTGTTGCTTCTGTGAAAGTAATGGTCATTAGGACCCAGCTATTACTTCACCTGAACTTTATGGTGTTTTGCAAAGGGAAATAAATAGCTCCTTTTCAGGGGTAATTTATTGGAAAGAAAATGAGTGAGAAGGGGGAAGGGACAGGAATGGGAGAGATAGAAATAGGCCCTTCGGTCCATCTTGACCATTAAAAACTTTTAAATGTTTCTCCTCAAGAATAAATGCTTGAAAAATAAAAAAGGTGAAAGTGCTTTTTTTTGTGTGGTCCCAAATTTTATGGTCCCAGTGCAGGATCAGTGTACACCTATGTGATTCATATTTGTCCTGTCTGCTCTGAAAGGCCCTGAGTGCATGAAATTTCAGTATTGCACACGGAACCTAGTCCATTGCCTTATTAAAATTACATTTTCTTGCAGAAATTTAAGTCTATTGCTTCCTCTTTTTTACGCAAAATGGACTTGGCAAATAGATTATTCTCTTCCATGCTGCAGCCAATATCCAAGTGCTTCCTCCTATTTTCTTTGGTTTAAGGTTAAACATGCACAGTTCCTTTATGCTTTCCTTGCAGGCCTGACTATTCACATTGTGCTCCAGCTGGTCCACTTCTCTCCAACATGAGGATTCAGAGGTACATGCAAAGTTTCAGATGACACTTCCTGGGATGAATAGATAGACAGACAGTTAATTTCACCCGCCTTGCAGATGTTGCTACTTTTTTTTTCTTGCAGCCATATCACATTTCTTAACATCTGTTAAGATTATACGTATTCTTAAATTTTCTACTCATTTGTTTGTGTTAACTGGAAAGCAAATAGAAAATTTGGGTGGCAATCTTAAAAGTGTGATGGTGAAAGTGGTGGGGCAGGGGCCTTATGACTATGAAACCCAGATACAATCCAATTGGTGGATGTGGTAAGCCAAACAAATGGCCTATCTGACCTGATTTAGTTTTAGGTACTCCTGTGTGAAGCAGGGATTTGGACTCAACAATCCTTATGGGTCCCTTCCAACTCAAGATAAGATTCCTTTTTTCTTTTCTTTTCTTTTCTTTTCTTTTCTTTTCTTTTCTTTTCTTTTCTTTTCTTTTCTTTTCTTTTCTTTTCTTTTCTTTTCTTTTCTTTTCTTTTCTTTTCTTTTCTTTTCTCTTCTCTTCTCTTCTCTTCTCTTCTCTTCTCTCTTCTTCTCTTCTCTTCTCTCCTCTCCTCTTCTCTTCTCTTCTCTTCTCTTCTCTTCGCTTCGCTTCGCTTCGCTTTCTTCTCTTCTCTTCTCTTCTGTTCCGTTCCGTTCCAGAGACCCTAATGAGAATGCTAATATCAGTGGGATTCCCTACACATATAGGATTATATTATCATAATATCGTAGAGTCAGGAGTTTGATGTTACTGACTTGCCATTGGCCCTGTTCTGTGTTTCATTCCCATATGTGTGAACTTAGTGAAATGGAGAAGACAAAGGAGAAAAAGAAAACTTTAAGTGAAGCCTGAACACAGAAAAGCTGAACAAATTTATTTTTCATTTTTCTTCATACAGAACTTAGTAATTCTAAATCTGCAATAATGTCTGAGAGTAACCCAAAAAGACAGTGGTCTTCAGGAAGAAGTCTGGACACAAGGAGGACTGTATCTTCAAGTGTCTGATCAAGTAGGTTTTTTTCACATGAGGGGGCTTTATCTTTCAGTAGGACTGTGTACAATCCTTTGTGTATAGTACTAATTTGAATATCTAATTCTGCCTTTGTGGCTAATGCTTTTTGTCTTTCTCCTACAGTGAATCTGAGTGGCTACCTATTAATAGATTTTGTTTTAAAACTACTGCTTGTTTTTCACTTTCTTCCCCCTTCATGCCTTCACTTTAAAATTTCAGAGCCACAGACCAGAGTGCTTGTGTTAAGCGAATATTTTTGACAGGAGTTAAGTCTTTTGGGCATTGCAATAGGTTTTCCTCATCTTGGCATGTGAAGACTGAGGGTGTTCTTTGACACCAGCAGCAGAGGATGTGAGCACAGCAACTTTCAGGGCATCAGAAGTGTCAGCATAAGGAAAAATCAGCAAAAGTAGACAGTGTTGAGGTAATTTTCCCACACCAAGCCATGAATTTAGCCAACTCCTACTCCAGTGAATTCTAGGCTGAACAGAGTTTCCCTCTTTGTTGCTAAATATCACATAAAGTGTTCTGTCAGCATCAAGATTTGTTCAGTCCCCTTATGTAGTAAAATAAAAATATAATCCTTATGCCCATGTTTGAAATTTGAGCATAAGTTAAAGAAAAAAAAAAAAAGAGTAAACCTTTCCAACAGGCCAAGACTGCATTTTGGAAGTTCATTTTTCAGAACATCATGTAGTCAATGCTGTCGAGAAGAGCTGAAGGCGAAAGATATGTAGGGCACAAGTACTAAAAATTGAAAATCTTACTCCCATTAAAATGCATGGGATTTTTGCCAGTTGCCATAGACATCAGTGGCAGCAGCATCCTGCTATTTTTTTCTGTTTTTACTTTCTGCTTTCCTCATCTTTTTATTTATTTTTGAATCCTGAGAAAATGAAGTAAAACATATATTACTAGGATGGTTTCCATGGCTTATATCTCAGATCTCCTAATGTTATTCAGGTTACAATTATTTACTTATGCTCCAAATTTTATTGTGATGATTAGAGGTTACAGTCAGAAAAAATCCTAGTTACAGTTAGGTTAGGTCTGATCTCATGAGTACTGGTAGATGTGGTTATTGCTCAGAATTCTTCTGCACCCAGCTGGGTTTTTCTTAGGATACTTAAGGGCAAAAGTGTTTGAAAGCCTGGGTTCTCTTTTTGTATGGAACAAATATTAGACAAGAGAGTGAAAGCTCTGAATCATGAAAGAGAGAGCTTCCAATTTTAGCATAGGATTGAAAAGGAGTATTTCTGCATCTGAAGAACTTTACGTATATGCATTACTGGGGAAGTATGACAACACAACGTTTGTTTGCACATTTCTTCTGTTTTTCTTATTATATTTTGATTTCTAGCATCTTTTGTAAGTGATATTTTGCACGTAATCTGGATACAATATTGTTTCTCAGCTGTGTGCAATGGTCTTCTCTACGAAGTACACCTTGAAGTGAACTGCTGCATGGATGTAAATGACAAAAGAGTAGAAACTAGATGTGACAAAGGTCTGCAATGACAGTCTTTGAAAGAATTTCACCCTCCTTTCATGTCTAATAAATGTCTCTAAGTCAGAATTTCTGCTCCTTCTTTGCATGTTTCAGCAGCAGAGATGTATAGAGAGGTTCTCCTCCACTCTGTCCCAGCCACAGCCTTTGGGACTCACTGATGTCCAGAATGTTTCCTCTCTGGGAAACTCTTTGTCCTCAGGGTTTGTTACTGCTGCTTGCCAAGAGCAAAACGTGGCTGCTGGGCTTTCGAATCCAGATATCAGAAATAACCTGGCTGGCTTCCTTGGGAACTTCTGGGTGGCTATTTCTATAAATATACCACAATTTCTGTAGGATCCTTCTCAGGAAAATTATTGATGGAAAAGTGTCAAGAAACACAAAGACCTTGACTGTATTTAAAGCAGTAAAACTTCAGAGTTGGGAATAACTGTACCTAGTATGGAAAGAATCTGCCTAGTGTATTTTTCCCAGATGTTTGACCATTGTATAGAGACCAATCTTTGACACTTGGATGTATCAGAGTAAAGAATGTCCTCCTGTAAGGAAATAAGGATCCTGAGTTTCTCCTTTCACTCTTTCAGTCAATACTGTTCTGTAACTCCCACATAAGTAGGTTCATTTCAACTCAAAATGTCATATAGCTTCTTTCCCTCTAGGTGATAATACTTTTATGTTAAAAAAAATATTCTCATCCTTTTGACCTCTAACACAAATGTCATTATTTTTCTCAAAAAAAAAAAAAAAAAGGGTCAAATGGGTTTATTGTGTGGATTGATTAAGAAAAAACAAGAAACCTAGATAACTTATTCCTAGAAAACATAATTTCCTGAAAGTACAATATTTTTCTCCGCCTCATAAATATTATACAGGATCAACCCTTGGAAGCAAACAAAATGTAATTACTATTGATGCTTTATACAATGTTCAGCATGTTTAAATGATAACCCGGGCTTAAATCTTTGTATAAACTAGTCTGAATCATTTCACTTTAGTTAGTGTCTTTTGTTTGTGTAACAACCAATACGTATTTTTTTTAAAGCAAGTTAATATACAGAGTAAAACACCTGCAAGCACACAAATTTGAGAATGATTAACAGAGCGTTGGCAGTATTTCTCAATTTCTTTCTGTATGGAAAGATCAGTAGATAAGTCTTGAGAGGTCAGAACTGAATGGTAGGTTAGTGTAAGATATGTGGAAAAGCACGAACCACGTTGTGGACCTTTCTTGTTGTAAATTGTTGGTATCATTTCTGACAAAAAA
>VZZY01008267.1:51993-63136 GCA_013400335.1 Eurystomus gularis
TTTTGTCACTGGTAAAGCTGCAACTAGGTTTTCTGGGAAAGTACATCATCCAGTGCTTCCCCACGTCTTCCCTTGAAGTATTTCTTTTGTCTGTCTCCATTACACCCGTGTGCAGTGACACAATGTTTCTGCACAGTGGGAGCTTGCAATCTCTGAAGAGGCTTTCCAGCATTGCTTTTTAGACTGAAATCATTACAACCTTCAATAGCTACTTGGATTTGAAAAACTAGCACATTATTATTCTCTGGACTGTCTGGATGTAAAAAGAGGCTATTTTCTTGCTTCCTTTTATTTTTATTTTTATTTTTTTTGGTCCCTGGGTACACATTGCCCTTACACCTAACTTTAGTTTGTTTGGATCTCAATTGGAGCTGCAATTGAGATGTCTTGTGCTGTTTGTGTTTTTCTTTCATGTAGGGTTTTACATTATAAATGAGAACTCTCTGTCAGAGAGATTTATATTTTGGTTATACTTAATACTTTTGAGTTGTACATCCTTTTCTTTCTATGTGTAATTATCATATTTATTATTATCACTAACATAGTGCAGCATATTGTACAGTATGTTACAATAAATGTTATGATGTGTAGCGTAACGGATGTTTGATAACATGTCTAGGATTTTTAAATGCATAGTTTCATAGAGCATTCAAGTTATCTCACCTGATATCCTGTGAACCACAAGCTGTATCTGTTGCACCAGATCATCCTGAGTCCAGGGACTTTGGTTAGGTTAATTCCTCATGGGACACAGCTGCTGTTTCCTCTGGTGAGAGAAGGAGAGATCATGATGCTACTAGCACCTGAGGACTGTGTTGTGAGTAGAAATGGATTAGGAAAGGCTTGCTCAGATGATCCTGGCACTGCTCTGTGGACCTTCCTGCAGAAAAAGGGATTTAGACTCTGAACTGACCAGAAAGGTAACTCCTCTCTAACCCTGTCTGGTGTGTGTTTGACCCTGGGCACATGAGCAAGTGAGGGTCAAGCATCTAAGAAAGTTAGGGGAGTTAGAAAGACATAGTGATACAGTATCAGAGAGAACATGCATTTTAGCCTGGTTACTTTTGTGTAACAAATACCACTCCTCCCTGCCCCCTTGCTTTACTTTTTGATTTTTTTTTTAAGGCTATAACTCAAAAGAGCTTTGAAGAGTTGTATCACAGGCATTTCTAAAATATGCAAACTGGAAAATGGGCTATTCTGCCCATATAGCAAGGCAAACATGCATATAAGCCAGTGCCTACAGTCTTTCTTTCGTCAGGTAATGCATAGAGTGCTCATTGCTTACAGAATTAGTTTCTGGAATTTAGTTGAATGATTGCAGTTGTTGGAAAACTGACATGAGAAAAGTTACGTAGCCTTTCCAGGGGAAGTCTTTAGCTCAGCTAAGCAAATGTCCCCCAGCCACAACTCCAGTAAGCACTCTCTCATACTGAAGCAATGGTATTGCATGGAGTACTGGGAGTACAGTTTTGTCCCATCTCCTTCATGACAATTCACAGTGGTGGACATGGCAGGGGAAAGACTATAAAGCAGAGAGTGTCTCTGTAATGAGACTTCACAGCACCTTTTCCAAGTGTGGCTGAGTTCTCTGGCCTTTTGTGAACTGTGAATAAGGGAAGGTAACCAAGAGTGCTCATGGAGTGCAAGTGTGGATCGAACTTGGCAGCTAAGAGTTGCCCAGTTTGGAAATTACTATATTTCTCAGTGATAGTAACAACCCTGTAAGAGATCCATCAGTGCCTTGGTTTATCTGGAAGTAATGTAATCTTTAACCAGATTTGTATTGGTCTCACCTGCAGAGGCTCTGGAGCAAGCTACACAGCTCTGAATAACTGTGGTTGTTTGTTTACTGATGCTCAGGAAATTTTGATTTTGATGGGACACTTAGCTGCACTTAAAATAAGAAATAATTAGGCAAAAATTCCTGCAAGTGACTTTAAAAAACAGCTGAAAACCCTCTTATGCTCTCATTGCCATTGGGTGATATAAAATGTGTTGTAATGTGATATAAGGAGCTATGTTATTGCTGGGCATCAGTTTGATCCCTTAAAGACTGAGAGGTATCTTAAAGCAATAAACAGAATACATTCTTTTATCATCTCTTGAATGACTCAGGCCAAGGAAAGAAGAACAGAACACAGCATTTTCTATAAAAATAACAGAGTTGAGTTTTGTTCAGTTTTCTATAGCACTGAGATGCCTGTTGAACTTACTGATATGTGGCTCATTGTGTTTGTGTAGTTTTCCACGTACTAGTCCCATCTTTCATGTTTGCATTCAGTTTGTGGCCTTTTGAAGACAGGATGTCCCTGTCTAATGTGTTGCTAAATTAGCATAGAATAGATGTCACCAACTGTAAGCTACCATAGGTGTTTCATTACCCAACCAGATCTTAATAAGAATAAGCACTGCCTTGAATCTACACTGGTGTCTCTCTTACTGTCTCTGGATATTATAGCAATGTTTAGTAAAATATGTGCCATTTTTCCTAACATTTTGTAGTTACTCAGCATTAACCTGCTGGGCACACTGGGATTCTAAGGAACCCGGACAGAGAAACATGCTTCTTTCTTGAAAACAACACGGGGATCAATAGCTTATATTTCTGTAAAAGTCCTTCTGGGTTTAAAACCTTATTTTCTTGTGTTTGGCAGAGAGCGCCAGAGATTAACAAGGAGGGTGAATCACAGCAAGTTGTAGCAAATGTGTTCCAACAGAAAGTGTTCCTGGGTTTTGTGGATTTGAGGGGTTTTAAGCCCAGAAGGAGCTGTTGGATTGTTTCGTCAGACCTCCTATTTAGCAGGGACCATAGGACGTCTTGGTATTAATCCTTACTTTATATTCTATAGCTCCACATGGACGAGGCTATACCTTTCAGAAAGGCAACTAATATTGATGTAATTTTTAGCAATGTTTGTTGCCATTCTGATGGCTAATTGTTCTTACTATTATAAATGTGGGCCTTATTTTCTATTTGCATGTCTTTGACTTCCAAAAACGAGTTCTCACAATGCATTTTTTAGACTAAAGAAACCTTTTTAATGAAATCCCTGATTTTTATGTGATTAAGACCTTTCCAACTCTCCCCAACTCTCTTTTATTAGGAGAAAACATCCTTAAGACCTAAAATAAAAGACAGGTGTTCCAAAACTTTAATTCTTCTCATAGTTTCTGATAAATTCAGACATGATATTAGATCATCCAGCTTCAACTTTTCAGATTGCAAATATATACATGATACACAATACATTCAAAGCACTTTTAACAAATAACTGCATAAAAGAAGTAATATAAAAAAAATTATTCTAGCAGAAGGCACATTTGGGAATCAGCATATTTCCCACCCAAAATCCCATATTTTAGGGCTCTACTTGCCAAAATGAAGTACCTGCATTAGCTGAAGTGGCTGTATGTTCCTCAGTTACGTCTAGCTCAACAACTATATAAGTGCATGAGAAAAAAGGCATGTCAAGAAGCCCCATGCTTAAGACCTGCTCCTGCTGCAGTCAAAGGTTAGATCAGGACTTTGCTGAACAGTAGGGCTGTTCTTTGCAGAGATGATATATTTAAATATGAAAAGTAATGAAGTAAGCATGGCAAATTGTGGTTTAGTTGGAATCTAATTTTCATAGCTTTTTAAAAATTAGAGATAGATATCTCTATTGTAAGTATAGAAATATATAAAAGTAAAATACACGTAAAGAAGATGGCTGCATAAATTAAATGCATCTGCTGAAGTTATTATCATCACAAAGCTACATGTTAGAGGTAAAATCCTGACCTCACTGAAGTCAAAGAGATGTGCTGCCTTTAGCAATGTAAGATTTTCTTCTTGATTTGAATTAGGTAAACCAAATTTTTCTTTTACTCCATTTGAGAGCATAAATGGAGTTGAAAATATTAACTTAAGGCAGAAAAATGACTTGTTACCATAGATATGCAGGGGAAGGGAGCAGGGAAAGAGGGAAATATAATTCCACTTTAATTCTGTTGAATTATGTGTGAGGGCAGGGAAGCACTGTGTCATCTCGGATAGGCAAGAATATTCTCACCATTTTAAAAATGCATCATGTTCAAGAATATACTGGGAACAAGTGGGAAGGGGTGGAGAAATGCACTTCAGGTTATTTTCTAACTTGTTTTCAGGAAATAAGAGGTGAAGAAAAATTGTTGTCTGTCAGTATGCCATGACTACAGACAATGTTAGCTGGCATGCTTTACTGGTGACAATCACAGGTAACTCCAAGTGTGGATTTTTGTAGTGCTGGAGAGCGATGTGACTACATGATCCTGGTTTCTGTTTAGGGTTATAACTTAGTGCGGGAGAAAATTGTAAATGCTGAGAGACAAAGAGTTCTGAATGCCTATCCTCATTAAGGGGAAACAGCTCTCAAAATATTTCCTGGACTTTTTTCTTCCTAAGGAATTATAGCTGTTTTTTTCAACTTCACATTTGAAATGGTAGGTTGCATATTTAGAGCTGGCATCCTGAAGAATAACAGTGTCCTAAATGCTGTTTTATTTCTCTTCTGTTATGTAGGAAGGACAAAAGGAAAACTTTAATAGGGTACTACGTTGAGTATTTTTTCCAAACCTTTTGCTTTCAGAGGTCTGGGTAATGTCCCAGTGCATTACCGTTAATGTCTGTGTTTATCTCACTTTATCATAACTTGGAATATGAAGTAACTTCTAATAATTTCACTTTTAGCTTAGCACTGCAGAATCTATTATACCAGGGCTGGAATCACACGCCATCTCAAAACCCAGCCAGCACTGTGTAAGTGCTTTGAATGATGACAAATCAAGAGAAAGTGGGACTGAATAAATAATTACCCTAACATGCAGTTAATATTGGTTGATAAAGCTATGGACACACAATTAAGAAAACATGCCTGATAAAACAGGTTTTTAAAATAGACGGGAATGAACTATAACTAGTTACAAAGGCTTGTGAACTTCCTTTCTCTTTCCGAATGTCACTGCCTCAGATTGCCTTGGCAGCCTCATGTATAGTGTTTGCTTCATGCATAATGATTTCCCTTTTTCCCCCCTTCCTTGAACGGTTTTTGCCTTTTCGACTAGTTACTGTTACCACCATTTAATAAGAAGGCTTTCCTTGGCTTTCTAATCGAAAACTTGCTTTTATCTTTCTTCATAAAAGAATTGAAATGGCTTCTCTCAGGTTTCTGTGGCCTCTGGGGAGATAAGGACCCTGCGGTTAACAGGATGAGAGATTTTTGTTTAGAAATTTTTATTTAGACAATGAAAAATGACCTCTGTAAACTCAAAGCTATCTTATTTTGGGGCTTTAGGCTTCTGGCAGATAAATCAATTGGGCCCTTGGGACAGCAAAGGAAAAACCTTTGCAGTAACTATGTCAGGACAACGCAATAGATTTGTTGTGAGGATGCAGTTGTGTTGAAGGTAGAATGCACTTAAAAATAAATATCATTTTATTTTCTATAAAATATTCAGGATTTGTATAGTAAGCTTTTCAGCTGCCACAAGAAAATATTTTTTGTTCGATATAAACTTGAGAAAAGGCCTGATTTCTTCTAGGAAGGGGGCAGTGGAAGGGGGTGAGTTGCAGGGATAAATGAAAGATATTTTAACAATTAAATATTCAACTTCAGAATGAGGCACTTACACAATTTTTTTTCTCAATTTCTCTTTTAAAACAACCATTCTTTTCACCAATATGAAAGCCTCCTTTTTCAATACAAGGGCTTAACATTGCTCTTTTTTAAAAAAATGATTTAATTATTGCCTAGCTGAGACTATGGCTTCAGCAGCGTATCACAAC
Source organism: Eurystomus gularis (assembly GCA_013400335.1). Classification (NCBI taxonomy): domain Eukaryota; kingdom Metazoa; phylum Chordata; class Aves; order Coraciiformes; family Coraciidae; genus Eurystomus; species Eurystomus gularis. The sequence goes on from VZZY01008267.1 coordinate 57,800, forward strand.
AGTTTTCACACCTATATGTAACCCTGAAAAACTTTTCAGATCTTCACAGCATGAACTTGCACTACATATATGCTCTGAAGAGCAAGTGTAGCATTTTGCTGTGCGTTCTCTACCTGTTTCGTGCAGAGTGCAGCTAGAGAGTGAGAAGTTATGCAGACATAAACTGCAAATTTGACAAGGAAGCAAATGAGGAGACAGATGCTTAACTAAAATGTATTGATGTGCAATTGTCAGTGAGTTGGTGGGTGTTGAATAACGTGGTTAAGATGCATCAATGAAGCCTTATTTCATCTAAAATAAAAACTAATGTAAATAAAATTGGAGAGTGTGATACAACGAAAAGCAGTTAAATGCATGTAAAGCTATTGCCACCCTGCTGCATGCTGACATTTGTTTGTTCAAAACAGCCACTCCTGGCAGAGGGCTCTTGAGCTGCTGGAGGGTGTCTCATGAATCCAGTTTCACATTAGGAGGCAGCCAAGTTTGGCTAGATGGCAAATTATGTAGGGTGTCTGGTAGAGCTAAATGCCACCAAACTCTTTATTACTATTTACTTGGTTGAGAAAGACATGGCACAAGAGGAGAATGAGTTTGCCCATTTGCTGGTTCTGTGTTACATGAGTGGGTTGGGATTTACATCCTAATTGGTGCTGCTATTTCATTTACAATTTCTGTTCAAAAGGATTCAGCTTCCCATTTCTCCAATTTTTATATTTCAGGAACAAGACAGCTTCATATAAATATCTAAGAAACTAACCCAAGTACCTTTTACACTGTAATGCTGCCGTATGACTACTCAGCTGTCAGCTCCTTGCAGTTTTTTTCAAAACATAAAGTTAGTCACAAAGCATCACTCACCTGGATTCAGCAATACCCTTCAGCTGCACCAGTAACACTGGTGTCTTCTATATCTCATTATCCCTGGGGTAGTAAGATGTATGTTTGTAAAGAAGATATGAAATAATTTATCAAAATTGTAACAATCAGCATAACTGAAGGATATACTCAGAGGTATTTACTGTGAAACAGTAAGCATGATCTTTTTGCAGTGAATGAAACTGGTATGAAGAAAAGCCCCAGAAAAAAACGGACCCAAGAGATATTCCTGAGAAGATCATTTATAGACTTTTAAATACAAACACTCCAATAAGTGATGTCCTAATTTTTACTTTGCTACTATGGGAAGGGAGAAAGCCTTTTTAAACAGAAGAATCTTTTCAGAAAGTCTGTCAATGCAGTGAAAGATAGCCAAAAGACGTTAATTCTGGTCTGCTTGATTTTTGTCTTGCACATCTCCCTTGCAAGATAGAGATATTCTGGAAGAGTTTGCTTCTACAGCTTTGTTTTCAGCTTTGATGAGGGAACTAATGGCAAAAGCCTATCCTGTTTTCTGTTTAAATCTATGTTTATAATACTAAAGAGTTAGGTGTGATCACTGTGTGCAGGAGATTCATTTTTTGTGGCTAGCAGTCCATCTTTTTTTCTGCTGCTTGAATGCCAATGATTTCTGCTCTGCAATCTTGAGGCATTTTGTGAACATCAAAGAATTTGGTCTTGTAGCCTTATAACACAGACAAACTACAGTTTTGTGTGCAGTGTAACAGAGTGGTGGTCAGCACTGATTCCTGAGTCACATTTGGGTTGTGAACGGTTCAGGTATGATTCCCATGCTCGGGTTATACCACGGGAAATGCAGTTAGACTTTCCTCACATAAAACATTACTGGAAAATCAAATCTATGGCAGGATGAGAAACCAAACCAGGAAAGACTGCTGGGATCAACAGTGTTGGCATCTTGGACACATTGCACATCCAGCTCAGTCTTCACTTTCCAGTGGAGCATCAGGGCTCCTAGGGAGCCACCCTTACTGTTATCCTGTGGTGTTTTCCCTTTGCTTCCTCTCCCTTTTCTCCTCTGGGATGTGTGTGAGTTTGATGTAGGGTTTGATGTAGGCTTGCTGGTCTTTTTGAAGTTGGTGATTTCCTAGAAGAGTGATTACTCTACTCATTCTTCATAATTATAAAATTTATGTTCCCTTACTCTTTCTCAGTGCTTTTTAATGGGGACCAATATTCTAATTTTGAAGGCATAATGTTAACAAATACTGTAGTTAAGGAATTCCTGTTCGATGATTAGAATCTGAAAAGTCCTGCTAGACTTTACATTATGTGTCTGCAATGTTATTGTTTGCTATCAGTGGTAGAGTTCCAGTGTAAGGAGCTGGAGACATTTGACCCTATCCTTCTGGACAATCTGTCTTTAGTTTCCCTTTCTGGAAACATGGCTCATGTGCTGTATCCTAAAACCAGTGTCTGTGCTAACATGAAAGGCTACATCAATGCCAAGGAAGTTTGGGCTTAATTGCATGCTGGTTTAGCACAAATGATTAGCGTGGACTACAGGGCGAGAGATTCTAAACCTTCTTGTCAGCATGCCCACTTTAATGCATCTTTGCAATACAAGAAAAATGCTGAGGGATGTTGGTATAACTGGCAATAAGGCCCTTCAGTGCCAAGGAGGTCATTCTATAAAGATGCCTTCACCTAAGTTTTGAACTAAGAACTAAATAAGATTTTGTAAATGGCTTATGTTTTCCAGTGGAAGCTGCGTGCCGTGTAACTTGGGTGGCTGCTGGGAAAATGCTTTCCAAGGACTCTGTCCTAAAACAAAAGACCCCATAGTGGACTGGGACATACAAGGCAGCAAATTATTCCTTTCTAATTTTTTTGTACATAAACAATGTGTTCTGTAATAAAAAAGAAAGAATTTGTCTGTGTGAATATTTGACTTTCTCATGAAATCTCACATTTGTCTGAACTGGGCCCTCATGCTGGTTCATGCCCACATAACTCATCCTTTACAGTCACAGACTGATGTGACACAGGGTAATAGAAAGTGATGCATTGCCTGAATTTGAAGGAACATGGACTATTTCAGGATCGGCTGTGCAGCATGAGATCTGTATCAGATTTGAAACAAAGCTAACCAAGCAGACAGAGCAGTAAGATATCTATAGCATCCATTAATCAGTATATACTATGCTCTTGCTGGTTTCTTTTCTGTTGTTTTGGTTTTTCTGTCTGTGTTTACCATCTAATGGCATTTGCTTGATGCCTTTTAAAGCTAAGACAAATACACAAAGTTACTTGGGGAACCATTTACAACAGATCTTTTCTCCTCTCTGTTCTTGTATTTCAGTGCAAGAAATCATACCCAACTATCTAATCGCAAATACTCCACCAGAGCTGTAGATCATCAGTATGCCTGTATAAGCTAATAGTTATTAAAATACAAAGCTGTCATTCTTTGTTTTTTAAGTGTTCTTTCTGTATGTGTGTACATGTACTTTTATGCTTTTAAATATGACAGGGTCTAATGACTGGAGTACCCACATCAGAACATTCCTACAAAACTTACCTTACCATTAGTTATAGAAAACAGTGAAATTTCTTTAATTTTCCTTTTTAGTAAACTCCTTGGAATCCTAGATTCAAGTTCTCACAGAAGCAACACAGCTCTTCATTGTTGAAAGGCCAGTGCACTTTGCTGCAATGCATATTTAAAAACTGAGAGGTTTTATAATTTATATGCTTCTGAGGAGCATAAGACACACCTTATGCAAGGAAAAGGTTTGGCCCTAAAGTCCTCCATCTTTCCGTATGGAGCCTACATGAGAAAATAGACAGAAACTCCAGACACCCCTTATTTGTCTTCTGAAAGAACAGCTATCAATGCTGGTGTTCTGTACCCTTCCTTCCAACAGCAAACTTTGCCTTTGCATGAACTTTTCCTTTATCTCTGTTTAACCCAAGTCTAGTTGTGCTATATGCTTATACTGGGAATCTGTATAAGGGGAAGGCTGTCTTCAGTTCTGATGGCCTAGGTACAGAATACTTCAGTAGACTACTTGCAGCATCAAGTGCAGTGTTTAAAAAGCTAGCTCTACTTGCTTGTTTTAATTTTTATTTTGGTTAACTTATAAGCCTTTTGTTAGAAATGTCACGGAGGAGAAAGTATTTTTCTGATGCTTTACAAAAACATATAATTTAAAAAAAGATTTTGGTCATACACTGTTCCTTCCTTCCATTTAGAAATTTCACACTGTGCCTCCTCACTGTTCTGTTAACTTCTGTCATCCCTCTCTTGGTGTGGTACGGGTTTTAAAAGCTTTTCCTAGGAAAGGAGTTCTTATTAAGAGTATCCTAACAACGCTAATCCTTGCATGTTGCTTCTACCGAAGGACTATTCAAGTTGTCCAAAGTCAAAATATGAACTAGATAATCATCAGCACAGTCTGTTAAAAATAGCAGAACTTTTTTTTTAAGTTTTCAAAAACTTGTGTATGAGTAACTGCATGTTAAGAACATTTCTGCTAAGATTATTGTAACAGAGGGAGCACAATCCTTACACTTAGCACAAATGATGCATTTATCAAGCAAACAGGTTGTGTATCTTTAAAAAGGCTTTCATAGCACTGCATTTCATATTTCCTTAAAAAATTTAATGCTACTTTCTCCATAGTATTACTGTGACATTGTGTATGATATAAAGTTTTAAAGCCAGACACCTTCCAGCGATAAGAACTTCAGAAGTAAAACCTGCTGAAACCATCTGAACTGCTTCAAAAAGAGCATCCTCCTCTCAGGGATCAGCTATTTTTCCCAGGTTTGAAATTCTAACCTGGTAAATAGCATCAACAGGGGACTTTTCCCCCAACTCTTTTGGAGAACCCCACAGATATGAGTATCTTCAAAGGAGGATCTGCTAAAAAATGTAACAGTCTTCAAAGGGGAAACACCACCCTCAGCAATTTGAAGTTCTTTAAAGTGGGAGCCCACCAGCACTATGAATCCTCAGAGGACTAACTCCCAGAGCACTGTGAAAATTTGTAAGAGAACAAGCCCTCTCTCCCAAATACCCGGTAGGCTATTATTTTCCTTTAAAAGGACTCTTACATGTGTACATTTATAATTACAGAAAGGGTCTTATTTAACCAGAGCCCTGTAGAACTCTATTACATTTAAAAACAAATATTGATAAAAAGAAAAGAATGACAGAGGAAAACAATTTGACTTTGCTATTTTCCTTGTTCTTCTTTTATTTATAACTGCTCTCAATATAATACACCAATAACACTTGGCTCATGTAGCTCTTTTGATCTCACAAACTCAAAGTATTCTTCGAAAGTTGTGAAGAAATATTCTCTGAGCACAGTTATCCACTTATACTGCTGGTTAACTGGGAGTCCAAATACTCTGTCAGGAAGCACATTTATCTCTTTTGTACCATTGTTGGGTATGTTCTTTCAAGACATATATTCAAGGTTTTAGGTTTCT
>VZZY01008268.1:9589-23211 GCA_013400335.1 Eurystomus gularis
GCCAGTCTGAAAAAAAAAAAAAAGAACAAAACACATATTCTTCATCTTATTTAGGTGCTTCTCTGACTCTATGTCGCCCAGGTGTCTCTGTGTTTTCTAAGTGTGTACTTGCAGTGCACTTAGCATTTTCAGGTGTCTTGTGTATGCTTGACGCTCCTGTTTAATGTTGTGCCTTGATTTCCTTTGTAGGCAGGATTTGTCCTGGGGAGTGCTATCTTCTCCCCAGAACCCAAGTTGTTGAGTTATTTTCTTGTCCTTAACACAATCCACATCTGAGGTCCCTGCACTGGGAGGGAATTTCAAGCCTCTCAAGAACTCCTCTTGTGTGACTCTTTTGCTTTGTGGCAGGATGATATTGATGCATACAAAACCCAGAACCAGTTTCTCAACTCAGAGATCCACCAGGTTACTCGACTCTGGACAAGGGTTGCTGAGAATGAAAAAGCCCTTCTGATGAAGGTAAGGCAAAATTACTTTTTTCCTCAGTGAGAGCTGTTACTAATTTGTTTCCAAAGTTGGCAGTGGAACAGATTTTGGTCCAAAACACACCAAGAATAAGCTTTCTTCCTTATGTGGTTTTTTTATTCTGACCTTTTTTTCTGCTTTGTGTTGTTCCCAAATTAAACATGATCACAGTCATTCCTCAATAAAAATAAAATACATGCAAAGCTTAGCCTTAAAGATGCTGAAACTTAAAACAGATTTCAGCATTTTAGCTATGCTTTTGGATACAAATAAAAAAACAACACTACGTGTAGGGAATCAGAAAATTTTCCTGTAAGCTGGCAGACTGACTGGCTCCATCTAGTCTTAATTTCTCTACAAGGCTTAGCACTTCTAGGTGGCAGCACTCTCAGGTCCTGCAGCCAGATCAGAGTTTTTAAGCATGTTTTCTTAAGTTCTGCTTTTGTATCTAGCCTTGCAATTGTGCATAACTAGGTTACCCCTAGACTTTTCTAATCCTGCCTTCTGGTCCTGAACCACTTCCCCAGGCTGGTGGTGTATGCTGGCATTTGTTCTGTGGGTTTTCCCTGTGGTTTACTTCCCTGGATTTTGAGGAATGTCTCCATGGTCTTGGATTCTGGAACAGGGCAAAAAGCTGCTTCCAAAATGTTCCCATTCTTATATCTGTTTGCTTTTCAGTCGTTTGAAACCCTGCCTCTCTCCTTCCTAACTTACTGCTCTTCTCTGATCCTGAAACTGCCATAACCTTCTGAAAGGAAGTAATCAGACCAACATGCTAAATGTGAGGCAAAAAGCTGATTAAAGTGGTAGTACAACAACATCCCATTCTCCTTTCTGTCCCCTCTGTATGCAGCCTAAGTCTCTCTGTCATTTCTATTTTGTTTTCGTTTTCAACTGCTGCTTCCCACTAAGCAGGAGTCTTCATTCAGCTTCCTGTGAGACACTGGGTGAGTCTGGTCATCTGTGTAGCTTCAGTTCCCCACTTGTGGAGTGTGCATAACAGTCCTCCTTACATTTTTCTGCTTTCTGTGCCCAGTAGTATGGTGATGGTAGGGACTGTCCTACTGTTTGAACTCAGTTGTGCTTCCTGCGCTTTAGAAGTGTTGTGTACCAGTACTATAGGATGGGGGTTGCTGAGAGGCCTGGGGTCACCTGGTCTGTGTTGCTGGTGTGTATCCTGAAAATGGTATGGTCATAGCTCAGTCACAGGAGTGGTGTGTTTTGTCAGGATATGTGGGGTAGAGAACTTGTCTGAGGAGCAGGGAAAAAGATTTGCAGAGAACTCAGCTGCAGTGGAGGCTTTTCAGTTGTGTCCTGAGCTGAGCTGGCTGTCATCCACTGATGCAATGCAGTAGCTAAAATAGTTGATGCTGTAGTAGGTCTCCCACTCAATAAGCAACTTTAGTTGCATGCTAGCTACTGCAGCTTATGCTTGTTCACAGACCACAGTGATTCATTCATGGCTGCAATTCCACTGACTGTAGAAGACAGTGTCTTCTGCGGCTTTGCTGTTTGGGAGTCTTCACTTTATGTGCACACCAGGCCAGTAGAGAGCAGTGGCAATGAATGAAGAAACATCAATGAGCTGGCTTGTTCTCTTTTGTTTCCCCATCAGTGTGCCTGCCTGCAAGCACGAAACTGCCAGATGGAGAGCAAATACCTAACAGTCTTGAGGAAGCTGCAGGAGGCTGTGCCTGGCCTGCCCAGCTCCCATGCTGAGTTGGTGAGGAACCTCATCCAGGAAGCGCTCCAGTGGGATGTGAAGGAAGAAGCAGAAGAAAGTTTTAACCTGAACCCTGTGAGGTAAGAGGCAAGAACATTATGATATTCACACTCTTGTAGGAGTCTGGCTGTGAAGGTGAATGTGCTGGCAAGAAAGACCCGGGGACTTTTCTGTAGCAGGGACTTGGAGCCATTACCTAGGAGTGAAGATTGAGGAGGCTGGTTTACTTTGGTGATGTGAAGACCATGAGTATCTGATAGCAGCATATCACTGTAGCAATAGGAAGTTAAAGATGGTACAGCTAAACTTTTCTTGGGAGTGGCAGATGCCACGTGGTATGGCAAGTGACAAGAAGCCCCACTGGTGTGCCTGGGAGGTGAACACTAGGCATGAGAATAAACTCCTTCTATAGGAGAGGATGCCACCTGAGAGATGAGGGATCTCTGCCCTTTGGGGTTTTCTTGTCCCAACCATACAAAACCACTGTTGCCCTGTTTTAGTGTTGGGGACAATACTGCAGTGAAGAGTGTCTGGACCTCTAGAGAGCCTTGCCACCAGTGCTACTGGGGTCCTTGCATTTGTATTATGCTTCCCTGCCCAGCTAGTGCCCCAGTTCTGAAGCAGTTTCCATTTCATCTGGTTGGCCAGACTCACAGGTTCTCCCGGTAGCTTTGGAGATGAGATCCCCAAGACCAGACCTGGTCTCTCTGTCAAGGATGTAATGGTATCTTACAAGTATGCCAGCCTGTGGACTGATGATGCACAAACCCTCAATGAGCTGTACTGTCAGCACTCCTGGTGTTTTCCAGTCAGTAGGAGATTTGCATTGTGTACAGGGAGATATCAGAAGGGACTGTAGATATCTGTTCTTTGGTCTGATAGTCAAAAGCCTTTGCAGTCCCTAGGACTTGGTAGTGAGAAGGTACACAGGCTGAGCTAGATACTCCCTTAGGGACAGCAGAGCGGAAAAGGTGAGAGAGGTCTGATGAAGTTGGGCTGTACCTCAAAGCAAAGTTACACTTGAGTTCATGTATGTATGCCATTGCTGCAGGCTTTCAGTTGCCTTCAAGGTTCTGAAACAGTGGGCATGGCAGGCTGCCAGAGGAGTGGAATACCTGTGCTCTGGCATGGCTGACAGGACCCTGGCAGCAGGCTGTGGTAGGCATGGCCCCAAGCAGTGAGTAGCCCTTGATGCAGCACTGTTCTTTGAACTAAACTCTGCCTTGTGTACCTGCAGTGAGTATGACGAGTACGGGTTTATGACTGTACCTGATTATGAAGTTGAGGACTGGAAACTTCTGGCCAAAATCCAAGCCCTGGAGATAAAGTCCAACAACCTACGGAGCCAGGAAGTAGTGGAGAGGCCCCTCCGTGACAGGTGGAACAATGTTGGAGAGCTGAGCCCCTCTGCAGAGCTGAAGACCCTGATCCGAAGTGGGATTCCAGTGGAGCATCGGCAGCGGGTCTGGAGGTGGATTGTCAGCCGGCACTGCAGCCATCTGCCTGACCACTACCAGCGGCTGTTACAGCAGAGCAAGAGCACTGAGCACCCTGCATGCCGGCAGATTGAGCTCGACCTGCCCCGCACACTGACCAACAACAAACATTTTTCCTCTCCCACCTCCCAGCTCATCCCCAAGCTCCGGAGGGTGCTGCTGGCATTCTCCTGGCACAATCCTGCCATTGGATACTGTCAGGGACTGAACAGGTGAGGAGCCAGGTATGCTGCTTCTTCATGGGATAGCCCTGAGAAGGTGCAGACATGTACTCTATGTTGTGATTCAAGCAACCTCAGGCTCCTGCCTGTCTAGATTTCTGTCCTGGCTCTTGGTATTTTCCTGCAGAACTCTGCATTTGATGCCTTTTCCACCCAATGTTGTTGCTGAGATCAAGTAAGCAGCAGGATGCACTTTTTTGGCATCTCCATAGTTACAGAATAGGAAGGAGCAGCTATAGTAGGTAGAGTGAGGCAGTCCAGAATAATAGCATGAGGCTAGGGCTCAATTCTAAGTCTTAAAGTGCTCAGCAGAACACGCTGGTGATTTCCTTTTTAGCTGAGAAGTGTTGGAGAATGTGTTGGTAAGTGTTAGAGATGAGGGAGCTGCAGCAAATTACATGAGGAAAGGCTCAGGAAACTTGAGTTGTTCTGCATTGAGAAGGTTCAGGGAATGTAAAAGCTGTAGGAAAGATAAAGCCAGACTTCTCAGAAGTGTGCCACCAAGTGAAAGAGGCATGGGGCACTAGCTACAGGAAGGGAATTTCTGGTTGGACCTTTTCACATGAGTAAAGTCTTTGAAAGCTATTTGTGTTGTTCTTTGGATGGTCTTCAGAAAGACTTATTCCACTCTAGAGAGGCCTTTATACTAGATATAATTTTTTCAGTCTGGCTGAAAGGGGTACGGCAGAGCTGGAGGGGCTAAGTGCTGTAGTGGAATGTATGGGAGGTGAGCTATGTCACATAATATGGAGTATCTCCAAGTGAGCTCTTTCCTGTATTGAAATAGCCAAAATCAGCACACTGCTAATTTGAGCAGATCTACAGAACATCCCATTAGCTGGCAAGTCTGGCTTTGTCACACCAGTTCTGTATCTGATCATTCCTATTTGCTGACAGGGGCATGTGAGAAAGAAAATCACAGCCCCCTGGTTCCTTCAGAAATGAGCAGAACAGATCACTTGCCTCTCTGACCAACTGTTCTGCCACATTTGATTTTTTGGATGCTCATGGAGCTAGAGACATACCAAGAGGAATCTTGGATTCTCCAGTTCCTGTGCTGGGCTATGTCTTCTCTTGCACTTGCTGCATTACCTTATCATATCTCGTCCATCACAGATTGGCAGCTGTTGCCCTCCTGGTCCTGGAAGATGAGGAAAGTGCTTTCTGGTGTCTGGTCCATATTGTGGAGAACCTAATGCCAGCAGACTACTACAGTGACACACTGATAACGTCACAGGTGAGCTGGGCACCCTCACATCTGCTTGAACTCTGAGACTCTGAGACAGTGATTTACAGTAAAGGTTTAAAAGCAAGCAATCAGGTTGCAGTGTGTTTGATTTCTCACAGGACAGTGATATCACCTTGCAGTCCCCTCCATTGAGGTAGACGTGAGAGTACAAAGTTGTTAGACACACAGGAGCAGGAAAATTGATCCCCAGCACTAGGAAATTGGGCACAACTCCTGAATAGTCACTTGAAGGTCAGGTCAGGTTAGTCAGAAGGAGGCTGCCCATTAATCGCACAGTTATGTATTTCAAGGAGGGCCTAGTAGAGGTGAAGCAGCAAACTCTGACATGTGTTGGACTAAATAGGAAGAAAGCACCATTCTGCAGCCCTTCAGATGTTTCTTTGTAAACTGCACCCTATCTCTGGAGAGCAGATGGAAGAAAATACTGAGATTTTAATATTCACTGTACTTGCCTCAGTTCATGATCAAATACAGTGTTATTTCTGGCTTTGGGGTTTCCTGCAGATCACAGAGCCCTCTGGCCATTTGATGATCTTCTGTTAGTAACTTGCCCTCGTGGTTCAAAGTCACTGGATATCAAGGTTTTCAAGATATGTTGTCTTGTATCAGCTATATTATGTACTCTCAGGCAGATACAGAGCTAAGATAAATAGCATATAGTTTGATGGAATTGTAATTTATGCCCATACTGCCCACACCCAACAGTGCTGAATCTGTCACCTGGCTGTGACCTTGATGTCTTTATTATGTGTGGTTCTTTCAGAGCAGAGGGTTGTATCTTGGACCCACAACAGATGAGGCTACAAGCATCGGTAGCTGAGAGGGACTGTGCCTGAACTGGTTGACTAATGTTTACAGGGACAGTGGTGTGCCGATGGAAAGACCAACACACAGACTGGGGAAGCAGCCAAATCACTATGCAGATAGCAAAATGTCTATCTGGAGCAGGTAGTGTTAGCTGTGAGATTTAATAGGCAGTGCACAGTAATTGAAAAATATTGATTGACAGGGAGAACATGCCACACTGAAGACACAGAGGCTCCTCTACATTTGGTGAGAAAAACTGTCAGCCAAGGGAGCCTACTTTAGAAAGACTTCCTGACCCCATGGTTGGTCTCTGAAAGTCTAGCCAAGACCCACATAAAGAGGAGGATCTAGGGTGATGCTTTGGATTGGCTTGATAAAGTGAAGGCTAGGAGTTGGCTGGAAAACTTAAGATTTAGCTCTTGCAGATTTTAAAGACCAACATATCACCTCCTCTGGCTGGTACCACTGTGCCCCAGCTAAGTGGGCTGGCACAGCTAGGGCAGTAGTATGATATGGCATAGGGGAAGACCTAACCACAACCTTGCTCCTTAGCACTTCACTCATGAAGCAACAGCTTCCCTGAGATGAAGCCTTTATAAACCTGGGTCAGGGATCTCAACCAACTGTATTTCTGTGTCTCAGCTTATGCAATCAGATGCGGAGTTCAGACAGTACTCAGACCACAAAAAGTAGCTAAGTGAGAAGATCAGGTCCTGCTTGTTTAGTCAGAGGGATTCTAGGTGTTTATTCTGTTGGGCCACATGCAGTCATTCACACCTGAGGAGGTTTTAATCCCTGTCATTCAGCTGGATGCTCATGACATCACAGAAAATCCCAGTAAGACTGATGTGGGAAGATGTTGAGAAGGAGTATGATACTCTGAGTGAGAAGAATATGTGTATCTGTCCTTGTATCTTGGCCCTGTTGCAGCTCCACAGCTTGCACCAGGCACAGCATACAAATACACTGCTTAGTAATTTGGAATGGTTGGAAGACTAAGGATGCTCTGCTCTTCCTAGGGTGTGGTTAGACTAGAAGGCAGCACCAGCGATTATCGTGGTATGAGTGGGCCGCTGTCCTGTTGCACTGCTCCTCTCCTCCAGCACCAGGACTGCTCTTGTCTAGGACTTCATTGTTTTCTCTTTTGTCAACATTAGGTAGATCAGAGAGTCTTCAAAGACCTCCTGTCAGAGAAGCTGCCTCGCCTCATGGCTCATTTTGAGCAATATCGGATTGATGTCTCGCTTATCACCTTCAACTGGTTTCTGGTGGCCTTTGTGGACAGCCTGGTCAGCGACATCCTCCTGCGAGTGTGGGATGCCTTCTTGTACGAGGGAACTAAGGTGCAACTCTTAGTCTAGGGTTTTCTCCCATCTGCACCACTTCTGTGGCATGATGGCAGGGTGATGGGCATACACTTGTGCCAAAGAGAGGTGGAGTTAAGCCTCCTGTCCTATCCTGCCAGTTTGGTGGGGTGCCTTGATGGCTCCCAGCTTCTATGTTGTCTGTGTACTTGCTGCCAATGGGCAGACCTAGTCCCTGATACTGTGCACAGTATCCCTGACACTTTTTAGCAGGTAGTCTTGCTCTGAAACTGCTCTCTGACAGGCCATGGTCTCTTCTGCTCTGTGGCCCAGACACAGCTGAGAGTATGACAAATACAAGGAGCAGAAGATGGGCAGAGAGTTAGTATCTGAAAACATGAGTCCTGCATTGCCCCTGTGCATAGGAAGAACTGGAGAACCCTTGTGAAATCCCTATGGGATCCTTTTGGAGGACCCCATACACTCAGGGGTTGTAAATTAGCTTACAGAGGATCGTTCTTTTGGGATCAGCTCTGTGCTTCCTGAGGCCTGCACTAACACAGCTTACCGACAGCAGAAGCCCAGTGTCCAGCCTGTACTGCAGTGCTGTGTGCCCTGTCCCATGTTTTACACTAGGAGGGCCTGCTCCTTCAAATGCCTAAGGCTTTGTCATCTCAAATACCTTTCAACCCTCCAGGTGATCTTCCGCTATGCTCTTGCAATTTTTAAATACAATGAGGAGGAAATCCTAAGAATTCATGACAGCGTGGAGATCTACCAGTACCTACGCTTTTTCACAAGAATGATCGTGGATGGCAGGTAGGACTGTGGGTTGCAGGCAACTTTCCATCCAGGGTTTATACCTCCGTGCCTGTTAGGTCAGCCTAAAAAGAGCTGTGACCAGTCTGTAAAGAGAGATACATGCACATTGGCAGGTCCATGGAACATGGATCAGTTTGACCTTTTTTGACTTTCCCTTCATGGTGTTACTTGAAGTCTTTTTGGCTTGGGCAAAGGCATGCTACAGCAGAGCAGGCTACAAAGTCTTGGCCAGCCTCCTTTTTGCAACAGCTGGAACTTGTGCTGCCACTTGCTCTACTTAGGGTATTTAGAAACACAGCACCACTGACAACCTTTAATGCCAACATGTGTCTGAGAAGAAGACTTCTGTGATCAGAAGACCTCAACATTGGGAATATTGCTTCCCAAGGGGCCAACAGAATTGGCATCCAATCTGCCATCTCCTGACTGGTGGCACACAGGTACCTTAAAAGGTGGTGTGGTGTAAGGCTGTTTAAAGGATTGCTTGGGTTGGTGCTTGTCTGGGGAGGAATTGCCTGTGATTTCTTTAAGACTCTGCTGCTTGGTGACTTTTGAGCTCAGAGAGCTGAAATCTGAGGCCCTACTCTTTGCCTGCTCCAGGAAGTACTTGATGTATCTGTTACCATCTGCTACCAGATGATAAATTGATTCACCAGACCTGTCTTTTCCATTGTAGGAAGCTGATGAACATTGCCTTCAATGACTTAAACCCCTTCCCCATGAAACTGCTGAGGAACCGGCGGTCAATGCACAGGGAAGAGCTGGAGGCAGAGCTGTGCGAGCTGGAACAAATCAAGGCAGCCTATGTAAAAGAGAGAGCAGAGCAGAGGTCTCAGGACCTGAAGGAGGTTGTTAGTGAAGAGGAAGAGGAGATTTAACAAAAGCAGAGTTCCTCATCGCTTCCCTGCCACCATGCAGAAGGCCTTCAGTAGCAACTGTCTGTAAGATGGAGCAGAGGGGGAAAGGTGGTCACAGCAGGAGTTCATCTACCCCAGGAAACAAAGCTGTAGGTGTAGGACTGTTTGGGGACCAAGCCAGACTTTGTAATGGATTGGAGGGTGTCCTCTGTACCTCACCCCATTCAGACTACCCTGCCTTGTGCAATTCAGAATTACAGCTGAAGGTCCACAGGAGATATCAGTTGTGGTACTCTAACATTAAACTAAATGTTAGAGAGTCCTTCATTTACCAGATTTTGGTGACAGAAGTAGACATGGTGCAAAAGACCCAGCCAGGCAGGGCTTTTCTACTTTTTATGATGGAGGCTTGGAAGACATGTTTAGTTGCAAGTAAAATCACTGGAAATAATGACCTGAGAGTCCTCCTGCATTGGTAATGAAAGCTTCTGAACAGATCAGGAAGGAAACCTGGTCTTTGAAGGACTAGTTTCAGTGACTAGCCTGCCAGGAGAGCATGTGTTTAACATTGCAGTCATGACACTGACTCCAGATGAATGTTGGGCCTGAGAAAGTCCTGGGAGCTTGAGGACATCTTCCCACAGGACTCAGGCTGGGACAAGTGAAATGGGTTGTGGGAGAGCAGAGTTGCCTCTCCAGTTTATTTTGGTTTCTGTGGAACTCCATGGTTTCTGTGGAACTCCATGGGAGCACAAGGTATGTCTCCCTGCCTGGCTGGAAAACACTAGGAGCTACCTCTCCTCTTTGTTTAGCCCTGAGCAGAGCCATCTATGGGTTGGCCTGGCCCTGGCAGCACTGTGCCTTCCAGTGGAGTTTACTCCATAGAGGAGCTCTCATGTCAATGTGAAACCAGTCACAGCCTGGCTAATGGCAGGGCCTAATATTATGGAGACTTTGACTACTGGGGACACCTGGGTCTTCTGATCGCCTCACAACTGGCCAGGATGAGCGTGTGGCCATCTCTGCCTCACAGTTATGCTCCTCCTGTGCAGGGTTTCTACGTTGATATCCCTGCCTCTGATTCCCATTAATAATGGGAGGGAAGTCTTTTCTATAGGAGTTTCCAGTATTGAAGGTGTTTGACCCTTAGCACTCTGGGGATGAATGTGCAAACTTGGACTAGGTCACAAAAGATGGTCTGCTATTCTTTAGAAAAAGTATTAGTTTCCCCTGAATCAAGGAGCTGGCCCCCATAGGCCTAGCACACAGAGATGCCCTGCCTGCCTCTGGGAATGCGATCTGATGGCTTTCTCTCCTGCTTCCCAGGCTCGCCCACCCTTGGGCTGGATCTCCTGCCTGTGCAGCTCAGTTCTCCACAGACTCAGGATAAGTCAAGTGCTTCAGATAAATACAACTTCTTTTCTGTAACACGATGCCAGATCCTGCTGCCCTGCTTTCCTGCTGAGCAGTGCTTTAGGAGAGGTGTGCCCAGAGTGCCGGCACTGACAGTATGCAGCAGGCCCTGCTGTAAGGGTGGTTCTGTTCTACTGACCTTGAACCCAAGTCCAGTCAGTGGATGATGCCACCTTTAAACCTCTTGTGGTATAAAGTCATCAGTGCTTGCAGAGGAAGGGAAAAGAAGCATTCATAGCCTGTACTGTACATAACCTCAGCCAGGTGGGCTGTAGCCAAGACCACAGACTAGTGGAAGCAGCACCAGCTTCTACTCACCTGGGACAAATGGTCTGCCTCAGCTCTGCATTAGACACAGCTGGGTAAATCAGCCAGTTTCAAAGAATTATATAAGTTTGAGTTGGGAGAGATCTGTGGAGGAAAGCCACACAGTATGGAAGTAATCAAAGTGGAAATGAGATTTTGGGAAGAGCGGATAGATGAGGAAGAGTGAGGTAGATCCCCTGCATGCCACTGGCAGATGCACACGTTGAAAGTATGGGGTGGGAAGAAGTTGTTACTGGAGTCTTCTCACAATATCTCAAAAAAATGCACTGGTTTTAAAAATTATGCCATCTAGCTAGAGAAGCTCAAAAGGCAGAAGTCTTTTCTTTGCAGGTGATACTGCTGACCTAATTTACTCACACTGTTATGTGCATGGGGGCACACAAATACAGATTTTTGCTACTATTAGGGGCCTTTGAAAGGCATTATCTTTTAAATCAAGACCATGGAAATTAGAATTATGCTTACAATTGTATTTTTCCTAGAGCATTTTGCAACAGCTTAAAAGTCTTTTCTTCCATTCTGCCCTTATGTTGTTTTTTTTTTAAAAAAAGCATTTGAAACCATAGCCTGACATATGTCTACAGTATATAAATAAACATTGGCCTATGTGGTATATTATGACCTGTTAAAAAATAAAACTTCTCTGAAGAAGGCATAAGGACCAAGCCGTTGTCCCTGTTGGGAAATTCTGAAAATAATTTTTAAATGAAATCAGAAGGGAAGGACAACTCAGGGTTGTTAGAAGTTTCTCTTCTGTCGTGTCTTCACCAGGTCTTGTTTTTGCTCCACGTGTGTATTCGATGAGGTCCATTTCCTCTGGTCATACCAGCAACCATTCACTTGTGGTCCTTCTTTACTAAAATGTGGTGGATGCAGGAATATCTGCAAGGCAGTGCAGACCTGCACCTTAAAGCCAAGCTAATATGTCCTCATAGGACCTCCCGTACTTCCATTCTGCTTCACAAACTTTAGGGCTATTGAAAAGCACTGAACTCATGTCACAAGATACTGGCTGGGCCCAGAAGATAATTTGTGCTGCCACAGCCAACTTTTGTGGTTGGAAAATAGTTTGACCTGGTTGCACAGCCCGGTAGCTCCCTCTGTCTGTGCTGGCGCCTGTGGGTAGAACAGTTGTCTCCATGCTTTGGAGCTTTGCTGTATGCAAAACATTACTTGTTAAATTAAGCCTTCTGTCTCTGCATTAATCTAAACCTTGGGATACCAGCTCCAAACCTAAAAAAGATGGCTTTGATTTTTTTTTTTTTTCTTCCCCCCTAGGATGTACAATTCATCTATAGATCAACTTGGGGACACCAGGAGTTTATATGGTTTTAAGAAGACAAATTATTGGCGGGTGGCCAAACACACAGAAAGCCACTGCTAGCTCAGTAAGTCCCTGAGCTGCAAGCAGGTAGAAGCTGTGAGGCTTCCCTTCTTCAGCCATTTTTGGCCCTGGGTGGTATTGGACTGGAGGGATCTTTGGTCTGAACTACCATTACCTCTGTATGCTGCAGCTAAGCCCTTCCATGCAAAAGCACTAGTACACAGCAAAGACACTCCTGTATCCTAGCATGCTGCCCTGGCACGAGGCATTCCTGGGAAGGCTGTTTCTGTATTGGGTTAATGTTTATCCCAAGTTTGAGCTTCTCATCCAGGGTGAAGGAGAGAGCTAAGGGACAAGGCACTGCCCATGAGCGGGAAGCAGCAACACCCCGTAGGCAGAGCTATCCCAGAGTGCTGAGTTTCCCTTCCGGCTTGCAGGCTGGTCAACCTCCTGCCACCATCACAGACACAAGACCGGGGTCTGGCTCTCTTTCCTCTTAGGAGCTCACTTTGGTGGCCTGAGCCAAAGCTGGGATTTCTCCAGCCATTTCTCAGTGCTAAGAGCTCCTCTATAGAACATTAGCTCTGTCTGGCCTAGGGACGTGCCAGGTGCGGGAAGACAAACCATTTTCCCATGCCAGGGCCATAGTGGTGGAACTGATGTAATTTAATGCCCTCTGAAGTAATTAAACCCTTTTTCTGGAGTTCAGCAAGAGACTGTGTGCCGCACTGAGATGCTAAATTGTGAGAATAACCCTGTGTGCTTTCTGCTTAACCTCAGGAGCTCTCCAGAGAGGAAAACAGCACCTCAAGTCAGTCACTGGAAGAGGAGTTATCACTGACTGCGGTAAGCACATTTGGGGTGAGGCATCCCCCATCCTGCTGCAGCCAGATGCTTGCTAAATGCACATGGTCCACTTACCACTGAGACCCGTTTCCTCTTGTTATTAGCAGATGGCTTCCCACCAAGTGCAAAGTTTGGCTTTGAGATTCTAGCTGGTGGATCAGTATCTGCTGTGGTTTTCAGCTTGATTTTCATAATACAGAAACTCTTTGGCATGTTCTGGTGTCAAGCTGGTAGGAAGCTTTGAGACTTGAGGCAACACCCAAGCTAAGTAAAATTAAATTTCAAGGTCCCTTGGGATAAAATGGTGCTCAGCCCAACAACAGGGCCCCCTGCTGAAAAGAATACAGTTATTTTTTATTTTATAAAGTAATTCTGTTGGTACAAAAGTGTTGCTTGTGGCAGCATTTTGCAGAGAGGAAAAGTTCCAAAAGGAAATTTAAAACCAACTGATATTTGTTGATTAATTGTGTTGAGGTTTAGGGTCACTTCACCAGACCCACAGCAGACCCTCTCGCTTAACCCCTCATTCCCCCTCAAATAGAGGGAGAGAAAGAGGATAAGGGAGAGAGACTTATGGATCGCTGTTGGCCCCCTCCCCTCCCAAATGGAAGAGGAAGTTAGTGAGAGAGAGGCTTCCTGGTTAGAAAAAGAAAACAGCTTTAATGAAGATAATGAGGATAAAATGGAGTATATACAAATACATACAAGACCAGCATGAACCCAACCTCCCCCTGATGGCAATTACATCATCATCACCACTGAGGCTGT
>VZZY01008268.1:26276-37373 GCA_013400335.1 Eurystomus gularis
CTCCGCTCCGAGCTGCACCGGGCAACCGGGCGGGTGGGACTCGGCGTCGCGCCTGCAGGTGGCACGGCCTGCGGTAGCTCTGCTTGTGACGCGGGAGGAAGCTTCATCTGCGGCTTCGTGTGGGCGTGCGAGTGGCCGGATTTCGCCCCTCTGTGCCCGAGTCGCAGGGGTTTGGGGTGCGCCGTGTCAGCGGGGGTCACATCTTCTGCAGAGCACGGTGGCAGCCACATAAACGACATCTGGGCCATCCTCCCTGGCAGGGGGGGTCTCCTGTTGCCTGTTCCCCCTTCAAAGGCTTGCCTTTAAGGGTCCTACTGTCAGGAAGCACAGCTTTGGAGGACTGGCTGCTTCTTCCCATGGGTCTGGCTTCGAAGCCGCAGCTCTGTCGGGGGCGAAGGCGGGCCGTTGCGAAGGGATATGTAATGATGACAGCACTTTGCAAGCAAGTCCCCCGTGGCCCGAGGAGGCCAGCTATGTGCAGCGTCTTGCTGAACATCCATTGTTCACCCTGCAGGGAGTGGTGCCCTCCTTGTCTTGCTCTGGACTGTGGAAAAACAGCCCTGCAGCATCCTGGCTGTTCCTGATCCCCCCCGTTCACTCACAGCTCCTAAGAAGGGACCGGGTTTGCTGCAGTCCCAGTAAAGATAATTTGCCTGGACAGGCTTAACCTCTTCTGGCCTCTTGGGTGCTCAAGGGAAGTGATTTCTGCAGAGGATTCGGAGAACGCTTCGAGGGAGGCTGGGTGTTGGTTGCCTTTTAAGCGTCCCAACGCAGGCTCCCCGGTGGGTTAACAAAGGAGCAGCCTGTGTAGTCCTGCTGTTCCCTTTGTTCTCCCACTGGCTGTGCCCTCTTTGGAGGGCTCTGATCTCTCCTGGTTTGATCAGAGATAGGGAGTGACTGATGGAGACACACAGGCAGTTCATGTTTTGGTGTGAACATTTCAGGAAACTGTAGAGCAATGCTTCGGATGGAGGGGGGGGGTGGGTCGCAGGGTAGGGAGGAGCTGATTGTTTCTTAGAGAAAAAAACAAAAAAGGAGGTGCTTGCATCTGTGCTGGTGTTATTTTTGTGAATTAGCATTATTGCAGACAAGCAATAGCCCCATCAATGAGAGCTATTTCAAATTAATTCAGACCATTAGGTCACAGCAACAAATCAAACCCTGTCATCTCTGTAGAGCTGCTGTAGACCTGCGAAATGTGAGGCACAGTCACTGGAGATGTGTTGACAAAGAGCCAGACAGTTCTGCTGGCCGCACCCCAGCTCTGCCCTGAGCTCCTCCTGACCTCTCTTCCTCAGAGGCAAAATGCCTCTGCATGAGTGTGCCAGTGTTGCGAGTCTGGAGGGAAAGGAAGACCCGTGCCCTCTGTGTGGCAGTTGCACCACCCTGGCCAGCAGACCTGCTCACCTCCCTCCCATTGATCACACCAGTTGCTGGCTGTGTCTGCTTGGCAAGTGGATTTCCTGAGAGCAGGTCTCAGCAGATGTGGAGGATTTCTCACGTTCTCTTTCCCCACCTTGGATAATTTCTGCCTCTCTGCCGAGTATGTTGCTTTGTCCCCTCTGACCATATTCCTTGCTCAGAAAATGTCAGTAATGGATAATATTTTGAATGTTTCTGTGCCTGTTACATTTATTAGTAGGTGAGTAATGAGTGGATTTGGGATTGTCTGTCTCTGTGGCAGGTTTCTGTGAGTCTCTTGGTGGCTTGGCACTAAGCAGGATGGTGGTCTCTTGAACTGGTTTCTGGTGCCTGTGCAGGGACAGTTCTCAACTGCCTGTGGGCTGTCTGGACTGCTAGATGGCTGAGTGCTGCATGGACTCTGTTTTAGGGGTGTACGCTTGAGTACGGAGCAGGCTCCTGTGCTGTCATCTGTAGGTGCCCAGGCACATGGGCACTTCAGTGTTGCAGAGACTTAGGGAGAGAACTGAAGGCTTTGGCAAATCCCCAGAAGTGAAGGTGATGGTTTGGACTAAGAGGCAGCTGCCTCAGGGGCAAGCTAATGTAGGTTTTGCCTGTGACCTTGCAGGCTCCGCGTATGTTGTGTTCACCCCCTCTGATGCTTTTTTATTCCTTGGCCCACAGTGGCTGTCCAGCATGAAGTCTTCATCCCACCCTGGTGGGCCCTGATCCAGGGAGAAAGCATTTTGATAGCAAAACTGTTGGAGGGTAGGTTGTGCCAGAGTATGGCAGAGACCTTGTGTGAAGAAACAGGAGGGAGGGGGCCTGTCCCAGAGCAATTTTTGCACTATCTGGTCCTGGTTGGTCCAAGGGGACCTCTGCAGAATCCTGATTCTTAATGGCTAGGCTCTGTCCTCCATTCTCATAAATAAACTTTCTTCAAGGAAGTTTGCTTTAAGTGTTTGCTTCAATGAAAAAATCCACCAACCACTGTATCTGAGTATTCCCATCTGCCTGTTATAAACAGCAGCAGTCTTTTTTGGCAACAAAATGGTAGCCAGTATTACAGTTGGCCACTGGGTTGATGTATAGGCTGCTGAGGAACCTGCTGCTAAACTGCCTGCTTGGACTGAAAGGGACCTGCAGACCCATCCCTGCTGAGGCTGGACAGCAGCTGCTCTTTGAAATAGCTGGAGCTGGTGGCCTCTTGAGGCACAACATGGCCACAGATGGTCTGGTCTGTTGCTCTCATGGCAAGAAGACACTGGAGTGACAATGTGGTGAGGTGTATCACATGTAGTCATTACATGGCTTCCCTTAACTGCACGTTAAACTGCTCTGGCTGCAGAGAGCTGATTGAGGCAAGCAGCCTGAAGCACATAGCAATTACGCTGACGCGCCTTCTGCCTCTCCGCAAGAGAAACAGGAAAGACCTTTAGATCACCCAGGAGGCTGTATGGTCTGAAGGGCTTTGACACTCACAGGGTTATACTGGCTTGCAAGTAGAAGCCAGACTGGCCTAGTATTTCCCGGGATTTCCCCTCTGTGGTATTACAGGCTTGCCAGCAATTCTCCATTTTGAAAATACACCCTGCAGGGCTCTATTATGGTAATGATGATGCTCACTATTTCCAAAGCACTTTGAAATTCACAAATAGGACTTTCTGACCCTCAGCCAAGCAAAGCCCTTTCTAAAGCTTGGAGACATGCTGCTACCCATGGTAGGACCAATGATAGTGCGCATCTCCAAGCTCTGTTCTCTCTTCCCATGTTGACCTGCTCCCTGCTATGTTTTCACACAGTTTCACATTTTCCAGAGCCCAAAGTTTAGCCTCTTTCTTCCTCTCTCTTCTGAGCATCCTTCCGGGCTCTGGTTTGTGGGAGGGTTTCTTTCCAGTCTGGTGAGTCGCTGTGCTCTTTATGTCTGTGCCAGGAAACAGGGACATTCCTACCTGCAGAGAGGAGGTCTTCTGCACGGATGACTCTACAATGCCTCTCTCCCTCTGTGGGACGAAGTCACTGAGGGAAACGATAAGGAAGACAAAGCAGCAGAAACTCCCAGCATTTGTGATATTTTTTATCACTGGTATAGAGACAAAGTCCGTGGAAATTGATTAGATAGCTTCCAGGAAAGCAAGAGAGGCCAAACTCCATCTTGGTCTTCCTGCTGCAGCTCTGGGAGCTGTGTTTAAACAAGAGAGGAGGCAACAGTGATAGGGAGAGCTCCTCCCAGGAAAAGGTGTGTGGGCAAGGCTCTCTAGGTCAGGGTTATACTAGTAAAGTGAATATGAGCCTCCTAGCTTCAGCTTGTACATAGAGTAGAGGAGGGACAGTCAGAAAAAAGGTGCAGGCAGAAGCCAAGGCAAGTACTAGGCCTCCTCCCATGAGCAGAAATTAAGCAATCCTTGCTCTATAGATAACATGATTTAAACTCTTCTTGCAGGGTGCCTGTGCAGAGGGCTGAAATCCTCCTTGGGAGAGTCAGAAAGCTCTGGATCCCATCCCAGATTTTCTGGGAACCACAGGCAGTTCTGGGTAGTTCTCGGCAGACAAGTGCCTTTTTCTCAGACTCTGCCCTCTCCCTGGCTTGGATGGACTGATGGCAGCAGGTAAACAAGAGCATGCACAAGAGTGGGTCTAGAAGAAGCAGATCTCTCTTGAAGCTGCCTGTCCTAGTCCAGCATCACCTGGGTCTCATTTAGGTGGGGAGCATTAGCATGTAGCGCGTTCCCCTGTCTGCCAAAAGGACTCTTGAGGTGGTGCTGCCCCTGAATGCCACCCACTGTCATCGTCAAACCAGCGCCACTTGTGCTGAATCCAGTGGTAGGCTTTTCACTGCCCTCCGTAGCACAGTAGCTCTTCTCCCATTGGATATCCATGGAGTTCTGCTTTCCAGGCTGTGGGAAGTTCAGCCTCTGCCTGTGCTGTTCAGCTCTCAGCCACATTCCACATGGTTACGTGTGAGGTTGTTTAAAACCAGTTATTTAAACCAATGTTTCACAGTGCTTGCCTTGAGCATGAATACACAAGTCTTGAGAAATAGAAAACATAGTGCCTTGGAAAAGTGTAGCTACCATCTTGCTGAACTGCTGGCACAGCTGCAGTGCTCCTTTCTACGGAACTTCACTGATGTTACTGGGAACACTACCTGGTAATGTGAATGATGCCAGGAAAGACCAATCTTCCTTGCCATCCTCTGGTTTCTGCTATTCTATCAGGCCCCTAGAAGGAGCCTGTGCTGGAAACAAAATTGCAGGGTAATAGACAGAGAGAACCCAGACAGCTCTTTAATTGCAATAAACAAATAGAAGAAGTCAAAGATGTCTTGCTAACATCTACTTAAATGTAATTAGTTCACATTATTTTTCTCTACCATTTTCTCTAATTGAATTTGACTACTAAAATACACACACAGAGGAACAAAAACAAAATCAGAATAGCATTGCTCCAAGTTCCTGCTCTCATTTAGCTCCTCTTACATATAGAGGCTCTTTTCCTTCTGACCCCTCCTGCCTGTGGTCATGGCTGTAGCTCATGTTTCTCTTTGAACTGGCAAAGGTCTTGATGTCGTAACTGATGCCAGAAGTCTTAATTGAAAAGATTGATTTTGTTAATGATAGCCTGGCATCCAACAGCTTCCACAGAAATCAATACGATTTCAATGTCTCACAGTTTTTAAAAATCATGACACTCATTTAAAAGCTTAATAGGGATTGAAGGCCTTGACTTTATGGCCCTTTGCATCTGTTTGAGACTTGTGCCCCCTGCCATACATTAAGACCTGTATGATACCTATGGGTGTGATGCACCCTGCCAGGCAAAGCAAGTCTTGGACCAGAAAAACCTAACCCCTACTGAGATTTTATAAGCAAAAGCTCAAGTCAAAAGTTGACACTTTCATCTTTGGTTGTGTTTTGGTGAATTCTTGGTTCCTGTAGAGTTGAAAAGATCAGAAGCCTCCCTTATCTTTATAGATAATGGATTCTTCAATCTGGCTGACAAACCAGAATGAGAGCCAGTAGCTGGAAGCAGAGTTATTATTTGGCAAAATAATAAGGCAGTTGTGTTTTTAGCAGCAAAGAGGAGGAATCGTGGGAAGAGCTTCCTGGGATGATGCACTGCTAGCAACTTGAACAGGATGATATTCTAAAATAATGTCTCTCAGTGTAGACAGCAGTGTTCTCTGGAAGTAGTTGACACCTGTCAACCTGCCATTGGCAGAACAGCAGCTACCTGGCATCCTGCAGAGATTTCTTCCCCTAGCTTGCCACGCCCCCAAAACATCCCGTCTCGCCATGGTGGAGAGCATACACTCCTCTCTCCAAGCTCTTAGCATGTTCTGTGGGGCTTTTCCTTTAGAGTCCCAAGGTGCCATTGTTCCCCAACACAACAGCTAACTTTCTCTCCTGAGTTTTGTTTTATGGTCACTGAAGGCATAACAATTGGAAGGCAAGAGTCCTCTGAGCCACTTTGGACATTGACTGTAAGTGGAGATGGACTTTACCATCTGTGTTGACTGGAGATGTGGAGAGGTAGGGGCAGGTGATTCATTCTCATCAAAGCAGAGCACTGCGTAGGACCAGTACCTGCCTCTGTGGCTGGTGTGTGTTGACTGACCATCACAGTTGTTGGCCACACAGGGGCTTAGCAGGATGGTTTGCTTGCCTGTAGAACCTCCACCTTTGGAGATTTGCAGAATTCACATGGACAAGTCCCTGAGAAACCTGGCCTGACTTAGGGTCTGACCCTGCTTTGAGCAGGAGTTTGGGCTACAGAGCCTCAGAGGCCCCTTCCAGTCTAAATTTACCTGTGATTCTGTGGTGATAGTAGAAATGAAAACCTGATAATGATATTAGGAACCAAAGTTCCAAGGATTTAAACCAAGGAAACGCATAGCTAAAGTCCACCTTGAAAGCCTACCTTGGTCCCTATCTCCCGTGCTTCTTTCCCTGATGCTCATGCTGAGTGTTGAACTTGGATAGCTGGTGAGAATCCCTAATTTTCTGCTGCAGCAGCTTTACTGTCCACTGATTGGAGGCAAAATATCAAAGGATATCCTTCAGTATATTGTGGTCATGCCTGAGGTTTCAAAAAACATTTCAATAAAGTTCGTTGTCCTGTTAGCTTGGTGAATCTCTTACTGTTGAGAGCTTGGTTTTGGTGCCCAGCCCTTTTTGAGCTGTTAGTGGAACAGGACTTCTTAAGCTTTAATGGAGAGTAGATCTGTTTGATGTGTAAAGAGGGAACTGAAGTGACAATTTCTCTACCTTCTCTTTCTTTCAACTTCGAGAAACCAGTGAAACCAGTCACCATCTTTTGTATGATTTTGTGTATTTCAGAAGAGCTTTGCAGTGTCTTACCTATTCTTCCTTCTCTGACAGCATGACTTGCAAGGTGAACTTTTCTGTGGCTTCATAGCAGTTAGTGTCTTACATACAAAAAAAAAATCTAGCAGTGTTCATATTCTTGTTTCTGCCTATCTTGTAGTCAAGCTCACTTGTGGGGGTTTAGAAGATTAATGGCACAGGCACCATGTGTGGCACTAGAAGGGTTTTACACACCTTTCACTATTGTGGGTTCTGGTGCCACTGATGCTGCTGGCCACTGGCAGTACAGGCAGATGATTGTATAGTGTCTTAGCCTGTAAGTCTGAAAATCTGCAAGCATCTTGAACTCTTGCAGAAAGGCAGGGCTTCCGCACGAGATTCAGATCTTTATTTTGAGCTCTTTCTAAAAACCCTTCCCTTTCTTTACTTCCATATCTGCCCGTGTCATTGTCTGCTGTCTTTCCTGCACCTGGAGTTTGCTGGCATTGCGGGGTGGCCAGGGTGTCACACGGGGCAGCAGGAACACTTAACCTCAAGCCTGCTTGGGGGCCACTCTGCAAGACTGTCCCACCTGCTGTCCCCTCTGGCTGAGCAAGAGCTGGAAGCATGGTGCTGACTCTCCTCTGGCTCTGAGCAGCTCAGAAGTTTCTTGGAGCCTGAAGACTTTCTCTGGTATGGAAACGCCCTAGATGCAGGTGTAGTTTTACGAATGCAAATAGGATACCCAGAGAAAACTGTGTATTCAGTCAGGTGCAGTATGGCCCAGTGTGTCTTACCCAGTGCTTTCCTTCTCACTCTTCTTCACACAGACAGCCTTTGTTTTTGCTGCTTAAGGCATGGAAATAGCGTCCCAAGCTGCCTGGCCTGCATTATGTCAGGAGTTCAAATGCTGTTTTAATTCACAGACAGACTTCAAGGGCTGTGCTACCTTTCCTTTTCTTTCCTCTTTTTTTTTTTTNGATCAAATACTGTCTGGATACATTTACAGTGCAGCTGTTTCTTGAATGTCTCATGCAATACTTGCTTTCTGCAGCTTATTGAGGACTTGGAGGTGCAGGAGAGAAGGCAGAGAGAGACAATGGTTTTGCTTGGAAAAGGTATGCCTGAAAAGGGATATGACATATGGGCCTCTGACATATGGTAGGATGATGGTATGGAGAGTTCAGATAGAGAGTGAGATTGTTCCTTTGTTTATCACTGCCCAGGAGCTACAGGATATAGATAAACAGTGGAACTCATTGACACAGGATGTTGAGGATGTGGTTCAAGAAAAGCTATTAGATGAATCTGCAGGCGGAAAATCCATTAGGGATGGCTAAGCAGACAGATAAGCCTTTGGCTCAAAAAGTCCCTGAGGCACAGATGCCCAGAGCTGAGTCAAAGGCAGAGAAAAGATCAGCTTGTTGGTGTGGTATCAGCTATGCTGGAGAAATAGGCTGGCATATAAAGTAGGAGCGGTGGAGGGAGAGAGAGCGAGTCCATAGCAGGGAGCTCAGCTGGGACGTATAGGTTCTGCCAGGAGTGCTTCCCAGCTAGAAGGATTGGAGAGAGGAGTGCTGGCAGAGGGACAGAGCTGGAAGATGATAAAAGCTCATACTGGAGGAGATTTACAAAAATGTTAGCAGGAACAAAGTGTGTAGGAAATAAACTACTGTATGGGAGGAGATGCCGATCTTTATCACCGATAGATGGGAGGTATGAAGAGAAGGACTGATCACAGAGGAGAGCAGTGATGCCAAACGAAATGATCAGAGCTGGAGGAACACCCAAAACTAGTATAAGAGAGCAATACCTGGAAGAGAGGAGGTAAAGAAAATAATTTATCTGAAGATAGGCAAGGCTGAAGATCAAACAGAGAGGAATGTCTACAGAAAAGTGTCTGTGCAGTTACTGACTTCACCTCTCTATTAACTATAGCCACATCTACAGTGCAAGAGGAGTAGACCTGTAGAATGAAAGAGGTGGTACCAGGACTTCATATCTACAGGCATTTTGGATGTTTTAATCTGACTTACCTGATCCCATTAGCAAATGGAGTGCACTAGAATGATTTTAGTTTCATCTGCATGTCTGCATGCTCCAGGATGGCTTTGCAATGCAAACTGGAGTGCAGTAAATGGTAGCAATAGGAGATTCAAAAACATACTGCCTGTCTGAACCAGAAGAGGTTCAGAGAAGGCTCCACATCTGCCCTGATTTAGAGCTATAGGCAGATTCACTGTGAGCCTGGACTGGAGATCACCTGAGGTGAGGTCTGTGCTTGTGCTTTCCTGCCCAGACAATCAGAACCTTGTTAGTGCCCCGGTTCTGTAGCAGCTTCCATTTTCACCTGGTTGATCAGACTCTTAGTATTCCCAGGTAGTTTCAGAATGAGATCCTAAGGCTGGGCTTGATCTTGCTGGCCTAGAATCTCATCATGTCCTGCAACCATTTTAGCCTGTGGGCTGGTTAGCGCACAAGCCTTCAGTCAGGGGAGAGTTGTGGTACATTAGATCACGTTATATGTAAAGGCTATATCTTCAGACATTCAGCTGAAGCATGTAGCATCCAAACTTCACAGAACTCAGGAGAAACATCTGCACTTGGTGTATTTCTACTGCCTTGCCATCCTGCTGGACACTTCAGCTTTCCTAATGTGTCAGCGTCCTGGTTGCAGCCACAACTCCTAAGCTAGGCAGAAGAGGTTTGGGAAGTACTCTGGCTAGCCCAGTGGACCCCAGTTGGACTCCTTTGGGCAACGAACTAAGGTCTTGGGATTTCCTGAAGGTGGCTGAACCCCCTAAACCAGTGATGCCCAGTTTTGCTGCAAGGAAAGCTTTCTGCATGGTAGCCTTCAGTGGAGATACTCCATCTGCCAGATGTCTACAGGCATTCTTAGACCTTGTGATAAAGAACAGTGGAACCAAGCATCCCTATCTTCCCAAAAGTCATGGCAGGCTACTGAGACACAACTGCATCTTTTTGCCGAGGAGCTGAACTTTGGTTCTTGAAACTCAGAAGCCAGCTTGGCCTTGAATAGCAGGAAGCTTCTTCCTGTGAAATGGGAGAGCAAAAGCAAGGAGTTCTGGTTTCAGGAGAAACTGCTGAGCTTGCAGAGGGTCAGGTGATGAATTTTTCAAGGCTGCCTTTCTGACAAGGAGTGTGGCAACATCTCTTAAAGTTTGTGCATTTCACCACTTCCTTTTTATAATGAGTTTTTGCAGGGAGGGGGGAATGGAGGAGGCTTCCAGTTTTTATTGTTTGTTCAACCAGGATTGTTGTATTTGCTTTTCTTTCATAACAGCACAGGATCTTGCCAGGGTAGAAAAGCTCTGTAAGGTGGAATTTGCCCTCTCATTGAGTTCAGAAGCACATTAGTACTCACAAGGAAGTTGATAAGCAATAATATTTTCTTTGCTGCCCAGGTAACAGGCAGAGTGAAAGAGAGTATTGTCTCTGGAGAATGTAGGCAAGTCGGCTTTATCTTTCTGCCACAGTACACAGGCTATCTTGGAAAACTGGAGGCGAACTGAGGAAGGAGAGGCTTGCTCTCCAAAGAGGCTGGGGTGGCCCCATCCTCAGCTTTAGTCATGCTGATGGCCTCCTGGCCTTTCCTGTAAGCTCTCATAAGCCTAATGAAACGGAGTTGAGCTTCGAGGGGATTTTGGACTTTACCAGACTTTCACACTCCCACAGCCCACTACTGTATTTCTTAAAGGCCAGGTTGACTGAAGCCATTTGTGCCCTTAGTGCATCATCTTTCTATCGGAGCTTGCAGATAGGGGCACCACACGAAGCAGACAAAAGACACATGATGAAGGGGGAGGTTGAACAGCCAGAAAATGGTGTTGCCAGTGAGTGTGGGATCATCCCTGGAGGATTCTTCTGTCCCTCCTGGGGTGAGAGTCACAAACTGACTTTGCATTGACTGAGCACAAGTTTCTTCACACTTGGAGGGTGGCCTGTGTTCTTCAGCTTGATTTCTAGCTGCCATTGGCTTAAAAATATTCATGAAGCAACTTCTCCTGCACCCTGGGGGAATTAATGTGCAGTGAGGTGGTGTCCTACTCCCTATGCCTGAGTGAGAGATGTGAACCTTCAGTAAGTGGAGCTCCAGGCACCATTGGCAGCAGAGTGACAATGGTGGTGCCACAGGTGCTTCAGTCTTCCTTGCTCCAGGGTGGATCACTTTGGTTGCTCATGGGAAGAGTGATACTTTTTTGGCCACTGCAGGGAAGTCCAAAGTCCAGTAACAAACCCTCTATAGTTACTTCCCACCCCCTGGGCTTCCTAAGCAACCTGGAGGCTCCTAGCCTGCTTTATGTTTCTCATGAGGGAAGAAACAGCCTCTCATGAGCTTCAGCAAAAATCACAGATTCATTCTGGTTGG
>VZZY01008270.1:3377-15111 GCA_013400335.1 Eurystomus gularis
TTCTTAGGAGAAACAGCCTACATTACTTGCAGTATGGAGTATTCCAGCATCTAGAAACACCGGCATCCCTTGAAATAGCCCTATAATTCCTATCTATTCAAATAAATTATTGTCTCAGTTATTTGCTACAATCACTAGGATGATTTGCTCTCAGTGTACAACACTCTTTCAGGTAATCAGGCAGGAAGTTATAACCCTGTCCCTGCTATGGTCCAGGAGTTTCCACATAGCCTTTACCCACTGCCAGCAGCAGTAGTCATATACATTAGTAAAAGTTTGGGTACTTCTATTGCAGTCTATTTCATATTGTGGCATCTTTTCTGAGACAAAATTGTGGCTATAGTNAGACAAAATTGTGGCTATAGTAGGACATCAGTGTCTGAGACACCAGACACTTAGATCCTGGTCTGTTCTCTGCATAGCTGTAGAAGTACGATTTGAGTTCAGTGTAGGACAGTGCAGCTTGGCATGGTGCAATTTGCACTAAGAGGTTTTGCATGGTGGTGTCAAGGTGAGATTTACATTCAGAAAGATGACAGTATAAAGAGTAAGAGATGACAGTATATGGTATGCTGTTTAAAGACATTAAAAGTAAATGGGAAGATGTAGTAATTCACTGAGAAGTGGACTCAAATGTAGCATTTGCTTGGAACTTGGACATCTGTTCTCACCTTGTTTTACTTAAGCAATGTATATTAGGTTATCACAGGTAGTTCAGCAAACACAAAATAATATCCAGCATATGGTTTGAAGGATATTCTTGCATTAGGACTAAATAATTCAGACTCAACTCCTTCATTAATAGTATAGTGACCTGAGCAGCAGTGGTCCAGTGGTTAAATTAATGAAGCTTTTTCTCTGCAAGTCTTCAGTGGCACTCAGCAGACCTCATTGGTAAAGTAGGAAATTGATGCATATATTTAGAAATAACTCAATTATTTCTGTGCTTAAGTTGAATGAACGAGATTCCGCACCATTCCGATAACTACAGAAAACCACTCTTGAGCTTCATTAAAGAACTAGGAAGAAATTGCAGGAGTCCATCGTTCCATACTCTCCTTTTTGCCTTGTATTAAAGATCTATGATCTTTCCCTAATAAATAAAAAATATAACCTGGGGTGAGATCCATCTGTCCTAACTTTGAAGGCCAGGAGAGAGACATCTAAGTCTGGACTAGTTATGCTAGACTCCCTTTACGATCAGTGAAGAGAAATAGTCCTCTCCTGAAAATGACTTATCACATCCTGAGATACACGAGTCAGATAACTAAACTGTATCCTTCAAGGGCTTGCTTGTTTTTTTCCATTGACTACAAACAAAATGTCTTGACTGTCCAACTGCTGATGTCTAAACACAGGTAAGATTCTCATTATCTTGCACCTGCTTGAGAAGTCCCAAAACTTGCTCCCTTCAGCTACTATAACTTTTCAGTCATTTTAGTCTTCCTCACCAACCACCCATCCCAAATAGTACCACTGGGAAAAAGCATTTGGGTGAGATAACCTATGTGTAAGCTGAATCACCCACCAACACAGCACTTCTGAGGAGTCTAAGCAGCAGATATCCTTAGAAGGAAGTTCACACCGAACATTTAGGAGAAGCTAACTCGAACTTCTGTGTGTGTGTATGTGAGTGCATGTGTAACGGCACATATAACAATGTAGTGTGTATGGGAAGAACAGGTGAACTTTACCATTTCATCCAAACATTGTATGCTACAGTAAATATCAGAGATAATGATATTGACTTTAAGGTATTGCAGCTTCAAATGTCAGTTCTACTCTATCTAACACTCCGTTAGATTTGATTTATGTCTCTCCCTCCCACTTCAAAAACTGCAAAAGGAGGATGTTGGCAAGAGGACTTAACACAGACACAGTTTGTCTTGACAGACGCAGTTTTCTACCTTCTCTTTTGATAAATTCTGTGTTGTCGATTTTTGGCCAGGGCTGAAGAACTAACTCAAAAGCCCTTGTTCCATGCTTGAATTCCAATTGTAAATAAGTGTCTTTCAGGCTCAGGGGTAAATCAAATGAATAAAATACCAGCAGTCTTGAAAGGAAGTTCTCTTGCCAAAGGTGCTGTGGCTAAATCAAAAGGTCAAGGAAGTATTAGTGACAGTTTTAACAGAAAAGAAATCAGGTCCAAAACTCGAAGAGCTCCTAAAATAGCATTCCTAGCCCTTTACAGACATTAACTACATAATCATCATTACAACCTAGTGATATAAGGAGAAGTATATTGGCAGTATTGATACTGAAGTCCAGCACTAACATACACTTTGCAACCAATTTTCCACCTTATAATTTAATTGAAATCCTGTATTTAGGTCCTTCTAAATTGCAAAATGTAGACTTAAAACTCAAAGTGGGCAGGAAAGAGATTTTTTTCATTCAGCAAACTCTACGTCTTTGTTAGTCTACATAAGAGAAGTTTATTAACTGCTAATTTGAGAAAAGGGACAGGACAGAAAGAGACAAACTATTTGCTTCTGTGCAGGTGTTTTTCTTTGATACTCCTGAAACACTGCATTTTCTTTTCAGGTCTTTGGTTTTATTTTACCTTTTAGAGGAGTTGCAGTATGTCATTCACCATGCAGGATTAAGGTTACTAGGGAGACCAGTTCAATGTGGGTCACTTTTCCTAAGATCTCACAAGGAAACAGTACCAGAGAACTCCCTTGGTTATGGTTTTGAGATTACTTGATAGATTTGGTCACTTCAGTGTAAATCCTTCTCTTTCAGCTTTTTTTTTTTTCTAAAACTCTGACCCTTCTACTCTATGGTAAAGCTTATCTGTTTTCTCTTACCTGTCCTTTGTGTTTATAGGCAGAGGAAATTGCCTAGATATCTCTGTGAATTTCAGAACAGGAAGAATGACCTTAACTGGTGGAGTTAGAGACGTCTCCTCTGTATCTCAAGGATGAAGTTGCTGAAAGATTGTATTTTTTTTTAAAGGGTGATTAACAGGACAAGATATAAATACACAAACTTGAAGGGGAAAGATGCCAATGATGGAAGGAATTATTTAACATGGTCCATGGGGATATAACGAAGAGTAATGGGATACAATTAAGCAAAGAAAATCTCACAATAAATATCAAGAATAAAACACTTACTGCCAGTGAAGTATATCGAGCCATTGTCTCCCAAAGGAAAGGATGGAAAAACCATAGCTGAGGAGATGTACAGGCACATTGGGCAAAACAGAGGAACATATGCAGGAAGGAACATTCAGACGCTGGCAAGGGAAATGGCTGGATGACCTACAAAAAAAATAGGTCCTTTTCTTTTTCTTACTTCTGGTCCTGGCAATTACCATCCTATAAATCTAACTTCTCTCCCCATTAAAATAATGGAATGTAAAGGCAGAGAAAATATCATGAAACTTCTAGAGGACAACGGGATCGTGAGCCGTGAGCAAGATTGGGTTGAGAATTATTAATATCGGACTGTAAAGGGAAGGCAGAGGGAAGGTTATGTGATAAGATTTTAGTAGTAAGTTTGATATGGTGCATCTGAAAACCTTGAACCTGAAAGGTCATTTAGATGTCTAAGATAGCTTCACTTCCTTGTTAGAACTGTCTGTGAAGGAAGGTGATGATAAACAGCAGAGTTTATAATGATGGAGATATTGCAGTACCTTTTTCATTGTGGTGCCTTCATTCTTGATCAGAAAAGAACCAGCATGATAATGATGTTTCCTACTAACACAAAGTTAATCTTAGTCCTAAATGCCTGTCATGGCACAGAAATGTTTCCAAGAGACGTACCCAGATTTGCAGTACCATTTGCTTGAAGGAATGTTATTTCAAAATTGTTCATTTTCAAGCTTCTCACACTTTTAATTATTCTAGACGGTGCTAGTCATAGCTGGTAGTAATATACTACTGTGAAGTAGAGGAACATAGTTTTTCATATTATTGTTGCACTCTCTTCTTTTTTTTTTGCTGGAAAAAATGAAGCACAAAGAGGTCATTTCACTTGAGTATACCGAAGTTGATATAGCTGGGAACTGACAGTCTGACTTCCAGGGCCCTAAAGGACCTTTGAGATCCCCATATGTCACTGCAATGGTGCTTTCTGCTTAGAGTGTAAATTGGAAGCTGGGGTGGGATTTGTCTAACTGATCTTTATAAATCTAAATGGTTGAAGACTTTAAACAGCATGGCTGCCCAAGCTGGTCAGATATGTGGAATTGTCAATTTCTGTCCTTAATGAATGAATGAAGATAGTTGATCTGACTCTCAGCCTTGTAACAAAGTCCTGTGCAACAGCTATTTGCTCTTGTAGTCCTTCCAGAACAGTATCTACAGCCTCCAAAGAATGTCTTCAGATGCCTAGTATTGCCATACAACATTTGTTTTCAAAGCAGCTGCATTTCGAAACATACACCTTATGTCACCATATAATTATGTTTTCCCACAGCTTCCTACAGGCACAAAGCCTGCTTTACAGATGAACTCCTATGGACTAGAGGAGGTTTTTCTACTTAATTCTTAAACTTTTAGAATGGCCATTCCCCGTCTCCTCCCACCTTCATGACCCAGAGTTATTATGCTCTCTGTTAGATGACTAGATCAGCCTAAGCAGCAACAGCACATATAACCTACTGTGAAGAGCCTTCATCCTTCCAAAGATGGTTGCTCAAATCAGGAACTCCTTAGAGAATGACCTGGTCTTTCCATATACTTAGTGTCTTGTCCATTGGATTTTCTTAGTGACTGGGACCTGGAGGTATCTTGTGCCAAGAGGTAACTGAAGCATCACTGAGGAGCAAAGCTGCATTCCTGCTCTTCTGCCATGACTCCTGCTCATGATTCAACATAGAGCATGCAGTGTAATGCAAGTGCTGTCAGCCCAAGTGGAAGGAGAAGCAGGGAACATGTTTTAATCTGCGCAGACATGCCTTGCTTGCTTTATTGTACCACACACCGGTACTAGCCATTTCCCGGCCTTGGTGGTCTATGCTGGATTCAATCTGAAAGGTCAGATGGAGCGGGGAGGCCAGGCGGCCACAGAGACCTGGTGTGTTGGAACACTATGTTTAATTACACACAAATTTACTGCAGCATGTCAGGAGGGAAGCAGGGAGCTTGTCCCATGGAAAGGTCAGGCATTGTGTGGTGGCTTTACCTAAATTACACTAGGAGGAATGGAAGTGAGACCTTGACCTTGTATAATGAATATAGAGCCATACCCCAGCGGGCACAGTGCATTCATGTGCTTGGCTCATCTTAACTTTAACTCCTTCTCTTGCTTCCCCTGATGAAGCAAAAGTATTTTTTTTCCCCACACTTATTGAAATGGCCTAGATTTTGCTTTTCTCACAAAGTGATAATTTGTCAGACTACAAGACACTACGCAAATTAGGATGTTCCAAAAAAACACAAACCAGGGAAGTTTTGGGCCACACAAAGCCATCTCTCTGTATATGAAATAGTCACCTGAAAGAAGCCAGGAAATCAAAGTCCAGAGAAAAGCTTAAACAGTCAGGATGCAGAATTTGTTCTCTTAGAGTGATTTAATGGTTTTGTCTCTCTTTAAATTTTAAATTCTCCAACCTTACTATTTGAAAAGTTCCTATATTTTTGTTTGTTTGTTTGTTTATTCTTCGTGGAGAAAAAGGTGGAATAAGAGAGGGAAGGTAGTTGCTTTAACTGTTACTGTTTATCTGTATTTCAGTAGCAACCAGTGCTCACCACCAAGACGAAGATTCCACTGTGCCAAGTGCTGCATATGCACTCATTAAATATAGTCCTCATTGAAACACTGTCCAATTCCAAGAAAAACTAACAAAGAATAAAAGCAGAAGCTGGGATAAATGACATTTTTTTTCCCAAGACTACAGCTGTTTACTGACAAACTGGGTTGGAAACTTAATTCTTCCAATTTCCAGTCTAGTTCTGAGTCTAGTTCTAGTCTAGACATAGACTTATTCAAAGACATGATAATGATAGGAACACTTATCTGGGGAAGGTGCCAATTAGAAATTCTTGTAGGTAACTCATAGTTGTTAGGTTGCAGATTACATTAACAGCTTGACATGACTTAATTGCTCCTTTAACTAAAAAAATCTGATGGACCCTACAGACTTCATTTTTCTTGGAACGGAAAGTCATAGACTGATCTCTTTTGTTCACAACGGTTGTTCTTCTACTGCCTTAAACAATGAGTTTTATATTATTATTTGGCAGCTTAGACTCCTAAGATAGTCTTTTAGTTTCCTTAAATGAGAAATGAAGAAAAGATAGCTGTGGTGATACTTACTAGTGTCATTTTTCTGCATCCTACAATCTTACTGGTATTTACTCTGCAGAAAAAGTAAATGGGTTGTCGCTTATAAATGAAAGTATTCAGGACCAGTAAGGAATTTATTTCTGTATGTTTAAACTTATTATTTCAATGAACAAATGCAAAGATAACTCATTTCATCAATCTCTTTCCTGATTAATGATAAGAATTTAGGTAACTCCATAAAAAGAAGTGATAGCATGAGAAGGAAAAATTACACAGGGATTTCAGAATGAATTACACAGAAAGGAAAAAAAAAACAAATAGTAATAAATAAATAAAATCCAATAACTGGGGACTATATATCCATAGAAAGTTCTCCCTAAACACCATCACACAAGCCAGGAACTCTCAAAGCTTTTTTGGTTGCTTTGAAATAGCAGCGAATTAAGCAGCATATTTTTGGGGAACAGTATTACATTAGCTGAAGATTGGACTATGTGGCTTCATAAGGTGTATCTGTTTCTTTTTCTCAAGATTGCTTCTGACTCAACATGCTCAATTTTTTTTTTAGTTTTATGGAGTTTTAGTATTGTCCTGCCCTGTAGATTGTAAGAATCTAGGAAATTATTTTCCTACATTCCTAGAATGTAGGAAATTGTCCTCAACTCAGGACATGTGCCTATGGTGGTGGCATAAGAATGGGCCAGCCATGTGAGTTATGGGGTTGTGAAATGTTATCAAAACATGCAGAGGTCAAGATAACAGTTTAGAGGTCTCTTTGCTGAGGACTATGTATATATATCTCATAGATAATTCCACCTAACTGAGGAGTCTTGACATTCTTGGAGGTCGATTCAGACCCTGGACTGAATAGCTCCCTGAGAGAGATTATCACCCATCTCTCTCAATTTTCTATACTGTTAAATGGTGGAGACTTGTCCTCTTTATTTAGGTGGAGCAAAACCAGTGAAAATGCTTCATGCTTCAAACATTGTCTACCTAAAACAATTGTGTGGTTGCTTAATCTGAGCATGTCAACATCATTAAATGCTCTGGTGAGTCATGGAAATGCTACTCATCTATTTTACAGTACGTATGAGGGGGAAATGAAATAAAGAGAGAAGGGTCCACAAAGGCTTAGACAGTGTTAGTCATCCAGGTCCATGAGTTCTGCGAATACATATCTGTACAGCAAAATCATACATTCCAGTAGAGCAGATGTTACCCTCCAGTCCACAGGAATAGGTAGAACTTAGTTTTGTTCATCTAAGAAGAGACGAAAGTGCATTCTTTCCCACTATTCCTATCAACAGTTACTGTGGAGTTCATTTCAGCTAAGTTTGCAGCCTGTGTGTCTGAGTTAGTTATATAGAAGACCTCGTTAACAGAGAGAAATAAGTAATTTTGAGCGACATTCAAAAGTCCCCTTTCATTTATGATATCCATGTATCCTCCTTCATTTACCATGGCAGGCACTGTACCCTAGAAACAGAGTTTAACTTCAAGAGAGACAAGGAACTACTGGAGAGACTCGAGTGGTGGGCTGTGAAGATGGTGGGGGGACTGGAGCATCTGTATTACAAGGAACGGCTGGGGCTGTTTAGCCAGGAGAAGAGAAGACTCAGAGGGGATATGATCAATGCTGATCAATATCTAATGGGTAGTTGTTAAGAGGATGAAGCCAGACTCTTTTCAGTGATGCTGAGTGACAGGACAAGGAGTAATGGGCACAAAGGCACAGAAAGTTCCACCTAAGCTATTTCCTTTGAGAGTGACAGAACCCTGGAGCAGGCTGCCTAGAGAGGTTGTGGAGTCGGCTTCTCTAGAGACTTTCAAAACCCGCCTGGATGTGGTCCTGGGCAACCTTCTCTAGGTGAAACTGCTTTAGCAGAGGTGTGGGTCTAGATGATCTCCAGAGGTCCCTTCCAAACCTACCACTCTGTGATTCTGTGTGTGATGGCAAGAACTGCCTGAGAGGGATGTCAGCCCTATTCCCAGCTTGCAACAGCCAGGCAAAGCCCTCTGGCTCTTTTTGGAGGCTGACATATTTGAAAAAACAAAAGGCAGGAAGAGATCATAGGTTCCTTATCCTATTTGATAGTTACACTGTGAAGATTAAAAAAACCCAAACAACTAAAGCAAAACCAAAAAAAATCCCACCCAAAACTATCAAAGAATGTAAAGCACAGAAACAACAAAACAAAACGTGCAGACGTGTGCAAAATGTTCCTCACCACAGAGAGTAAAAGATGGATTTAACAGCGAGAACTTTCTTTTATTTTTTTTTAATTTTTTTTTCCCCTTTAAACTGAAACCTCCAATAATTGCCTAGTGTTCATAGGAACGTAAAGTGATCTTTTTGGTCTCTATGTGGGGAGCAAGGAGATGAATGGGAGTCTAAATTGGTTTTGCTTCCTGTTCCCTGTAGTGGATACAGGATTAGTCCAGTGTGCCTATTTGCCCTTCCATTTCCTTGAAGACATGGGGAAACCTTCATTTTGCCAGGAGTTACTTACTCATTAAAATGAACCAAACAAGCCAGATTGTAGCAGGCATTTGAAAACCTGCTATCTGTCAAGAATTTTAAATTTAAAATTAACATTAAGTCCTCCTTTAAGACAAAAACCTTGACCTTAAGTTGCGTAGTGATTGGCAAGCACTCCCCATCCCCTGACTCGATTAACATTTAAATGCCATTTTGTGTGAATATGAGTGGCGCCTTTGGAACAAACAAATTACTAATGTCTTCCTGCAGGAATGGAGCATCAGAAGTGCCTTATTAATTTGATGTCTAATTGAAAATCCCTTCCTTATTCTGGAGGAGTCTATGTGGCCTAGGAAAAGTAGCCAAGGAGTACCTCATTGCCCCTACAGATGATATCTCCATTAGCCTTTATTTGTGTTTCTGGGCTTGCTCTGCAGGGGGAGAAAAAGGAACATAGAGGAAAACTTATATGAGGAAGCATATATGTTCTGTGTTTGATTCTTCTGTGAACGACCAATAAGGAAAAATTTATGACCATTAAGCTTTACAGCCTGTAGTATAGTACAGATCTGCTGTACCAATTCATAAACAGAGCTATTGAGAAATCCAGGTCTTTCATGCAAGTTAACAGAACGGGTCAAAGCTAGAAGCAGAAGTCAGAAGTTCTGATTTTTGGACTATTGAGTACTTGAGATATTGATGTTTTTGGAGATGAGCGTTCACAGCCTTAACCACTATTCATACCATACGTTCAGCTCATCCTAAATAGTTTTTTTCTGGACCTCACACATCTCTTTGTAGCTCATACACGTTATAGCCTCTATGTCCACCTTATTGGCGACTACACACTAGAGGTCCCTTCACTCTACATTACCTACAAAGAAGAGTTTCACACTGGATTATGGTCCAAAGTTTGCAGGTTAGCCTATCAGTGATATGTTTCCACTTTGCGTTTCAACAGGATATCTGAGGGCCTGTGCACTTGGCAGGGGAGAGGACAGAAGAGAACGCTTCATCAGCCAGCACATTTATCTGCCAGCACTAATTGTGCAAATGGGGAGAAATTTGTAAGATGCAAAGGTGCTGCTCAGAGAACAGTGGAATTTGCTGCTATATTGAATAAATAAATATGCATATGTAAATTACAAATGGGCTGCTTTTCATTTTTTTTCCAGGATAATGCCTGCCATTTCCTTCAAATTATGTCAATTTGACATTGTAAATTTGCAAAGTACACACAGGAATCCTGATACACCAAACCTTGCGCTCATTCTGTTTGGAGTGTTTTTCCCCTTGTCTCATTACCTCTGTCAGGTAATTGTTGTTCAGCCACTTTACCATATTCTATATTTAAATTTTGAATAAGAAAAGATGAGATTTTATTTAATTACTCCCTTGTCCAACCTTTTCTTACTAGAAGTCTCATTACAGTCTGTCTATACAGACATGCTGCACATCATCTGTAGCTGCATAGAGTTTTAGGTATATACATTTGAACTAATCAGCATAAGCTTCTGTTACAGTCAGTAGAGAGAAGTATGCTCTCTTATGATGTGATTCCTCTCATCCTAATGTTGAAACCTAAAATCAGTCAAATGAATTCTGTCCCCAAAGCACCCATTTCTCCTTTTTGATTATAGAGAAAATCAAAAGTGACTAGCTCAGATGGAGTCATCTCTGCTCAGTGACCACATCTGGCTGGATAAACTTAAACTCATTCTGGCTTCCCGGAGGAGAAATGTCCTAGAGGCACCAAACCAAACTATCATCTCCTACTCCTCAGCAGCCCTCCTTAGCTCATTGCAGCACTGTGATATCCATGGTGTTAAAGGTTCCTGTGTGCTTAGAGATTAGTAAAGGTGCAGTTGCATCTGCATCTCAAAAATTACGTAGATATGTCCTAGGTACTTCCCTGGTTTTAGCTTTACCAAAAGGGGTTGAAGATGTTTTGTTTGAGTGCACCCTCCTCTTGGAAAGATATAAATCAAAATGTGTGGTGACAGTGTGATTGTCCTTCATCCCTTGCCAGGTCAAGGATGCTTGCTCCAAAGAATATTTGATCTCCAGGTATCTTCTTCATACTTTTAAGTTGCAGTGTGATTAAAAGCTCCTTCTGACCTAGTATTATGCAAAAGACTTAGGTGAAATACATTCTTACAAGTTTTCTAGCTTAGTCAGACTGAAACATTTATTTTTGTACAAAATAAGCATCGAAATTTTACAGGCATTCAGTCTTTCAAGCTGTCCCAGATTTTTACCATGTTTGAAAAAAAAAAAAAAGAAAAAGAAAAGAAGCATGAACTGTATGTGTGTCAGTCTGTGTCCAGCTGAACCATGAAATATGGAAGCGCAATAAGAGTTCATTTGCCTGAATTCAGCATGTCGCGGTTGGTCGCAGACTGACATTTCCTCGATATGTGGGTTGGTCTCCCACACAGCATATGAGTCTTATTTGCAAGTGCTGGAGAAAATGTTAGTATCTGAGTACTTTGGGGGTTGACCTGCCAGCAATTCTACTGTTTTCTAGGAATCTTGGGTTTGCTTTTCTGACACAGAGGTGATAAATCAGTGGACAGACTGCAGACGACCTGGTCATAGGTGTGCAGTTAATGCAGTTAATCACCTGTTCTGCTCTTCATCATGTGGTTGTGTAATTTATAAGATCACTACAATGAGTCTATTGACAAACATGCATACCATTGGTGCTAAAAACTCCTAAAAAGTTGTTCCTATAAAGCTGGCTTTTTATAAGCTGGGAATACATTATATAGATTATCTTGCTAACAAATGTTGACATAATCTTTTAAGTAAAATATAAACATAAATGGATTCTTTTATCTCTAAGCAGGATGATCTAGAATAAAAGCAGAGTTGAGTGTCTCATTGTGAGTAAA
Organism: Eurystomus gularis; assembly: GCA_013400335.1. Taxonomy (NCBI): domain Eukaryota; kingdom Metazoa; phylum Chordata; class Aves; order Coraciiformes; family Coraciidae; genus Eurystomus; species Eurystomus gularis. The sequence continues at coordinate 14,994 of VZZY01008270.1, forward strand.
TGTCCAATAACATGACTATGGACAACCACATTCCAGAAATACAGACAATCTCAACATTCCTGAATAGAGAGCTGGAAGGACCAATTAGATGATGCAGGATGTGATTTTTTTTTTTTTT
>VZZY01008281.1:0-21589 GCA_013400335.1 Eurystomus gularis
ATATATATATATATAAACATTTCATAGGAGTTTTCCCTTGAGATCTACTTACATAACATGGTACAAAAAGATCAGACTGCCTTTTTTTCAAAGAAAGACTTGAGTAATCATTTCCAGGGTGACTAAAGTGACTGACTTGATGTGGTCAAAGCAGAAGCGTAGCCTGTATCTGAACTGCGAAACATCTGAACACCCAGATTGAGAAACATTTTCTGACTTTCTCCTTTTGCTTTCTTAAGAACCTGCTTTCCATGGAAAAGATACCTGTTGCAAAAGCGAGATGGGGAACACAGTGCACGTTCCACAGGGAGAGTGGGTGCAGTCAAGGTTACCCTCTGAAAGCTGCTACATTTTCACTGCAACAGAAGAATGGAGTTTGACAGAAGCCATGCTGACTGTGTCAACTCACCCGCACAGATGGACACCAGCTGATCTAGTGACTGCAGTGATCCCTTCATTAGGTCGGAGAGCTCTCAGTGCTTTCTCTCTTCCCCATTACCATCAAACCCTGAGTTCAGTGCAAGAGGAATACAGAATCTCTGGTACCTCCTCTGAAAGTGTGTATCATTATCCAGTACTCCCATGACTGGTATTTATAACTCTGTTCATTCTCATCTGCACTTGTTACTGGACCATTTTTAAAAGAACCTTTAAGAGAACCTTTGGTGAGAGGATAAAACCCAATAATGTTTAGTCAGTGGGTAAAATCTTCAAGTGTTAAGTCAGAAGAGTCCAATCCCTATATGTAGGGATATTTTCTGTGAGAGGGACTCAGAGGAGAACATTTACTAATGACAATCATGCTCATGAAGAAAGAGGGACATTGGTTGGATTCCAGAAACAGATATTCCTCAGTAGTAACTATGTCTAGAATTCCACATGAGAAAACATCTACTGTCCAAACTAGTTAGAAACACTATAAAAGGGCTTTTGTTGCCATCTTTCATTCTGCAAAGAACATGGGAAAATTTGCAAGTATGACAGGGAAGGTAGGCAAGAGGCTGGAATTTTTCTTCTAAATCTATTAGAAGCAGAAAACTTCTTAAATTAAGAAATTCAAAAGCAAATAATTTTTGCACGAGCTTAAGGAGAATGGCACTATGCAGGTTCTAGCTCCTATCGCAAAATAAGCACATGGGAAGTGAAGAAAACGCTCACATCTGAAGAGAGACAATTTTCATCTGTAAATCAAGCAGCAGGCAAAGCACCAGGGAGCAAGTTTCCTGTTTCAGAGTATTGTCCTGCTGGAAATATTTAGCACACTCCCAAATACTTCTCATTTACAGTATTTTCTATCCTAAAAACATAAACCCAAGGTGTAACTTCTCAGTACTGCATTTTTAAAATATATTCATCCCTGGCTTTATACAGCTCAGTATCCAGAAATAGAAATTAATTTATTTATGTAGCTAATTTATTCAAATATTTCTTAATTATACTGCCCTCTGCTTTGTATCTTTGGCATCTTAAATCCTTTTGCCATAGGTTCCTTCCAGCTCAATGCATTCTATGATTCTGTTTTTTCCCTCTTGATCATTAAGATACAAAGTAAATTGAATTAGTCCTAAAACTAATCCGTGTGGCACTTCACTTTTCTGCACCTCCTCATTCCATGAACTGACTTAACTCAAAATTATCTTTTTGCCTTTTGTATCAATGCACTTTAAAGAAAATAATCATCAGTTCATGTGGTAGGTCTCTACCCAATACTTACAAAACTTGCACATAATTAGAAAAGCCCTTTGTGCAGCATTGTATCAAAAGATTCTGAAAGGAAATGAAAACAGAATGCTCGCAACATTATGGGACAAAAGATCATAAAGATTTTTTTTTTTACTATAGAAATGCTGCACAATTGACAAATAACATGGCTTGCAACTCAAATTTTATATTACCTCAAAGCACCTCCTTCTGTCAGTTATTACCAACCCTTCTTTCTTCTTCTTCACCCCTGCATCACATACAACCCTGAGAGCAGCACCTACCATTGAAAAATGCTCTGCATTCTAAGCATTTCCTTTGCTTTGTGGACTCCCATTCACATCTCCCCATTTCACTGTGATTAACAGCACAGAGGATAAAAAATTGCCACCGATGGAACAGAAAGGTGGCGACTCAGTTCATTTTCATTGCTCCCACAAGAACCAAGTATTGGTAGACGTTCAAGGAAGGCACAGTGTGCTTCCAGAACTGAGCTAGTAGATGAAGAAAACAGCTGGATAAAACTCATGCTTACAGAGAAACTAAAACTACCTGAAAGTACGCAGAACTGCACAGAAAAGGAATATTTTGCAGCAGTTACCAGGCTCTGCTTAAGTGTACCTGAAAATCCAAGCCATGAGGTCTAATCTACCCTCTGGGAATAGCTTTACATGTTGAAGGCAAAGGTTGCTCTATAGTAACCCACTCTCAGGGTGAACTAGTGTCTAAAGCAGAAAAAAATACTAGTTAGAGGAATTAAGATATTACTCCATAAGTATCATGAAAAAACCCTACACATACTTATTTAGAAATAGAAACACTGTGAAAGCTCATGAAAGTAAGACTGCTGGAGCTGTAAGGCAACGGAAAACCTGAGCATGAGGCAATGAATTCCTAGACCAACAGGGACCTAAGGGGCCAAACCCCGCACCTATTAATTTCATGCCATTGGCTTCAATAGGGCCATATCCAATAATGACGAGTGATATTCCTTGTGCGGTTGTTTTTATGTTGTGTTAATACAGTGTTAAGCCAGTTGTTTAAAACTGCTTTGCAGTAATTAAGTAATGGCAGTTACTGTTACATGTGTTTATTAGTAAAAAATAGTAAAGAACTGTTGCTGCTCTGCTCTTTATATGTGGCCTCAGGGACGCTAGCTTTTGTACTCCCCAAAGTGCCCTCTCATTACTGGACTAAACTTGCCAATAAAATGCCACAGGGGATAAAGACGTTTATTTTTTTTTTTTCAGTGGGGATGGGAGTTCAGCTGAACCTGAACATCACCAGAGCAGCAGCTGCTGATTTCTTGGAATGGGAGAGGTAAGCCATGCAGGGAAGGCTTTCTGTGCCGCTCCCTTTCTCCTCTGCATTACAGCATCACCGCTACACAAGAGGTGTATAGGTGGATGCTGTTGTTTTCTTCCTACTTTGTTTCTCTTCAAGAATAGTAAACAGGGCTGAAGTCAGCAGTAAATGTTCACACGAAATGTCAGAAACCTGTAACACATAAAGCATGGAGCTCTTTTAAGGCAACACTCACAAGTATTACAAAACTGATCATAAAACCAAAACCCAAATCCACTTCTTTCCTGTATTTTTTAGAAAAGACAAAACAAGTCTGATTTTCCTTTGCCACATACCTTATATACTCCTTAACAGGAGTGTGAGATTGGCAACATATAAAAGCTTTACATTGATTGTTCTGACATTTGTTCACTAGATGGAAAATATGGGAAATTGCCTGAAACCCCAGGATGAATGGAATGACGGCTGTTCAAAGTGCATCTTACAAAGACTGCATCATAAAAAAAACCCCAATAACTTATGACCCACAAAGGATAACTTTATGGTTTGCCATGAAACATTCAAGGATCTAAAGATCAAGTGACTCTACTTTTCACTTAAAGGAAGTTCACTCCTTTTATTTGCTGACTTCTTCCAACTAATAAGCAATAGAAGGTGAACTTCTGTCCCACATAGGTAGCCCACAACTAAGCAAACATGATCTATATAATCATCTCATGATGGAATATTCCTTACATTTACATTTATATTCCACATATTTTAGTTTTCATACAAATGTTTTCCATGCACCCCAGTTTTGACATATCTTGCCATAAGGAGAACCTTAGTAAGTTCTGAATAAAAGTCTGGTAAAGATGAGGTATGCCGAAAGGTAGCACTTTCAGCAAGCTGAGTATCATGCAATAGTTACAACACGGTAAGACGATTTCTCTGGTTATGACAAGCTTTCAGCAAATCACTGTCCCAGAATACCACGGCTCCAGTATTTTGAAGACAATTTTGTCATAAATTTTAGTTCAAATGCTGTCCGTAAGTAAATCCTATGCATACTGACTTGAAAAATTCAGGAAGCAATAGTCTTGAAGATTCTTGCTAAACTGTTTTCTTTCTCCTCAACTCCTTATTTAAAGCATATTTTTAATTATGCATCATTGCCCACACAAATTCATTTATGTATATTAATTTTTGCTCCACTTAGCAGAGTGGTCACTTAATTAAATGTCTTCAGTTGTTTTAATGAAAATAAAATAAAAAAAAATCAGCTTTAACAGAATGTTGTAACACTATACATTTAAACATACTATTTGTTGCCTTTATTTCAGTCCATTTGTAACACTGATACTAGGACATTTGTGGAACTGATATTAAAAAGTAATATACTTTTCTAAAGCCCCTAGACTGTTTAGCAGATTTTTAAATTGAAATCAAAATTATACAGATTTTTCATTCTGATAATTTTACCAATTCACTAATTCTTTAATCTTTACAGGTCATTGAACAGCTTCACATTAATGAGATGTAGTTAAGAACAAATTTTACAGTTTTTCTTTTTTCTCTCTTTTTTTTGAAAAATGTTGCATATCATTTGCAAATTAGAAAGAACTTGTTCCATTTATGGTACATTTATTTAAAATAATCGAATGCATGAGAGCCAGCTGAACACTGTGTGCAATGACGCTTTAAAACAAATTACCATTTATTTATAAGGAAGAAATAGACTTTTAAAAAGCACACAGACTGCATTTCATTATTAATGGTGTTCTCCATGCAAAACTGATTTCTTCCAATAAGATACAGAAACAAGAGAGAACTCAGAGAAAAAACAGGAAGAAAGCCTATCTTGCGCACATGCATATTTTGCGTGTTAGAAATATGTAAATAAAAATCAAAACTGATGGCACCTGAGGTGCACTTATGAAGAATTTAAGCAGTAACTTCTCTGCAGCTGCTAGACAGTCTCAAACTACACAGTAGATACTGTACTTAAAGAAATCAAATTACTCAACATAGGCATGTAAAAACTCCACTTTCTTCCAGTATGCACAATATATTCAAGAAACACTTTTAACATCAGATGCCTGAGAGAATCAATATTCAAAGTTATCATAGACTGTAATTTCATGCTGTGGAAACAGTGAAATGTAATTACTTTGGCTCAAGGATGTTAAATGACTATTATTCTATTCTAACTTGAATAGACTGTTTGTCTTTCTAAACGGCAAGGTAACCACCTAGGGTTTCTCAGGCCAGGTTTGGTGCGTAGACGCACGTGCACGCCACACATGAAAGTCAGCACTCGTCCCTGTCCCAGACGTCCATTGTTATTCAGTCAAGAAAAATTAACTTGCTGAAGATTAAAGTTACATGTCTTAGCTGAATATTTTGACTGCTGTTCAACAATTCTCTAGGCTTACTTGTAAAAGCCTGCAAACTGAGCATTTGACTCCCTCTGGAAGTTGAATGAAAAGCATTTTATACTGTTTATAAACAGCTACTTCATAACAGAAGAGCAGCAGTCAGGAACAAAGACATTTGTGGTGGTAGGTGGTAAGGTTTTTTTATTTTTCTTTCTTTTTTCAAGAATAATTGAAAACTGTATTACCATGAGTATGTGTCTATTACAATTTCAGCATGTTTGTTCCCATGCACGTTAGCTCCCTCATATTTTTTTGGCTAGAATCTGACCTGTAGCTTCATAGCTCAATTTAAAGGGGTGCCACACATTTCCTGGTCAATTTTAACAGAGGTAGAGATGGAAACGTAAGTAAATTTTCTTTCAAGTCAGTCTTTGGAAAGTTTCAGAAAATACTTTAGGTTCACAAACATATGAACTGTTTGGCAATAATGACTATGCACCTGGTAACTCCAGAAAACTTCTTAGAGGGATGATGTACATAAAGCCCAAAAGTACTGTTACTAATTAGATTGCTGTTAACAGACAGACTGCAAATTTGTATCTGGCCAGTGATCTGACAACAATTGCAAATTCCTCATTAGTGATTTTCACCTCAAGAGGTGCTTTGTAAAAACCTGAACTAATTCCCTCTTCTCTCACTGAAATGGCTATTTGCATGATTCCTGAAATACTAAAATTTAAGTTTCTCTGTAGCTGCCAGCTATTGTCACTGATGAAAATTGAAGGTCTTTTTTTCTTCTAATAAGCTTCCTTACAAAATTTCTTAGCAAAGAGAAACATAAAGGAAGTTACAGATCCTGGGGCCTGTTTCCACCTCTGCAATCATCTCTGATGACCTTGCTTTCCAGCTACTTTGATTTTGGATTCTTGCAGCCTTGGGGAGAGACATGGTCTCAGCATCAGTTCTACTTATTTTAACACCGCCTTCCCACAGCGAAGGGCAACTGAGAAGTGGTAGCTTCTCTGATCCTTCATTCCCTCACTTGTTCTTTACTGCCTTACTACCAAATGGGGAGAGAACACCATGCACAGGATTAGCCTGCAGACCCTCAACAGGCTAGGTTCCAGCTCAGACCTTAACATAGCTGTTTACAGCTGCAATGGCAAGCTGTTCCAATAGCAGATCCCAGGATTCAGAGTAGAGAGTAGGGAAAGATATTAACCCTTCCTTTTATCACTCCTGTTTGTTTCCATTTCTCTAAACACAAGAAGAAGGGAAAGAAATAGCAGAGCTCTGGACAAAGAGATACAAGATAAAAATGTAAAGACGATACACGTAGGAAAAAAAAAATGAGAAGAATATGTTCCTTGGAGAAGGCTTTGGAAAGTTCAGCTTGTTCACTGCTGCTAGCACCCAGACAGTGTAAGGGAGAGAACAGATTGTCTACTGCCCTGAACCATCTCAAAGGTAATGGTCTGCCTTTAAGTACAACAGCTTATGCATGCCCCTGTAATGCACTTGTTATTATGGCCTACACCACAATTAGGCCATTTCTAAGGCATTTCTTCCCCTGTTTTTTGGGCCACTCTCATCCAGTATGGGATTTTTCACCCTTTTTTCACACACTCACTAATGGAAAGTGCTTAATGGAACCACTATAAATAACGTTTTGTCTAAGAATCTGATTTCAGCTGAGTTGTAACAGAGATAAGTTATAAAAGTTTCTGGCCAACCAATGTGATTAAAACCGAAGGACATCAACCTGAATATAAACAACTCGTATAGCAGTACTTCTAAAACATGGTTTGGCTTGTGGTGATAAAGTCATAAGGTTACAAACTGTACAAATGTGGCTTAAATTATTATCCCCCGGCACCTAAGTAACGTGAGTTTTTATATAAGTAGCTTTTGTCCTACATGTTTGAAGTATAACACCCATGCCACATTTTAAAAACTTTACATTCAAGCCTGATTCTAATATGGATGGATGGCCCATGCCTATCTATGCCTTTGCCATTAAGAGAAAAAACATCACTGCACATCCAAGCATGAAGCTTTATATGGAAATTGAGCAAGTAATAGTTCAAAAATCAGGAAGGTTCTTAACTTTACCCATCAGAAAGTTCTGTGAACAATCAAGAACGTACAGGAAAACTGTTTCCCTCCATTAATGATCCCTGTTTCAAAAGATTATTTTCCCACTAAGGTTATTTGTGTCAAAACACCTAGACCAGCTTTCTAAAATGCTGTAATACACCATGCCTCTCAAAAACTGAAAGAAGCTGTTTGGCGATGCTAGCCTTGGTATTTCTCACTTCATTCTGGAATGAAACTGGACTACTCATAACACTAGCATGTTATCACAGCTCCGATGCTGGTCACCACATGGGCTGGGCACTGGAGCTGCACTTTCATTGCCTGAACCTCCACATGGCTTACAAGCCCCAGGCTGATCCCTTTCAGTGAGGAACAAACAAGTAGACTCCCTCGGGGAGGGTCCAGGCACACGGTTAGCTTTAGAGTCATGTTAGCTTTATGTTGACAAGAAAACACAGACTACTGCTTTCTTTGTTACAGGGTAGGATTTATGAAGAAATTGCTGAGAAAATAGTTGCTGTTGAAAAACAGAAAGCATTTGAACCCTGCTACTTACAGTCCAAATAACAGAAAAAATTCAGATGAAAATGCAAGATATCACGATCCTTTGATAGCTCTAGAAAAGTCAGTCACAACTCACTGACAGGAGACATTAATTAATATTCTACGGCTATAAAGAATGGTAATAGTTTTTGGACAGATATAAACTGCTGGAGAAAGCCCTAAAGGTGGCACAAAATCTTCTATGGTATTTATTTATCAGATACTAGTTTACCCAAAATAATATCAACCAGTAATTTGGATCACGCAATTGAGACAGAACTCCATGTAAATGTAGAAACAGATCCATGCAAAGCAGCATAAACAACCTTTGTTGTCTTTATGTTCACTCTCATGTGAGTGAATAAATCTAACTTTTCTCTTCTAAAATTCAAATCTAGTCTTGCCATACCCTGTTGGAGTTGGGCTGACAAACTTTCTAAGCCCCAGGGATTTGTCCTTGCAAAATTACATTCTCCAACAAGTCAACATGGTTTTCTGCTGAAGAAGTCTTTGAATAGAAGCAGAATTGTGCAATATTCCCCAGATGTGATCTAATGCTCATACCAGTGTTGTAGCTTCACAAACTAGCTGCATGCCTTAAAATGATGGAAATTGGTAGCATTGTTGAAAGCATACACACAGTAATCACAAGAAGTTACATTGTGGGAGAAGTAAAGGTAGCTGCAAGAAAAAAATTAAAATTTTGTTACTCCTCTCAACTTTGCAAGCTAAGGCTGCTTCAGATCATAACGGCACAAAATCTGGCTGAATGCAGCCTCTTGGGAACGGACTGAATGTAACCCTCCAGGTTAATCTCTAGGTAATCCCTGCAATTTCTCCTTTTATGCTCAGCTCTAGATTATGCTCTCATTTCAAACAGCAGTCTGTACTCCTCCGAGCAGCCAAGTACCTTTCTGTCTGAAAAAGTTCATGTCCTATGAGACCCACCTTAGATAAGCTGGGTCGTCTAAGGGAACAACCTGGCACAGGCACACACATTGACACCTTGCCTCTAGCCCAGGCTGGATGTTTTTGCCCATGTTACTGATACTCCTCTCCATTGCAAAAATGGCAAAGCCCAAGCAGATAGGCCACAAAGTGGCCTGTCAATACACACTCGCTTCCAGTTTGGTTTCTCAATAGTGGCAAACCCTGTTTTTCTTGGGCTGCAGGAAGATTCCTGTGCCTCCTCGGGGCCTTGCAGCTCACCGTAACCTCCTGATACAGGAGGACAGCATGGCCCTGTGCCACTTGCCTGCCAACCGGATGCCACACAGCCTCTGCCCTCATGGGCTGCATCCTCTGAGGCACCCATTGCTAGCATGAACCATTCTTCCCAAAGGAAGATGGCACAACCATGATCAAACAAGATCATCCTAATAGCATACATCACAACCACAAAACAGACATCTATCCCCTTAGGCCAGCTTGAGGAAGAGTCAGCACATAAGTAGGAAAAAGTTATAGCTATAGTTACCATTGTAATAGTGATAACAACCCCCTAAAGTTATAGAAAAACTACATCATTGCAATAGTACCAATAAATTCTTCAAGCCTTTTCATGCATCTTCTGAGCTCACCAAACCAACTCTGAATAAGAGCATCTCACATGGTGTCCAATTCCTATCTCACCACAAAAACCCTGATGTGGTCTCTTTGTTTTTGTCTCAGGGACAGGTTCTCAAAGCACTGCTGTACTCAAAGACATTCACAACAACAAATATTTCTCTTCAATTCTTAACAAAGTGCTGCCCTCCTGAGCAGAACACATGGTTCTGTTTTATTCCCCAGACATTTGGGTGGATGTCTTGTTATAATGGGTTTATAACGGATACTGGGCCATCTTAGGTGACATCAGCCAAATGCCTAAGCCAGGAAAGTTTCTGCATGTATAGAGATCAAGAGAAAGTACTTCAATTCTCAGTGCTTTAATGAGGTAGCCAAGAAAACTTGCTCCTAAAGTTCTGCCAAAAAATACTGCAGATTGCATGGAGACTCAAGAGTTTGAGATGCTCCCCGCTTCATCCACTCGTTAATGAGTTGATCAATTTTATTATGTTGATGTTATGCTGTGTCACAAATGTCTCCATAGCATTCACTTTTGCATATGCATTAGGTGAGAGACAAGGGTCAATTAGTAACCAGAAGTAGGCAGCTGCTGAGGCAGGAGCAATTGGAAGATAAGGCTCTGCATGCCCATTCACTCACAGCAAAACTCCGGAGCAACACGCAAAGCAGTCAGCTACAAGGTAAGCAAACAGATAAAAGCATTTTCAAAAGTTTCACATGACAAAGTTTGAAGGGAAATGAGCAGTTTCACATAGGAAAAGAAGGAAAAGAAATGATTCAGCATGGTTTTTCAGAAGAGGATTAGAGCCTGGTCATTAGACAAGACTAATTAAGACCAGAGAATTCAGGCAATGAAAAGAATCCAAGCAAGAATTAGGGTTCACGGACAGGCACCTGGAGATGAGGATATTGTAGTGACTTTAGCATCTAGTAAACAATTAATTACACTACAGAAAAAATTGTGCAAGAAAATGATTTTCCTGCAACAGGATAGCTGACAAAATAGTTCAAACTGCTCAAAACAATCTATAGCAACAATTAATCCAGCAGGGACCTGTTATACCGTGTGTCTTGCATGAATATGTAAAACAATGCATTAATTTTCAGATCACATCTGCACTTTAAAACTTATAAACTACCATAACATTCCTCATCTATAGAGACTGCTATTAGCAGGCAGTCATACCACAATATGAAAATGGATGTACAATAGAAGCATGCAATAATTTAAGTTGGAAGAGCCCTTGGGAGGTCATTTGGTCCAAACACCCCACCAAATGCATGGCCAGAAAGACATTAAAGTACATTGGCCCTAGCATTGACTCTTGCGGAATGCCACTAGTAACCAGCCTGCAGTTGGACCCTGAAGTGGTTGGTAATCCCTTCAGCCTCTTGGTGCAGCCAGTTTCCCACCCACCTTAGAGCTCACCCAGTCAGTCCATATCTCAAACATAATAAACAGTTACAACATTACAGTTCATGTACAATTCAGAACTGTTTCAAGTAGGTAGGCAGAAACAGATTTGCCTTCCTGAGGAGAAGGGACCAAGCTACTCCTGCCAAGGAGCAGCAGGGGCAGGGACAAAAGCCCAGAATACTGCGAGATTCCAGGGGAGAGCCTTTCCTTGTGCCAGAGCTGCTGCCAGCAGCGGGTGCAGCCGCCACCCGCCAGCAATAACCACAGAGCCCATCATGTTCTTAACTTCTCCAGCAACAGCAACCAGCCCAAGCCTTCTGGGGCCATGCACCCATAATGGAGGGGCAGTAGGGCCATTTTAGTACCCATACAACTGCTTCTTGTAGTGTCACTGTAGTCAGCCTAGATACTATTCTTGGTTCAGATTTCCAGCCAAGCAATCTATAGCTATAACATGAAAATAGTAAGCATGTCAAACAAGTTCTTAAAATTTACCAATATAAGTAAATATTAAAATGCTTACGTGTATAATTTTTTGTGATTTTTCCTTAAGCTACTTAAGTACAAATATATATAAAAATATTTTTACGTTATTTTCCAGATAAAGTTACAAGGAGACATGGCTGTTATTTAATAGTATCATACCGCTTCAGCCAATTCTTAAATAACCAAAGCACTTGCACATATTGACCCTTCCTTTATTCCCTACAGATTAGTTATTAGTTATTGCTGTGCTTGGGGCCAACTGAAAAACTGACTGTTTCCAGTCATTTGCCATTGAAAGCTTATACTCCAATTTCTAAGACCCACACTACTGTGTCTTTTTTCTTTTTTTTCCTGTAAGGAAAAGCATTAGAGATCTTCCTTGTCCCCTTTGTGAAATCTGTGTGCTTCTGCTTCACTTCTCAATCCAACTTAACATGTACATCTGTCCTGTTTTAGCAGTTGGTAGCTTTACCAAGCGCAAAAAAAATAAGAGTAATATATGATTCTTGGTTTTAAACTAAGTTTAAGAGATGAACAAAAATGCTTTTTCTTCAAAGCTCAAAAGAGACCTTTTCATAACCACTCTTGACAGACTGCAGAGTATGGGATCTAGACATCTTTTAAACAAGAGGTTGTAGATGCCAACTTTATTTCTCAGGTGGCTAAACCATATTAACTCAAATGGAACAAGAAAGAAAGATGCCTTCCCTGTCCCAACAAACCTACTGTCATGAGGGCTGTGAATATTATGTGTTCAATGTTCTATGTGAAAGAATGAACAGTAAAAGCTTTCAAAATGAAGTCAGCTGTAAATGCACACTGTTTTTTGAACTTAAGATGCAAGCTCCCATGAAAGTTGGCCTTTTTAAAAGTTAGAGAACATGTGAAAAATGAAGGCATAGCACATAAAATGTCTGTATTTTTAGAGCAAATTCAAAGATTAATATATCATAAACTTGTTAAAATGAGATTTTTTACTGTACTATTTCTTGTACTAATCTGACGTTTAAGGATAATGTGTAGATCCTTCCTGGTGTAAATTTTGTGTATTTCAAAAAACAAGCCTTGGTCCTAATTCTAACATTGTTATCTTGAACTTCAGTATATTTGGTATTTTTTCCAGAATGACACACTTTGAAAGCAGTATTAATTTCAAAAGTAATAAAAAGATAAAATTTCTAGCTTCATGGTTGGAGAGAAAGGCTGGAAAACATTAACTCAATACAAAGTTAAATCCCAGAATGCATTCCAGTTGAAATAAATTATTTTTCTCACAGTAATTATTTCAAAGCAAAATGGTGCTTCCACACCCCCAACAGAGGAGCCACACAGAGAGATACTCTGTAGCAAATGCCATGTCATTTCACAAAACATCTTCTGTTCTCATGTAGATTAGATCAGATCTAGGCTGCACCTAGAAACTATGGGGAGTTGGTGGTTGTGCCACATTTTACTTCTTTTTCCCCAGTCATGAATTCCTAGCTTTTGGACGGCAACTACAGACACTAGACATAAAGAATCCCGCCATTTCCAAGGCTGGCAACCACCTTGCATGTCAAAGATGTTGTCCCTGAAACTATTTCTGTTCCACAGGAGCCCCAGCAGGGACACTGGAGTGGGTTAGGGTGCAGGGTCCTTCTCACCACAGCAAGAGTATTTGCTGCCCTCATCCTAGCAGGAGCAGCAAGTCCAACGCTGCAGTGCCTGTGCTCTCACTCCCAGCCCCTCTCCTCCTCACAGCAGAACTCACCCTGGCCCCTGACCTGCACGGTGTCTAAATTCAATTTTTGTTTCAGATTCCTGCAAAGCCACGAGCTGCAGCTGAGCACCGTTCCCCACGTGTGAGTGCTTGCAGTTGACTATTCCGGGAAGTAAGTTACTGGAGAGCACTGTGAGGGGAAACCTTTACAACGGGACTCTAGGACTAGTTCAGCCTTAGTGTGTATAACATGTGAATTACTGTACTTTCCTCACTGAGGATAAATAATGCAGTTCTTTCTGAAGCAAAACATACCCCAGGTCAAGTTTTCCCTCCTCAGCTGTACTGGCAGCCTAGAGTATATGGAAATATGCCAAAGTGGACTGTAATAAAGTCAATGGCATTTTATCAGATACTATAGCTAGTGGCAGAATACGATCCAAAATGTACTTTTTGAATAGAATTCTTTTAGAAAGCACTTCAGAGAAATAAAACTAAACCAGTTTATTTTCCTTGATAATATTCAATCCATGCAGTACAACTCTCAAGAGGCCAATAAATGATTGTTACTGGAAACTTTGAAAAATCATTGCAAAAGAAAACATTTATACAAGTTTATGAAGGCTTCTGAAGTATGGTTGATATGTTCAGGTCCAAAAGGACTGTAAAGTATCAGGATATTACATAGAGTAATGCTGATGGTTCTTACGCTATTTACTCTGAATGCAGTTTTGCTTTTTGCATATGGGAAAGGTTAATTCTATATTGAACAATGTTTTGATTCCACACCAGTGAATTTCTTAAAGAAACACAAAAGATTACTTGGATTAATAACAAGAGTAATAAAAATAGTTCCCACTTTATAATGCAAAGATAAACATATGTATTTGTAACGGAAAAATGTGTTTTGTGGAAAAGATACAAAATTCAGCTCTTAGCAAACAGGTTTATAGAAAGTAAAAGTAACTCTGAATGCTCACCCAAAACTGGTTTTAGGCTCTATATTTGTTTATAGCAGTTAGGTCATTTTTGGTTTAAGCTTTCTACTGAATATAATCAGATACATTTAATAATTACATTAGGGTTACAGCAAGATTTAAATCAAAACGTGATGCATCTCAGGGCAGTTTTCATCAATACTTGAGCCAAGTTTGCTATGTTTGTGAACCTTTCAGTAAAGCTGAGTCAAGTCTAGAATGAACTCAGATTGATTTATGGCATCGCTTTTAAAATAGAAGTATCTTGTCATCTGCAGAAAGTTCAAAAATTAAATAGCCTTAATATTACAAATCAATGAGACACCCTCCTACAGAATAATATTCAACCTTTAAAAGAACACAGAGAAAAAAGTGGGCAGCTGACAGGATGCAAAGCTAGGCAACAGTCATGACTGCAGCCACAGAAACGCATCCACAGAAGGAAAGCTTGAAACACTTGGAATTTTTTATTGCAAAGGAAATGCAGGGGAAAGGGGGAGGGGCCATGCTAGAGCTACAGCATCAAATGCATGGTATGAGGAAATTCAGATGTTCCCATGTCCTCTACTGCTACATGAGAATAAGTGAATTTTCAGTGAGACGAAAAAGGGTATTTTTGTAAAGTGGTAAAGAAGTTGTTCTGTTTGTTGGAGTTTTGTTTTTGTAGGGTTTTTTTTTTGTTGGTGGTTGTGGTTGGGTTTTTTTGTTTAGTTGGTTGTGGTTTTTTTTAACCCACAAGTTATAAATAACCTGTATAATTCATTGTTATAATAAAAAAGCTTAGTTGGGTAGGAAAAATGAAGTGATTATATCTAAAAGCTCAAGAATATAAAACATGACACTTAGCACAAAACCTGACAGGTTAAAGAGGCTAAGACAAAACAAAAGTCCCCTCTTGGGCATGTTGCCCTTTGTACCAAGTACTACTACTAATAATGGTATTAAATTTACCCATTAATAATTCAGCATTTGTGTTTCCCCCATTTATGCTATTAAATTTCCTTTTTTTTTTCCATTTACAAATTATGTTAGTATTATTGCCAAAGGATTGCTCTGAGATCAATCATCTAAAAAGATTTTGTGTGTTCTTCAAAGCAGAAGCTCCTAAGAGAAAGGCCTTCCAAACAGGAGAAGGCACTTCATTCATGATTACTAGAATATCTCCTTACTTTTGAGCTATCAATAACCTCCTTAAAAATAAAGATATTATAGCTAGATAATTCACTTCACTCTAGCAACAATCAATCTTTATCCCTACATACCACAAGAGCAGCCTGGATACCATTTAGGAGCTTCACTAAAATATTTGCATAAATCATCATCACAGAGCCCCTCTAGGCATTTGTTGGGTCTGAAGTAACTAAGATGCAACAAATCCTTTTTGACTAATAGTCAGGAGCCAGCAACTGACACCAGTCAATGTCTGTAACTCTGAAGAAGCCACACATATTGCTCCAGAAGCCTGGGCATTTGCAAGTGGTGGACATGGAAAGCTAGGATTGGCACTGAGAACATGAAAGAGAACTAAGGATATGTTTGCTGGAGATATTAGAAGGAGGTGTAAAATACATGCAAGAGTGCTAAAATAGTATGAATTAACCACAGGAAGCCAGAGGAAATGAGAATTCAGATTCTGTGCTCACAGAAACGTTTATTCCTTTTTCTCCATCTTCCTCTGATGTACTGGAGATTGACCACAGCCACAAAGAAAGCATTAAGTAAGGGTGGACAGCTCTCAGACAACACAGAATACTTATTCCTACACACATAGCTTAAGGTATGAGAACGAGTAAATTAAAAGCCTCTGCTATTCAGGGAGTCACATTAGATCATCAAATGGTTCCTCTTTTCCCCAGATTCTAGATGTTAATCACATGCTTTAGCCATTTTTCCTGTCTGCTTCATTCACACATTGTCTATTGGCTACGGAGAATGGGGGCACTTAGAGCAATAGCAACAAAAAATACAGAGGTTTTGAATTTGACATTGCATGCATGTCCTTCCATTGTCTTGAATACTCTTGCAGAGCAAAAGCTCATACAACTTAGGTTTAAGTATGAAGGTTAGAGCATTCAGACTCGCCAAGAACAAACTTGGAGCAGGCATCTTACATGATACTTATTCCATGCCACATGGCTTGTGGCAATCTTTCACTCAACCTTAGATTGCAGTAGTTTCTATAAAAGGTATCACCTCCAGGTACGCAAAGCCCACAAAACATTTTTTCATTCCTCCAGATGCAACAAGGGTTTGCAACACTCTGAGCTGCAAAAGAGATTGAGCAAGTATTTGAGACCTGGTTTTCTGGGTGCCCCATAAACCGTTTAACTAAAAGAAGGACGGACATTGTGCTGACAGATATACTGACTTGTAGGATCACCCCTCCACAAGAGAAGGGAAACCTAGCTCACACCTTACTAGCAGGATGTCTCTGGGGAAAGCAAGAGAAGCTAGCAGCTCTGCTTATGTGCTTGATTTCAAACTGCCAGTCCAGCCCTGGTATTTCACAAATATTACAAAACCAGTTCACATCTGTAGAAGCAGATATATTATAGGAGTTGACTGAGGCCACCGACTAAAAGTGCTGGGCTTTGACTTGAAAGCCTCTTCCTCTCTGCCTGGGCTACAGTAGCCTGAATGGCCACAGGGAGAAGCCCCTCCCTGAGAGCAGTTTCTGGTCCCCTCAGATGAGCCACCTCAGCCGGACAGCCAGGAACTTGCAGAAGCGTAGCTGTGGCTCACATTGAAACATATGCAACAACTGAGGTCCACATCTGTTCATGTGTCTTGTGGGAGCAGGGGGAAAGCACTTAAGTCACAAGATTCTGGTGGGATGGGGAGGGGGCAGGAAGTCACAGACACTTCTGTAATCAGCTTAGGCTGACAAAGCTGTTGTCACAAGAAAAACAAACAAACAAAACCTAGGAAGATATTTCCCTTCAAAATACGAAATTTAGATGAACCTTGACGTTTCTAGGTGAGAGACTAAAGTCTAGATCCAGGTAATAGCATATATGTTATGTGTGTCACTTAGGAAATATATAAAACTAAGACACATTAGTTAAGAGAGGCCCATTAGTCATTTGTGTGTTTACAACACACTTCCTGCTGCTTGAACATAACTTCTCCGGCTTGATGAAGTATACACAGAATACCATTGTGATTTCTCTATAGAATACTAGCTGGTATCAGGAAAATGCAAATACTGCATAGTGCTACGAGATCCAAATTCAGAGTAATGCTGCAGCTGAATTGTTTGAAAAGACATATGGCATCCCAAGTGTAACAGATAGTTGAATCTCAAGGGGGAACCATTGTTCATTCATCTGGACCAAGTGACATTCTTTATGCAAGAATAATTCCTGATTAAAGGGTGAGTTTTAATGGAAACTAATTAGGCAACCTCTTTAGCCTGGGCATAATGATCAAATGAGCTGTCACACAGTACCTGATACAATGATCTCACTTGGTACAAGATTTTATTCCTTAGCAATTACACTCCCACGTTGCACTGCATGTGTTTATTGCCTGGAGCACACATGTCAAATTAAAGAGCAGCTTATGCACCTGATATTTAATTATTGCCTAGCACTACAGACAACCGGGAAATGTCAAAGCGAGCAGTCCTGCATTGGAGCAACTAAAACTGATATCTTCTTTGGCAAAGAAAAAAAAATAGAGATAAAATATGTATGGACGATTCAGTTGTCTTACAATTCGCAGTTACAAAAAATGGCCTCCCAAACCTTAAATAATTTACCATCACGCTCAATGCAGAGAATTCTGTCAAAGCAGAAGAGTATGTGAAACAGGTTCACCAGCTCACATGATTATTTCTATTAGATACATGTTTACATGATTAAAGTGTTTACAAGAAAATGGTGGGATTTGAGCTGTTTTATACCAACTTCAAATACCAGAGGAATCATTTATTTATTCAGGTATGGACTAATTCACAGGTGTTAAAAGAAACGTTCATTTGTACAACTTTGTTATCCTGCAGTTAACTTAAAATCATCCTTAGCTTACTGGAAATTTTCCTAAATTCCTTCATAGTCAAATCACCTCCTTAATCCTAGTTGTAATAAGGCTGAAATGAAAAGCCGGCAATACTAAAAGAGATGTAAGCAAAGTGTTTCCAGCAAATTGAGACATGCTAATCAGAAAAGAAAGTTTTATGGCTGCAACAGAGGTGCTGACAGTTAGGTGAAGAAAAATCCATGCTGCCTCAAGTTCTGAGTACAATTTTTAATAACAAAAAAATGTGCACAATACAGAAGAGGTTCTCTTAGTCATTGATCTGTAATGGAACACCCAAATAGAGATCCGATAGCATGCTGTAGCGAAGAAAGTTGTGTGTGTATCTTGGGCCATTCTATTTCAAATAAAGGAATCTAATTACCCGTAATCTTAATTGCACAGTCTAATACTAAAAAGGCTTAATAAGAGTGCTTTTGTATTTACAAAACTGCACAGCTTGTAAAAGAACCCTCAAAACATTTGGCAGGAATCCCAGCCGAGGTATGACTGACTGGAACCTCTAATGACTACAACATGTAAACAAGTGTTTTGTTTCGACTGATAATCATTAACTTCCAGTGTCAGACTTATCCCACAAGGTTTTGTTCACTGCTTCACCAGCCTGCTTTACAAAGGCATCTGGTGCTAAGGGGAAGGAGGGGGGGAGGGGTGGGTTGGAAAGTGCAGAGTGCTATACAGTGTTGTCACTCTTAAACTAAAGTGGCAGTAGGCAAATGAAAGGGTCATGAGGTAAATGCTTCTAACAAGTAGCAAGCTGCTGTGATAATTCCCACCATTCTTTGATGGTCCCTCTTACTGTGTGACTTAGTGACATAACGTGCTAGACCTCCTGGTTATTTTATTTTTTAATGAAGAAAGGTAATTTGAAACGGAGCCTCTCTGAATTATTGTTTCATGCCTTAGTAGCTTTCAAAATTAAACATGTGCAAAAAAAGAAAAGAAAAGGAAATTTGGTTTCCCTAACTAGTGCAGTACTGGAACAATCTGCCTCTATGTGCTGCATTGAAATAAAAGCCAGAGGAGCAGTTGAATACTCTGCTACAAGGACAAATCTGGTACCCTAACAGAAGGGAAGCGTGTCAGGAATTGCACAAACTGCACTGGTTAGCCCAGCTTTGAAAGGGTGCTCAGCAACAGTCATTGTAAAAGTGAATTTCAAATGGCCAGATCCTCAGCTACAGTAACTCTGCTTAAATGCTCACACCATGGAGAAGCCCACCCAGATTTCTGATCATTCATTTACTTTAATAATAAAGTAGCTATTCAAATAATTTTATGTAAAAACACTAGAGAACTGTAAAAAAGGACTTCCTTTATGTAAAGTGTTCAGTAAAACCTTGCAGTCTATAAACAAAACACTGAACAGTCCATATTTCCATTCTCAACCTTTTCTTAGCTTGAGAAGTGCAACTACCTCGGTATTTTTTAATGATACAATTGTATATAGCCAGTGTTTTGAGAGTTCGGTAGCATATAGATTGCAAATCTAGTACTTCTGTGGCTACCAGTAAGTAAAAGGTCATTTGTAAACTCCATTTAACTACCGATACCACAGAGACTAGTTTCAAAGGTTTACGCTTATTTCATGCCCTGCTCGGATCTTGCCTGTGTAACAAGCGTTTCCTGATCTGTTTTAGCAGAGCACCAAGAAGCGTACTGTGCGTAGCTCTCCTGATTGCATGAAGGAATTTATGCATGGAACTCTCTAACAGCTTTGATATATAACCCCGCAGAATCAGGTAGGAGCTGTGAATCAGCCTGGTTAAATTTATTCAAAAAACACTTGGCAAAGCAAGTTTGCAATTGTTTAATTTTCATTATAACTGCTGCCTCACAAGATAATGAGCCCTCATAACAGTGTTTTATATAAAAGCACATTATGCCTTTACACAGCACACACAAATGGCCAGTGATTATTAACAATGTTAAAATGTCAGTAGAACCACGCCAGCATAACGGCACACATTTAGATGCCATAAAAGTTGCAATTGACTGTTACATTGTTTTAGAGGAAGCATCTTAAAAAGGCACTTGCAAATAGAGGAAAAGAAATTTATGATGAAATGTCAATCAAATTTGACTTCAAGAAAAGCATTAGCCACAAGACTCAGCTAAGCTCATCGCTCCTGCTATTAGTACTCTCAGGTTTAGGATTAGAGACAAAATGCTCCATAAATAATTTTTGCGTTTACCTTTGACTTGATTCTTTTTTTTTTTTCCCTTGCCATTCCAGGATTTCAGTGTTTTGGAATGCTTTAAGAAAACATTCTCAAAGTGAAACTTCAGAGAGTCCAAATATGCATATCTGCCACTGATTTATGGTCTGGAAAAAGGTCCAACATTTAAATTTAAGTCTAGCAAAGAGTAAAAGGTCTAGACAGGGTAATCACGACCTAAATTATTACAAATATTTTAGAGGCTTTTAGCCTCATAATGTCACTCAGGGCATCATCTTAGACACAAGTGGTCTTATTCCCATTCACTGAGGGGAAAATTAATACAATAAGAAGTTCGAATCAGAAAGGATTCATGTTGTTAGGCTGTTAGTTATTTACAACAATCCTCCAAAGTTATTCTTGTGAATTTGAAATTATTCAACTCATTTATTAGGCTATGTTTTATTTTATTTTTAAATTAGAAAGAAAGGAGGATTGTAGAGTGGGGTTTTTTATTGTTGAGGTTTTTTTGTTGTTGTATTTTTTAAGTTAGCACTATCTGGCAAAGAAAACAGCATCATCTAAAATTCGTCAGAAGAATTACTGTTTTGCCCCATGTAACTCACAAGTTCTATGAACCCATATAAATTAAACAAATCATTTTTAATTTTAGCTTATTCAGTTGCAAGGCCACATGCTGCATTTCATTTCATACATTAACAAAAGGTGTTCAAGAGCAAATGAGATGTGAATGTTCACTTCCTCCCCCACAAAGATGTGGTTTTACAAACATAACCCACCATCTTTATTAGAAGTGAATATAAACAGAAATCTGAAACCGAGCATTTTAGCCTGTCCTAATCCACGTAATCAGTTGCCAATAATATTTTATTTTTGTTATTCTCAACTATTATAATTTTATCTTACACAGACAGTAGCCTGTTCAAATGCAATATTCAATAAATATTTGTATCTCCCTCTCATTAACCACAGTCCTAATTTTTTTTCCCTTCAGTTATTATAAACCAAATACTTTAGAAAATGAGTTAGCTCAAAGAATAAATTGGTACATCTGTATCATTAACACAATACAGATTTCAAACCAGGTAGACAGAAGATATTTAAAACACTACTTAAAAATATTAATATTTCACTGCTCTCATTGGGCACTCAATTGTGAACTAAGGCAGTAAATGAGTCCTCCTTAAACATGCATTAAATAGATATTGTTTCTCTAAAGC
>VZZY01008281.1:21607-49253 GCA_013400335.1 Eurystomus gularis
CTCAGTTAGCTTTAACATTTGGCATGTTTGTAATAAATAAACATGCAAGCAACAAAACCCCGAACATTAACAGAGACATTAAGAGGGCAATTAATTAAGCCACATTAGTACAACGTGATCAAAACCAAGGCATCAGTATCCTTAGGGCAAAAACACATTTTAGGTCAAACTTTACACACATGCTCATATACATGTACGCATACATATATACACACACAAACAGGCGCACATAAAGAAGCATATACCAGACAGATCCTTCCTTTATGTTAAGTATTTTTTAAAAAGCATCAAAGTAACTATTTGCCCTGGCTGCTTCACTTATTTGCACTGTAAATTATTTGAGACCAGATTTTAAAGCTAGTTTGATTTCTGATATGTACAAACTGAAACTATTGTCTCATATTGTGTATGCTGATTGCCTGGCACCACCCAATGGCAACCATCAGAAATGCAGATGGCAGTTCTTCCAGATGCACGTAGAAAAACTATCAATACTTAAACACATTAAAAGGAAACAAGCAGCAGGTGTTTTCTCAAACATAATAAACAGGTATTTCTTCAGAAACTAGCTGGCTGCTCTTAATCATGTTTTTAATTGGTTCAACAAGTCTGATTCTTGCAAAAAGTTGAGTGCTGTCCAAACTCCATAGCAATGCAAATTGGTTGGTTAGTGAATGCGGTATTTGTTTTTTAAAAAAACACCATCAAATGATCACATTTCTTATGACATCAAAGCTTATAAGCAGATGAGAATCACTGTCAAGCCTTCTGTGATAAGAAAGCTCACCTACACTGCGTAACTACAGAGTAAAGGGTAAAAGTTAATCAATTCCAGCAACTAAGGGAAGAGAAATAGGTGGATTCAAAGCAGAGAAGAAAAAAAGTCTTTAGTGATATTTTAGCCACTGCAATCATTATTCAAGCCTTACTTGTTCCATGATAGACACTATGGATTTTAAAACAAACGAACAAAAAAACCCAGCATGCACACACACACACTCCTCAATCAAATGTAGGCAAGTAAAAAATTCCAGTGGCTCCTACATTCCTGAAACAGGATCACTAAAATTACAGTCTGTAGGATGAGGAAATCTGGCCATTCCCAATGGAGAGGCAAAGTCAGCACTTAATCCTCAGACTATCTTATTCAGTCAGAGTCTTTGTGCAACTCCAAATTAGATTTCCAGCATACAGAATTACAACGAAATGTACAGGCAACATGAAGAGCCCCAAATGCTTGTTCAAAAATCCTTGGAAACAACTCTGATTCTTTTTCTCAGAGAAGCTGCTAAAAAGCAATTTGGTATTGCAACGTATTTTCATCGCTGTTCTACTCTAAGCTGTTTTACACTTTGGTGCAGTTTGCTCCTCATTGCTATCCTTATGAAGGCTGAGCTCTATCAAGTGTGATAATAATTTCTTGCTACTCACAGCAAATAATAAAAGAGAGCAAACAGTATTTAGGCTTTCCTTTTTTGTTGCTTAAACATACGCAGAAGAAATTTGAAAAAGGATAAACTGGTGAGGCATATTCTCTAATTGAGAGGTTGCTTACTATGGGCTTTGTACGGAACTTATTGTACTGAACATCTCAAAATTTAAGACCTTCTAGATCTCAAGTGGTACAAACATATAGCACCTGCAGAATTCCACAGAAATGAACAGTGCTTTCACAGGAAAAATTAAGTCTCAAATGCCATCATGAACTAAAAATTCTGTGGCAGCTTTATTTCATTTCAGATAAGCTGGATCTTTCCAATGCAAAATGAAGTGAAAGAAATAATACATAAAGTTCACTTGCTCCTGTGTTACCTAGTTCCATTTAAAGCTTTTGTTATTTTCAAGTAATTCTGTGGAAAACTATCAAAGTATCTACAGCTTGTAACATTAGATGTTCCTATTCCTAAGGACAGAAAGATGAAATGAGGACCAACATGTGCTTATGTTGCAGATATTGCTGTGATAATAATACATTGTTTTAAATTACAGCAAAACCTGTGATCCTTAAGTTTCAGGCTCAACAGTGCCAGTCTCATGGAAGCAAAACAGCCTGTGTTTAGAGAGATTGTTCTGGACACTTGAGTGCTACGAAACGAAATATTTACACAAAATATTTCTTCTGCAGTTCAACACTGACAACTGAATCACAGTTTCTGGACCACAGCCTTATCTAAGGACAACAATTTTGCAGATTTCACAACCAGAAAACCACAAAACCCCTGTGGCCATGAGAGTAGCACTTTCATTTCTATAAAAGCTTCCATAGGAGAGATTCAAAATCTTTCAACAAATTAAGGCACACACAATGCTCCAGAGGTGAGCAGATATTACTACACGTGCTTTAGAGATCGGATAGAGGTATACAGGGATTTAATAACTTTCCCTGGATCAGATGACAAGTCTGCGGCATCTTTTGTCTTACTCACTGAAACATCCTTCCTCCCTTTCCTTTATTCTCTAGGCAATAACCATGCTAATGGCAGAGGTTCATAGAATTCACTGAAAGAATGGAAAAGACACAGAATATTTTCTTGTGATGGTGGATTTTAACTCAGAAGGCATTATTTGTTAGAAATTCCACAGCTTCAAAAGGAAAAGAAAACAGCAAAGCTTACAGCACTAAATAGTAAAATTTATATGTTATTTTCACAAGGATAAGCTGTTTTCTAAGGACAACACAAAATCAACCCGATAGAAGCAGCTTGAGT
Organism: Eurystomus gularis; assembly: GCA_013400335.1. Taxonomy (NCBI): domain Eukaryota; kingdom Metazoa; phylum Chordata; class Aves; order Coraciiformes; family Coraciidae; genus Eurystomus; species Eurystomus gularis. Next base: position 24,316 of record VZZY01008281.1, read on the forward strand.
AGTCTAAATATGTCCCAGTTAAAATTGTTAATGAAGCTGCAGAGTGAATGCAAATCTACAAGTCCCAGAGCTGGTGTAGCACCATGTAATTTCTAAGTAACAGTGCCTGAGAAGTCCCCTAGCAGCACACCGCAATCCCTGCTAAAGAACCGAGTACCCTCGTAGCACATTAGTGGTCTACACAGCAGCATTCAATCAGTTTCTTTAATCTGAGGAGTGCCTTTTTACTTTGTGAGGAATCTAACTCTACTGGGGAGATTGGAACTGGAGGCCCTTGGATCCAAAAACAGCAACATTACTAACGCAAGCAAAGGCAAATCTCCAGTACCTTTTAGCTGAAGCCTTAAGAGGCCTGTAAAAAGTGAGAGTCTCTCCCTTGCAGGGATACTAGTTATAGAGGGTAAACCATTCACTCGAGTTCAACAGAAACAAATGGGGGAGAAAAACCCCCACACAGGAAAAAGGGATGCTAAATTATAGAGGAACAGTAGCATGTATGTTGTATTCATTGCAGGTCAGAGTTCACAAGGAATTAAATCCTGGCAGAGCCTAAGTGCTTTCAGCTACCATCGGGCCAAATCCTCCCATCTTTAATGTTTCCTTATGAAGTAGCAAAACTCCCAGTGACCTCCCAGATTATTTTTCCCCACTTAGAAGATCTGGTGCGCTAAAATGAGAGGTATATGCAACAGAACTATTCTGGCTTACAGACAGAGCTTTCTCCCTCCAAAAGCAGGAAAACCAGATGTGTAAGAGAACAAGGAGACTAAATGTTTCCCATGAAAACTAGAGGCAAAAGACGACTTATTTTCCTGCTTGATAGCAGGACAGCTTCCCCCACTGCTGGAAAGCTTAGAGCACTTGTACACTCCTCCCCCTGGAAGCTGCTGCCCAGTTCCAGGTGAGATCAGCAGCTCTGAACTCCAGCACACCGGGCTGACGGGAAAACCAAAAGGCTTCCCTGGAGTTTTCGGCTCACGACCTCTAACTTTCGGGGATGATGCCAAAGTACAGCTCTTTCTGTGCTTGTTGGCTCCGCAGCCCTAGCAGGCTGAAGTACGGGCCTCTAAAGGACAATTATTCATTTATGCACAATGAACATACAACCTTATAACAACCAGGACAAATACAGCACTTCAGGGTCAGACTCTGCTTTTGGATAAACATGAAGTGAATAACACAGAGTACATGTCATTTAGACATTTCCGAGCAAGTCAACAAAAAGCAAGCGCTTACACAGAGAAGGAAACCTTACCCCCACTTGACACAACACAGCAAATATTCCTCACTTGTGCTCTCTTTCTGCATTGCATTTGTTACATCAAAAGGGAGAAATCTTCACTACCATACACAGCTCTCCAAGAGCCTCCCTGGTCAGAAAACTGAGTTCATACACTGACAGACAGTGGGACAACTTGTCAAAACCTCTCTGGAAAAGTTACAGGCTAAATAGGGAGCACTTGGATCCAAAATTTATGTAGTAATATAAAATATGAACTCCAGTCAGGGTACGCAGCCTTTGCCAAAGCCCGATTGGCATTAGGCAATTTTGGCAACGTTACTTACAAAGATTTCAGTGGAAACCTGGGCGACTGGAAATTAAGCGTAAAAAAATTATATAGACTAGCATCTAACTTTAAGCCCTTGTGCAGCAGAAGAGGTCAACCGGGTAGCTGTTATTCTAACGGCAATGAGGTGTATTTAAAAGCAGTTTTAAAGCTTTATAAAAAGGAAATACTGATATAGAAGATACCATGAAACCTCACCTGCTACCAGCTTACTCTAAGAAACAACACCAAAGAAGTGAAAAAAGCCAGTGAGCATGGGAAGCCATGAAAAAAAGATATGTAGCATAGGGTGTTCTGTCATTTCAGCTAATTTCTGTGTTCGTTATTCATTAAGTCTTTTGTCTACATCTACTGATAAAAGGCTTTAATCTCTACACTTCAATTCCAAATCTCTATGAATGACAATTTAAGGCATTTTATTTACCCCGTATTTTTAAAAATGTGGTAATTAAAATAATCTGTTTTACACTTATTAAAAATAAATTATTGCATATTTTAATGTTTTTCCTCCCTGCAACTTTTTCTTAATTAGTTATTTAAACTGCGTTGAAAATCCCAAGCCAATACATTTCAATATTCATTTTTCTATTTCAATTTTTCAAACAAGAAGAAAAGTTCCCTTCTTTAAGCTGAAAATTCAATTAAAAAAGCAGATTAAATACTCATTGGTGTTATTTTACATCGTTCAGAGAAAGCTTTTATTCTTCAATATTTATTAATGACAACGATCTTGCATGTACACATTATCCTATGATGACAATCTGGCATGTACCCATTATCTTACATCTGTTAGCATCTTTCATCTGAAACGATCTTGAAAAGCTCGAACAAATGGACACTTTTGTAACTGAGATGAGGGACTGATTCACCACTCAACCCCAAACCACTCTGGAACGGAAACCTTTCAACTGTTTAAAAGTCCATAGCAATGCTATGAAAAGCAGCAATGAGCACCTTAGCAAACGTTAGCAGAATTTAACTCAATGTACTCCCATTCCCTCTCACTCCCATTGCATCATAACGTAAAATTCTTAAAGTAAATAAATCAACTGTCAAGGCTGATTGGCAAAGCGTAATTACTTCTGTTGAACTCTAAGATAGCAGGCCTTGTATCCTTAAATAACGGATTAGTAAACTGCATAGTCCCAAATTAGAAGTGGCTACACATAATTTACATCATTTAGTAGCACATACTTCCAATTATGGTGCTGTTTTAATCTCTGAAGAGCTCTGTCATGAAGTCTACTAGTGGACTACTTCAATATTAGCAGAGAATTGCCAAAAAAAATTACCAAAGACTGACTGCCATACCGGGCAAGATCCCCAGGAGATGTCAGCAAGCTGTAGCTGTATGCCATGGCCACACTGCAATGCTAGAGCAGTCCAGCAAAATGCTCTGACCCAAGTTTACCACGTCCAATGCAGAGACAACTCAATTTGTACTGGTGCCTATCAGACCTTAAATACAACTGGACAAACTCCACACAGGCTGAACAATTCAAATCACTACATTGCAAAACATCCATTAAGTTCTTTGGGCTTTTTTAGTTGGGTAGATTTTTTTTTTTTTCTTCTACACTTTTTATCTAGATAGGTGCAATAGAAATTTTTACTAGCGTACACATACAATTGTACCTGGTTTATATTTAACTGTAATTACAGACTTTGCTAACGAAGTTCCAGCTGACATACTCTCAGCTCAGCTGCAACTGAAATAACCATTACACGGTGGGGAATGGTAAGAAGAATGAACTCAGTAAGCTTATGCAGAAAGTGACAGAGTTTAAGGGGTCCCTCCACACCTTAAACCTAAAAAATAATTTTTCTCTTTAACTTTCCATGTCTTTCAACTACGGCATAGTGTAAACTAACTTTTTCCAAAGTTAGGCACATGCTGTACTGGGCTTAGCTGAGATGAAGTTAAGTTTTCTTATGCCTCTATAGGCACGAACGTTCAGTGTGACATGCTTTTTCTGCAACACTCAAAAACCCTTCTTTTCCATAATTTCTGATTTTCTACCTCCTGTGTCATCAGATCGACCACTGTTCCTTGCATCATCTTTTGTTCCCATGGGATAATTGGAATATCTCTAGTTTGGCTAGTCTGTTTCCAGGCTTTCAGGTAGACATCCAGTTCAAGTTTGTCAGTGTTTTGGTGGGGTTTTTTGTGGTTTGTCTGTTTTGTGGGGGGTTTTGTCACTTTTTTTCCTCCCCCTTCATTTATCCACTATTAGAATAATGCTCTAGACTGGTGTATTATTTATAATAATATTGTTATGAATAATAATACACCAATCTGGCATATTATTCACATTGAAAGTAAGAAGGTAAAATATGAGAGAACTGCCTTAGCACAGGGTATTTCCACATCTCCAGCATCATTTTTATCACTTGCACTGTTTAATAGTTCCCTAACATATTGTCTTGCTCTTTGATGTTAATCATATCATACAGTGGGTACTGTATGCTATTCTCTTCAGTGTTTGACTGGTACAGTACTTTTCCACTTAGAATCCAGTTTAGCTAGGGATAAGATGCCACAACTAAAGATGAAACCTTTATATAGATTGGTGAAAATGACATTGCAGCAATTGAAAAATTCAAAATTCTTCATTTACAATGTCTCCTTCTCAGTTTTGATAGGTACTTGCCAAGAAACTTTACAATATTATACAGAGAACATCTTTAAAGAGCTGAAATAGGCTGCTGTTAGACTCAAAATTTTATTGGTTCTTCAGTTTAAATATTAAGACCAGATTCCTAGCAAAATTCACTCCTCTCTGTAGTTTTCACCCTCATAAGCTTCCTTAACTCCTTTCATATAAAGTGTGACCAGTATCTGAAAGAAGAAGCAGTTTTCCAAGGTCCAGTTTAAAAAGGAGAAAATAAGATAATCCTGTATATTCCATGTACATGCATATATAGCAATGCAAACTCCGTGTCAGACTGACATTCTACATTTCTATCACTCCTGGGCTGGTGTTGCAGAGTCCTGGGAAGCCATACAAGCCAAACAGCAGTGAACGACCACTTGTGATGGGTGCCACAGAAGACAGCAACGGGAAAATTATATCTATACAGCTATCAATTGCTTGTTAGGAGTGAAGAGGACTCTAGTTTAACCTCCCAGAAACTACCTGCTATCACCTACCACATCCTGATTAGCTAATCACGGCAATTCTCTTTGCTCATGCTTTGAGCACACGGGAGAGATCATTCCTGGTTCCTAGGGCTAAAAAGGCAGAGCAAAAGAACCCTGGTTAAAGTTTTGCCCAACCTGAAATGCAGTATTTCCAAATAATTTCCCAGAAGTACACATGGCACTAAATGGAGACGAAGAGAAAATAAGAAATTTATGACAATATTGCCCAATAATCAATATGCTTTCTCAGTCTTCTGCCTTGTTTCACTTCAAAAAGGTATCGGATTCTTCTTCATTCCCAGAGACTTTCTCTGCAGTTCAAGTGAGATGGTCAAGCCATATATACATGACACAGCACATTATATCCACACACACACAAAAATATTCTTGAGCTCAACAGCATGCACAAAGCAGGGTTTTTTTCACTTTATATGATCAGCATGTTATTCCTACTTTTAACTCCAGCATAACTCCCAACAATTTTGCAAATATCTATCCTGAACGAAGTACTCTGTTGGTAGCTAAAACAGGAGCTAAAAGAGCTGGTTTGCACAAGGATTGGAACCGGACCCAACATCTCAGCCTAATGAAGGTTAATACAGCTGAAGATCAAATTTTAAAGTTTTAGTATCTGTGCTATCTACTCTATTAATTCTGTAAACTGACAACACAGAGCAGAGATCTGCAGATCTCAATGCCAAATCAAAGCCAAATATATCAACTGTCATCATAACGTCTTTATTCATGAAAGGGGAGGGTACACATGTGCACAGAGATATTTTGTACACTGTATGCAAATTCTCATTCTATAGGAATTATACTGTTGCAAAGCAGAGCTAGGAAAGCTCTACACTAAGGCTACATCCCTCTGGAAATACTGCATGAAAAGGCTTTTTATTTTTAAAGATAAATTACATTTTTTGTATAATTGAGTCACACTTTTCATGTAGCACTCAGCCTAGGGATGTCTGCAGGAGAAAAGAACAATATCTTACTAAATCCCTTTTAGGATCATTAAATTTAGATCACAAAACTCTCACAGGCGTGCAATTCCAAACATGTCACAGAAACAAAGGAACAACAACAAAAAATGACAAGCTTCTCTTACATTATTTTCCTTCTTTACAACGATGTTTAAGGTAGCAAAGTGTTAATGAATTCAGTACAATGTAACATGCATTGTGTTAGAACTTTTATATTGTTGAAAAATTGTCATATTTGGCTAGGCAGCTGCATGGAGAAAAAAGCTTCTGACAATATCTAATTGAGTCTATTTTTACTGTCTTTCAGATAACATTGTTAGAATTATGTACTGTACATATTTCTTATTTTTAGTTTCCTACTCCCTCCCCCCTCTTCTCAGCCCTTCACTGCAACAGTATTTTACTACGGCTGATATAAATCCAGGTCATTTTCACAAAAGAAGGGCGAGTCCTATTCTGCAATATTGACATGGGGCTACAAGCTGTTATGCAGATCACTACTAATAACAGTATTCAGGACATGTGCCTCTTAAAAGCTGGTCCTTCTTTAGAATGCTGACTTGGACACAAAAGCTTGAAGCTCTGTTTCCTACTTTATCATATGCTTCCTGGGCATTTTAGAGCTAAACGCTTCATCTCTCTCTTTCTCCCTTCTGTAAAATGGGAACAGCAGAATATTTTTTTTCTGCCTTTTGAATCCATGAATGCTTCAATGCAAAGATTGTCTTTTCTATGTATATATAATGTACAGCGTAACTGCTCCAACTCATAAACACACACAGAATTTCAAGTATTGGCATGGGCTTTCACCACAACCACCTTACATCTCTCATCGTTAGCCAATCAGCCTATTCTCAGCCTTTTCACTCGTGATTTTTCATGATTCTCCCAAGTCTTCATAATCTTGTAGGAAAAATCAGGTAGGTAGTTTAGTCACACAGAGAGAACCATTTTCTTCAAGACTAGAGAAAGCATGTGCCTCCTCCTTTGCAGTAGTCTGGTTGCCCAGCAGAACTGGCTAGGTGAGTTGCATGACATTCACCAGGACTGTCAGAAGCACATATTTCAGGCTGACAGAAAGTCTTTTTTAAAAGAATCAAATTGCCTGGAGACACACACACCAAGCGGTACCACCACTGCAAAAGTACAGGTGGAGATAGTTACTCTTCTGCACAGCCAAAAGGACTGGACCTTCAATTTGTGCAAACATGGGCACCGTGTCCTGTTTCTGTGTGGGAGAACAGCACACCAAGCTAGATAAAGCAAGCCAGGCAGGTCAAACAGCCTGAAGTCAGCACACAGAAACACAGGTATTTATAATTACAACTACTCAGGCTGAATCTCTCTTTAAAAATATCCCACAATTTAAAAACAACAAAAATCCCCACACCAATACCACCCCCATCTCAAAACGTTTAAATCTATTTTTGTACCCACAGACTCAAGGCACAGGCTTTAGGGAACAGGATCCTCAATGAACATTTCAACCAGTCATGACCCAAGGGAGCAATTTGCTAGATATATACACAGGGGAGACTATCAATAGCTGGGCTCCACAATGCTTTGGAGGAAAACATTTATTGAGAAGCAGCAAAATTACTTCAGGGACAAGGTGCAGGAGAAGACAGTAAAGAGGAGTTTCAAGATGGGGAAGTAAAGCAACTTACAAAAATTAAAAAGACTGCCCAGCTTGCTTACTTTGAGTTCCTCTGACTTCTCTTGTTAGCTCCTATTGGCACTACCAAGAAATTTTCCCCAGGAAGTAGAGGAAAAATGTCTCCTCCTGCACTTTCATAAATATGTATTCATGTGTGTAAATTGAAACACTAAGCAAGAAGTCGAAACTCCAGAAACTGAAAGTAGTGCATTTAACAGAAGAAAAAAAAAGGGATTTAGTTTTACTTCTACTTTTCACATTTTTCCACTCCAAAATGGAAACATTAAGTTTAGAATGAAAAGCAAGATACCATTTTGCAGAAGACTGTCAAAGGGAAATCGCAGTTCCCTGTACCTCCTCCTTGTCCCTTATTCTCTTCTATAAGAACATATTTTATTGTTTGCTGCACGACAGCCCACATTCTCATCGTAGAAACCTAATACTGAAACACCGTTCTGAGGGACTCAAGCTTGTGTAAGCTTTAGGGTGCCCATGGGGACACTGATTGTTAGAGGAACAGGAATGAAAAAAGGAGTGAAAATAGAACTTGGAAAGTCTGTCAGTCTCAGGGAAGAATAGTTGGGATCTAATGAGGAGCTGTACCTGTGAAACCTAATAGCCAGGACAGGATTAGCCATTCAGGGTGACTTACTCAAAATAGTTCTTACAGCAGTTTTAACAGCAGAAGTGCTCCAAACCATTATAAAGTGCAGCTGTAGGTACAAGTAACAAATGCAGGAGTTCGTAGACCTGCTCCTGTTACAGATGCCCAGAGGCTATGGTCAGACATACAGGATATGAAAATGGATACACCATATAATCAAGACCATAATGCCCACGGCATTCACTTCCATTTAGCCTGCAGGCTTCTGAAAGTACAGGGAAAAGTCTAGCTGATTACAGGAACTAGCATTATATATGTATTGCCAAAGAGCGCAAAATTCTCTAATATGATAACACCACTTTTCATTTTTCATGAGTTTCCTGATTTACAGTGCATAACATACTGATCTGAACAGACGGAATCAACTGGCTTGTGCACAAACTCTTCTGTTATTAAAAAAAAAAGTATAATTTTCATGTGTGGATCTACACAAAGACTAAAAATGGAACGTCACCAACTTTGTAGGCTGAACTGTAATAACCTTAACATGGATTCTGCCCGTGTCTCTCTGCATGTTCTCAGTAGCGGCTTTCATAAGCAGTTAAACATCCACCTTGGAAATGGTCACTTTGGTCCACAGGGCTCATGGAAGTCAGTTCGAACTACCAGAGCAGTGAGAGAATAGGTTTGCTCCTGATTTTCAACCTGAATCTACTCATGGCCAATTCATACCGTTTGTTCCCAAGTGTTCAGTGTTCTTGCATCTTCACTTCCACTATATAGTCTGCCTTCTCTGTTGAATTTTTCTCCCAATCTCTTTTCTTCCTGTCCCCCATGCTGTCCTTAAGAGTTTCTTGGGTAAATTACTGTTTGCAAGGACCTACTTGACAGCAAATGATTCATTTCCATTCTGCACAATTATGCAAATAATTTATATAAGCATCCTGTTGAATGTGTGTACATATAACACATACAATTGTTACTAGCGACTCAATTATCAAGCAGCTCAGCATGACAGAAGCAAAAAATATTTGTTGGCTCCTATTTCCATTTATAGTAAAGTCAGTTTTCAGAGCAGTTCTGCAGGACATTTCCTACCACACTTGAGTGGCAGAAGCAAAATTGTTTTCTCTGAAATGTCTCTGCTCCTGGCAATTGTCAAAGAAAACACACTGGACTAAACACACCATTCATTTGTCCCCATGCGTCATGCCAGTGGTTCTTACAACTGAGATGCAATACTGGACCAGTGCTTAGGTTTCTGAACAAATTCTTGCCGTAGGTGTCAGTTCCACACCATCCTTCATTCTGAGAACTACCCTTAATAAAACTAGCAGGGACTGATTATACATTTTTCTCTCTCAAGTAAAAGTAACACTGAAAAATCATTGTAAGGAAACAAGGACATCCATAAAGGGTCAAAGTTTCAAAGAAGCATATGTAACAGGATGTAACCATATCTCTATTGTGTTCCGTGTTTATAATCCAGGAAATGAACTGGTAGGAAATCAAAGATGTACTAGAAAGTAAATTCAATTTTAAAACAAGAAACAAAGTTGAACTTCATAAGCCAACGTACAATCCATCTTGAAAATGTGGAAAAATTAAGCCTCGTGAATGGTTTGAGGCTCTATCAAATTTACACCCTTAATATTTAAAATTATGCAATTGCTGCAAGGCCTCCCGCTATCTCTTTTGGAAAGCCTAATACAAAACTTTTATTAAAGGATGGTAATCCTGTCTGTGGAGCCAAATAATTTCCACATACCCCATTTAAGAAAGCTCTTATTTTACAGGTCAGCTTTGCTTGCAATACATGCCCATTTTGTAAAAGGCTGTAACTCATGTCAGTTAGACTAGTGGATGATCTGCAGTAGAATAAAGAGATTATCCTGGTGACTTGGGGGAAAGGAATTCATCTGGAAGCTCTGATTAATAAAACATGCATTTTGAGAACTGACTTAATTTCTCTTTCCCTTTGCATTTCACAGCCCATTACAGACAACTTGGTTTGTTGTTTTGTTCTTCCCTCTGTTGACCTTTCTCATTTCCCATGTACTACTCTTCTCCTAACTCTCAGTATACTCTGTATTGTCCGCCTTCCTCCCTGCCACACACTATCTCACTGGTGACCCACCTCGTTTTCTACACTTCTCTATCTTCCTTTTCAGAGCAATTCTCACATAACCAAGTCCTCCTTCCAGGAGCTTCTCATTCCTACCATGTCCTGAAGGGCCCCTGGTCTGACAACCACCATTTTAACACACACACGGATCACACATAGCAAAAGGCACCCCCCTGGATTACAGTCTTCTCTACACCAGGCCTCTGGATATTCACAGCATTGGAGTGTCCTATGCATTGCGAGGGCAAACAGCCAGGTCTTTGCTCCTGCAGGCCAGGTCCTTCTCTACCAGGAGGGAGAGAGAATATGTCACTGCTGTTTTGATTCACCACAGATTTCTCAGACTGGAACCCAGAAGTGCACTCCGATTTTGTTCTTTAACCAGTGGTCTTACAGCCCACAGAGAGGGTTCCCAAATCACCCTGTTCAGCAGGGGTTTTGGAGTGTGGGTATTAAAACCTAGGACTTTTCCATGTAGGATAACCCAAGAAAGAGATGAGGAGGAGAAACCAACACCTAACCATTGATCCCCAAACTCTACTCCCACTGAAGTCACAAAAGCCTTCAGGCTCAGGTCATCAGGTTTGAAGGCCCCAGAGATCATTGACCAAGTGTAGATGAAGACACTTTTACCATTCAAGAATTCCTCTTCTCATACCCCCTCTTCTCACCAAGAGATACACTCTGCACTAGAGCTTACAAAAGACTAAACTCATTTATGCTCTCTCTGTGTGTCAGCATCCAGAAGGGGTGGCTTTTATGCTGCTTGAAAACTAAGCAGAGAATCTTCTCCATTTATTGATTTCAGAACCCCAAAAGGTTTTGAAATAATGTCATTGGCTTTCAAGCCAGAAGGGCTGGAAGCCACAGCATAGAAAAGGCTAAAAGAAAAAAAAAAAAAAAGGACAATTGGCAAACAAAGAAAATGTTTTTTGAAAGCATTCACTCAGCAATTCAGAATCGATCTGCAGAGTATGTTCCACTTGGGTTTGCTTTTCACAGCCATTAGAGTGAGAAAGCTCTGTTTGCACTCACGCTCTGCCAAAGGGGCGGGAGACTGCAGAGAGGGGCCTTGTCAGCTCGGCACCCCAGCTCCTGTACCAGCCGAGCTCTTATTGCACAGAAATAAGCAAAGCACTGCTCAGAGGACAGGCTAGAGGCTTGCCCTGGTTAAAGGGATAAAGCATCAAAAAGATCAGAGAAAGCCCAAATGCCCACACTCCAAACTGCTCCCACAGACATCAGAAAAGGCATTTTACTGCAAAACCGGTCGGAAAGTGCAGACAGCTACGTTCCTACTTCCCTTCTTTCTGACTTCAGAGAATTAGTTGCTCAAGGGTACCACTGTACACTGCACCATGGGGAAGGATGAGCTCTTCCCCTCTCCCCTACCCACCATTCAGTTATTCAGTATTAAGCAGCCAGAAACTACAGGTTAGCTCCGAAGCAGTGAGTCTGTGAAGCAATAAAAGCTGTCATTTAGACTGATCTGATACTGGGGAATTTCAGTAGGACAGGACCATACTTTTTCAGGTAAGAAAAAAAAAGAAGGGAAGGCAGCTGAATCTTTTTTTACATCACCTATTGGTGTACACTTGGTAGTTCAATTAAAAAAGACAACGCAAAAAAAGCACATCTGCCCCAAGGCAAGTTTGGGGATAACCATCTGTTAGACCTTTAATCAACGCCAACACAAATTGCTCCATCATATCTACAGGCACACACTGAACCACTTGCAGAAAGGAAGTTATTTATCCCAATGATCTCCTGTAAACTTCACATTTTCTGTGTAATCTGAAAAGACTGCCAAAATACTACTTATTTACTTCCTAACATAGAGACTGGTTCAACAGACCTTCCACAAGTAAAAGAGAAACCAAGCAGCAACCCTTTCTCTGTCACAGAACAGGCAAGTTCCTCACTGCTGGAATGCAAGAGCCCAAACTTCTTTGGCACATCTCCTGTACGTTGACACAGAACAGTACAGGAAGGAATAGCTGTTTGACCTCTCCTTCTATTGACAATAAGCACAACAAACATATGGGATGTATCTCTGTAGCAAGAAGCAGACAAATTCTTAATTTATTTAATGTTATCAGAGGCTGGAACTATTCTGTGACTTAGGAGGTCCCCTACAAGCTCAGGCTTTCATGAAGAGATTATTTTATCACCATGAAAAGAAATATATTTAGAGATCTGTTGGCCGGAGACTTATGAAAAGCATCGGGTTACAACCAACTTCAGGAAGTCAGAATTAAAACAAAAGGAACTTACGGTTTTAGAAGAGACCCAAAAGTTCAACTTTCCAGAATAAATTTCACTACTTAAGGATTTCAGAAGAAAAAAAGCACACGGATTTTTATTTTTAAAAATACAGGTTTCTTTAAGAAGCAGTCCAAGCCTCAATAGCAGGAATATCTGACAGCACGCTCTTTCTCATCTTTGCTCTGCCAAGACTTTTTTTGCCATGCCTATGGCACATCAGAGACCTTCACCCCAACAGCCAACATCCTTTTTCAGTAATCAGCACCGACCTGTCAGCCAATATGGGAAATTCTTTCCTGATCCCAAAGAGGTGTCATGATGACAGTCTATACCATATAGTGTGTCACATCTATGTATTCTGCCGCATAATTTGTCACCTAGAATCACTTCAAGTCTCTTGTAGTGTTTCTGAATACATGGCATAGATTTTAGTTGTCCCATTCACACATTACTTGGTATTTTTCTTTAAGGTTATTCCCTTTGTTGGCCTAAGAAACTTTAATATACGACAATGAAGACTGAAAAAAAAAAAAAAGATCAAATTCTAGTTTTGCATCTTACAAAGCTGCTCATTTTTAATGGCAACCAAGTAATCATTAAAATTCCTTGCAACAACCACAGTACCCACACCCTTCACAGAGCTTCAGGAGACATGCTGTTTTCCAGCAAAGCTAGACTTAGGCCTAGCCTTGTGTTAACAGCTCAAGGAGAACAAAACAGAAACCATTTAAACATATCTGAGTCTAAGCATTCTTCCTGACAAGTTGTGACTGCAGAAAATATTTCTAATGCTTTGGTGCTACTGCCATAATCAAATATCACAGATGTTCACTCAGAACCACAGCAACATAAGTGGAATTTTCACCATATCAAAAATACAATGAACATTGTACTTCCTACTCAACTCCTGGCCATAGCATGGCCAAGAAAGAAAAACAAGGAAGGGAAAAAAAAAAAAAAAAAAAGATGTGGGAACTGCCTCCTTGGGAAAAGGCTGGAATTTCAAGTCTTGGCACTATTTATGCATGCTATGATTTTTTATGCACGGTGTCTATAGCATGAAAAAGCCTACATCAAATATGACCACCTTCTGAAGATTTTGTGTGGGTTTTGAAAAATCACTTTGCACATTCCAGTGCTAGTAGGTACCCACACTGAGTTATGAATAACTCCTAACATGTCTCAAAGCCAGCAAGCCTCTGGCACTACTTCAGGATATGCCTGGCAAGAAAGTTTTCCCACTACTGTCGTATCAGACTCAGGTAGCATTTTGGGAAAGGATATTCTACCTACTGAGCAATCTTTTTTAAGAAGGGTTCACCCAAAACACTCTTCTGGAGATACAAATGTGCAAATGGGTTTTTAAGCCTGGTTTCCTCGGAAAACAAGGCTGATGCAATCACACTTGTTTAACTGTTTTTCCCCAAAGCTTCCCATATAAGCCACATTTGCAAGTAGAACTAGTATCAAAGATAGTACATTGAGTAAAAACAGGCTGTCAGTAGAAGGAAAAGCTGCGAGCTGGGCTTGTGCACTTATTGGTCCCCAGAAAAGTTTACACTGAGGAGACCAAAATAATTTTCTGCTTTTGCAAAAAAACCAGGATGATGACTCTAGGGTAAGGACAGGAGCTTCTCTCAAGCCATGGGAAAATGTCAGATTTCACTATCAAGTATCATATGCAGTTCTGTCAAAAAACAGTCCGCAATGATTCCTGTTATTTGCTCTTACCTTTCGTTTTACTGTTTGCATCCATGCAGCTCAGCATGGACCAGTAGAGCTCAGAGATCAGGAAATTGTTCCAATCGCACTTGTGCATGTCTGTACAATTTCAAAGCTACTTCATTGATTTTTTCCTCCTATTCAGAAAGGGAATTGCATCAGATTCACCAGAAATAAGCTGGGCAGACAGGTCCCTTACATCCACCTCATTCATTACACAGGCCTCCTCGAAAGAGCATACATCTTCTAGTTCTTTTATGCATACACATTTTCTGAAGATTTATTTTTATATAACATGTTGCAGTGACACAAGGAGCATGACCCCTTCTAAGTTTTCTTTCTCAAAGTGGTAAAATGAGTATGGTTTGGCCCCCAAAAGCAAGGTCGGCTCCCAATTTTTCAGAGCATGCATGAGAAATAATCTAGAGCTTTAGTTCACTCTTAAATCTAGTTTAGAGCCCTGAAAGTACATCTATATTTGCACTGTCTTCTCATTTGGCAGATAAGCGATAAAATTGTTCCGTTTTCTTGATGCTTTCAGCTGATGGTAGGCAGATTTTACATGGCTTCCTTTATCTGATTTTTACTTTAAAAAAAAAAAAAAAATATATATATATACACACACACACACACATATCCAGGAATGAATGAGAGCATTAGCCTCCACACATTCTGTATTTTATGATATTTACTACTGGATAGCCCTGGAATATTTGCAGCTGGCTGTACTGTGTTTCGTACAATGTAGCTCTTTATCATGTTCTTTATCAAAGAACTGTGGTTTAGCACAGAATGAGGCAGTGCTGTATTGAAGCTGTAATGTGGCTCAGGTTACCAGATTGCATTTCTGATGATTTGGTATTAAAGTGCTCAACACAAAATAAAAATCAACATTTAAGAAATGCAACTGAGAAAAACTCTAAATAGAGACTGAATAAACTGTAACATTATGGAGATTTTGCCTTACTTTCTATATTAAAATGAGTAGATTTGAATAAATACAAGTGAATCTCTCTATTATTTTCTTTCTGAGGCAAATCTTATACTTAACTTTTGCTAGCAGAAAGTCAGGGGTGTGAGGACACGGGATTTGCAACCAACACAGCTGTGCTGGCAAAAGGCCCCAGCATAGATGTGGTTTTACCGGCAAAATTGGGCTTTTGCCAGAATAGCTAATTTCTCTCTTGAGAGATAGTTTTGCCAGTACAGCTGCGTCCAGACTAGGCATCACTGGTGTTACAGACTTTTAAAGCTCTACCATCATTGCCTTTCAAGTGTAGGCACTCGCTTGCTCTCAACCTAAAAGTAGTTTGCCAACGTGTGTGCACGTTGGTCTCTGTGAGATTGCAACCACGACCATTTAACAAAAAAAACCCCAACCAAAAGACAACCAACCAAACAAAAAAGTTACTTGGCTCCTCTAACACTGCTTGCATTGTCCTAAAGTTAGTATTAGGGCTCTTATTAATACAGTCTTTTGCATACCTTACACAACCTTCTGTGCTGCCACAGCTAGGAACCACTTATGAAGCAAAGGCATGTATGCGAGCACATCACATCTTTAATCTTTTAGGGAGAAGCTTTGCTATTATAGATGCTTCCTTTCTTTCTGCCTTGTTCTCTTCTTGGCTGCTTTCAGCCATCTCACTCTTCTATCCCTTTTCCAGAAGGCTACATTCACCACATTTACTCCTTTTCTTGCCTCTCTTTCTTGTCCTGACTGCTTGCTGTAGGGGAATCACAGGACACCACGATAAACTTAGAAAAGGAAAGTTGAATTGTCCCACTACCTACCTCCTCTTCAGCAACTTCAAGCACACCACCTTCTCTCCAGCCCCTCTGCTCTCCATGAAGTCTTTGTGCTTCTGCACTCAGCTCTGGCTTGCAGCTGATACCTATGCTAATAATTGCCATCAGCTGCAGTCCCATCACCTAATTATGGTCTTTGCCCAGCTGCTCATTTCTCATCCTAAAGGACACCTGCAGCATGCCACCTCTGATATGCTGCTGAAGTTGTGCTTTAAAGTGTTGGTCTACTACCACCTACACCCCCCTTACCAGTTTTTCTGTCTTTCTCAAGCGTTATTGCCTCCTGCCTGTAGTTCTCTTTCAAACTGGGATGTCTCCTTTTTCTGTGGGAAGCAATTTCTGCTGCTGCACCAGACATCAGCCAGGACGGCTCCCACTGCACGTTTAAGAAGCTGTTCTGTTTTGGTCAGAGTGCAACTTTTGCAGTTAGATGCTATGGAATAAACTGCCTCCCCTGTGCCTCTTCATCAGTAAAATTCTAAAGATGTTGCTCCACGTCAGTGTCTGCAGAGCAGTGTTTTGATTTTTTAACAACTCCTCTGCCTTTAACCTACAGTAATATAAACCAACATGGTACTATTCCTGCTGGTAAGGCAGAAAGACCAATCATAAAGTAAGAGATTAGTTTACATCAAAAAAAGTCAAAAGAGTAGGAATATTCTATTTTCTACCACTGCTAAAAGCAGACTCCAATGAAAATAGGAAACTGTCTTAGATAAGTTTTCAGCATCTCAAGCATTTGGCAGGGGGAAAACAAGGACTCTATTAAAATATGGAATGTTTCCCTTCAAAGACTGTTTTTAATGCTCCTTTATATAGCTGGTTTAAACAACCACAGAATACACTACCTTCTAAAACAGTGTTGAGTTCCTGGGATTTAAACTGAACCATCTAAATCGGTCATTTAAGTTGAACTTTTAATGATCACAGTACTGTGGAATTATAATTCCCAGCATCCTTTGAGGATGCCTGCTTCTTGGTTCGGTTTCATATACAAATATAGGGGCAGCAATTGAATTCCAACAGGCGACTTTGTTCTGTGTCAGCCACCATCAAAAGCAGCACAGCCAGCACCTCCAAAGAGGCTCTGTACTCGGCAGCATCAGAGGTAGTCTGCAAATATGCATAAGAGGTTGCTTTGTTAATAGTCCCTCAGCACAGTAAGCCAAGGCCTTGATTACTAATGTCCTCAGACAAAGAAATGCAATGTGTTGCTACCAGATTTTTCGAGAAAGAATAAAAGTCTTGAGTGAGATTTCTTTGAGAAACACATTCTGTGTATCAACTAATTACTACATGGCAATTCAGAAGAAGATTGCTTTTTCCTCCTATCACAGATACATCATTGCAGGTAAAATACAAAAACATTCCTTAAGTGACAAAATTAAACCCCAGAAGCCTCCCATCACAAGACACAGAATTCAGCTCTGATGCAAAGCATCTTGCATCCTTTTTGGCACAGGGGCATACAGATAAAGGGATAGCACCTGCCCTGACCGTGCAATTTTTATCATCATGACTAGGGTAATCTCCCAGGAGAGAGCAATGTGTTTACACATCAACTGGGTGTGAACTGGCAGGAGTGCAAGCCCTTCAGTAAAGCTTTACTTAACCTGAAAGGTGGCTGGATGTGCCATCCTGCAAGGAGGTCCCTGATGGATGGAAGCCTCTACCCATCTCCTGGGACCTTACACTAGGAGAGCTGCAGGACATTAGAAAACACTCCTCCTTTCCTTGGGTCCAGAGTTTACCAAGTCCCTACACAGATCATAGTTATTTTGAAGACTGTCTTTTTGAGGAGACTAACTTTCCTCAGTCATCCAGAAAAAACAGAGATGTAACTTAGGGTTATGGATTCTACCTTGAAGATCAGGTGCCTACAAACTGGTTGCTGCAATGAAGTTTCAAGTGTCTAAATCTTTACTGGATCTTTCCTGTGTATGTACTGTTTCTTACAATATGTGTATATACTGGTTTCTTACAATATTCAGATATTTATATCTGCCTCTTCCAAATCACTGACACATAATCTTGACCTTAGCTCTGATTTCCTGTGATGTTTTGTCAGAGAAACTCCACAGTTACTTAGTATCCGCACAAAAGCAGCAAAAAAGCACCAGAAGCAAGCCTGTGATACTTCTAACGATCTGCAATTTAGTATTGGTATTGAATAATTTTTATTCATTTTAGAGGACATTCACTAATGTCTAAACACACCAAAAGCTAGTTGGTTATAAATGAGGTTTACAGTGGTTTTGGATTTAGGGGCAAGCACATAAGACTACGACACTGTACAGGTGACTCTGGCCTTTAAATTGTAAATCTATTTTGCTCTACTGTTGTATTTTTCTGAGAACATGCAAAAGGGAGCCAGCACAAAGCCTCAAGTGCAAAGCAAAACTCCAGTGTAATCAGTGGGATGCAATAAGCCCATAACTTCGTGTTTGCTGGCCATATGAAAATGCACACCTGATATTGTACAGCTTATCACATGGGCCAGGTAATGACAGCACTGTGGTTCAAATGGACAAATTCCAACTGATTTTTTGCTAAAGCTACAACTTTTTACATGCATTTGGGACAGATTCACTCACACACCCACCCAGTACTGACCATAAATTTCCCAAGTAACCTAACAGTACAAGCTGCAGATTCAAATTATCCTGAGCTTTGCATTTCTCAGCTATTGTCAATTTGCATCACAAGCATAAAGTTATTTAATATACAAAAGCTTTAATGCTCCTTCTGCATCATATAACAACACATGTTTATCTGAGTGCTAAATAAAAGCTTTCAGAACTTTAAAGTGACTTTATGAATTGTATGTACCATAAAATAAACATTAGAGTATAATAATATTCTGTAATTTGGAAAACAACAACAGAAACCAATAAAAGACAAAAGAAGAAATGCTTGAATAATCTGATGCATGTCAGAAACATTAAATTAATTTATGCAATAATGTAAGCACAGTGATGTTAAGGTAATATGAAGGACATAAATTATACATTATTATTGTCAGTTCTAGCACTTATCTTAGTGGTATGTCAAAATAAATACTGATAAGTTAATATTTATAGAAATGAACAACAAGTGTTATAGCTCAGGGATTCATCTGTGATATTTTTATATATAATTTGCATTTGCACATATGGTTGTCATTGTCTTTGCTGTAATTTGAGAGGTAAGCATCATGCAATTCATTTCTAATGCATTTTACATTACCATGAAAGCACATTATGGTTCCTCCACAAATGCTTTTCAAATAGACGGCCTGCAATAATTTAGAGATTGCACAAAACGACTCAGCAAATGGGTGACAATCTACCTGCACAATCTGCAGTAACAATAGGTTACTGGTGAGCAAAGTGCATAGTTTGCTAGTGAGAGATTGTCTCCATAGAGAAAATACATGCCAAAGTTCTCACAGTGTTGCGTTTCTTAAAGATTAATACCTCTGAATAATACATCTTTCCACTCTTCACATTTTCACACAAGATGGGGGAGTAATTAACCCTCCTCCCCCTAAAATCTGAGGATTTGTATTTTTCCCCCTTTTATCATCCCCATTGTCACCTAACAGTTTGGCTTCTGGCTGAAGATAACTGGACATGACTTAGCATTTGAAGATGACACAAGTTTCCGGGAAAACAATATAAGAGAAGGTGCCCCAGCAAGGATTTAAGTACACTCACAGTTGCTGCTACCTCAGAAGCAAGAGGCAGACATTCTTCCTTCAGCGAGAGACTGTAACTCCCCCCCGAGTAAGGGTGGGTTAGGGATTTTGGCCTTGGGCCATGTCTTCTGGGGTCTGGGAACCATGCTTTGGATGAGAAGGTAGCTATTGAGTTTATAAATTGCTGAGTCTACAAGTGCGGCTACTGTTCCTAATTACCAAAAATCATTTTGCTGTTTTCCAGAAAAGAAGTGTGAAAATACTTATATTCCCTGATTCAGCAGTAAAAGATTTAGCCTGAGCCTTACATTTGTGTTCTGCTTATAGAAAGAATGCCATGTCAAAATGATTTGGCTAAGTCTGATGATCCCGTCTTTTCCCAATTGTCTCATATACAGCTGAAGTTTGTCGCCCCAAAGTTCATCTGTCAGTATTTCCACTGAGGAAGAATCTAAGTTCAGATTTTTATATCTTTATTAATGCAGATGTCTGTTTTTTATAAAACTCGACAAATGTCCCCAGTACCAACCTTTATGGTTCATCTTATTTTCTGAAAGAGCTCATTTGGAAAAATAGCTGTATATTTTTCTTTTAGTTTTCCTCCCAAAGTATGTCTGGGCCTAATTACAAGTCTATGAAAATCAACCTAAACATTCATTTTGATGCTACCATAGGCACTGAATCCAGAGGATAAATAGTAGAGAAAGTTAAAGGATAAGCCATGAAAAACATTGACTATTGTATGTTGTGGCCTAACACATAGCCAAGCTCCGCTTGGCTTTGCACAAGCATACTAGAAGTTACTAGAGAAAACATAGGGAAGTCTCACAGAGCAGATTCTGATTGGCATACTCTAAAATCAGCTGAACACTTGAAAATATAGAAGGGGCTACACAGGCGAAAATTGAAGGTATAAATTGTCCTGTAAGCCCTTTTGGCAGATGTGACAACGAGGACAAAAAATCCTACTTGATCTCATTTTCTGACAGAAGGAAACCCCAAAACTCAAAGATCACATTTTCACAGAATCCATGTACAATTCAGGAAAGTGAAAAATGGCACAAGATAGGACAATGTCCTCCCACATGAAAACTGTACCTAAAGGAATTCCATACCAGTACAAGCAGCAAACTATATAAATTGAAAGTATAGAAGTAAAGCATAGTATATGGGTCTGATTTATCACTTGCCTTTTGTTTATAACTTTTTATGCTCCACAGAAGCATAGGATTCTCTTCCATCATTGAAATGAAACTCCTGTCATCACTGCAGTGAAATGAAATGCTATAAAAGGCTGCTTGAAAGTTCTGGGAACAGAGAGGAAATAGACTTGGTGTAAGTGCGGAAAAAGCTTCTAAGCATGCAACTTTACAATAGCATTTAGTCCCTGTGGGATAGGTCTCCAGCTACAATAAATGTTGTCACTTCACTGAAATCAGTGGAGGAACAGCAATCGGTATCAGCTGAGGATTTGTCCCACTGACTTCAAAGGAGGAACTTACAGTGCACATATTTAAAGTAAACATATAAACCATTCCAACACTGGAGACTTTAATGTAAGCACATCAAATCCTGAAGTCCTTACTTAATATTTTACGCTACTCTTATTCAGAAATCTCTTACTGGAATCCACCAGGATAAGTCATGAAGAGAGTACTAAAAGGTGTTTTCAGACCAAGGTAATATGTATGAGAGTATGAGTTTCATGCAAATTTGTGTTCTGGAACTGATATATTTTTTATTTCTTGGGCTTAGGAAAGACGGGGGTCCTTTTAATTTTTTTTTTATTATAACTTTCCCAATGTAGATGAAGCAGAAAAGAGAGAGTGAAAACAGGGGGAAAGTTGGAAGTCAGTTTGTGTAGAAGTTATAGATTTAATTAATTTAGTACCAAAAGGCAAAAATAAGAGAGGCAGGAAAATACACCTTGATTTATGAAATAGTGAATGTGTTTTGCAAATATTACTCATTTTTCAACTTTATAAAACAGAAAATGTCAAATATTTTAAAGCATTTCAAAACTGTTTTTCCATTTTCCAGGCAGTTCTTATACACATAACCTTTTAGATTGTATATAATGTGGAGCAGAATTTTAGGAAAATATAAGATAACGTTCGGGGTGCTTAATGTGGGCCCACCCTACTTGAACATTCATAAAGGGATGGGAGTTTTAAGTACAAAAGCATTACTCTATATTCCTTCCAATTTCTTACTCACTTAGTTTCATCTAGACTCCTGTTGTATGTATTTGTATACATTGGGCAAAGTTACTGGAAAATTCCAATGATGGACATACAGAAAAAGAGGGTAACTGGCACTTGCCGGCTAGAAGGGAGGAAAAGGTACAACTTCATAGTGTGCTCACAGGGCTAATGCTGCCGGCCTCTCCTAGGTTTAAAGGACCCTTTACAAAATGGTCACTACAACAAAGGTATCTTTAAGAGATCTTTGTCTTGTGGCCTAGTGAGGTTTAAGTGGCAGCCTGACGCTTGTTGCTTGTTTCTTTGGTTTTGCTGGAGCTTGCTATCACTGCACTGCAACGTATTTTTTGGGTCACTTCTTTTCCTCTGTAATGTCTCTATTTTTGTTTATTTCCCAGTGCTCATTAATAATGATTTTCTTGTTGCCTTTGGCTCTGTTCATCACACTCCTTCCATACTTTGTCTTCCTTATCCTCCTAACCTCCTTTTTTGTCACTTTCTAACACATGACCTTCCTTGTCATCAAACATAGTGTGCTTCCTCAGCTAGCCCACAGTGTCCAACAGAATTCTTAGTCAAAAGACAACAGGATTCACCCTCAGCATTTAGCCAGGAAGCCAGCAGGCCCCCAGACCATGGTCCTGCATGAAGAAAATCCATAACTGGGATTGAACCACTAAATCAGCATATATGGCATGGGCTTTTCTTACCCATGGAATACAGGACATGTTTGGAGTATAAATGGCCTGAGTGGACAATCCTGGTGCAGTATCAGCTCCTGGAATGACTCTGCAGGCAGTCAGCCAACCATGAGTTAGCACAGTGCTGATGTTAACCTGAATTATACTGGCCACTAGGAAATGGCTATGGGATTTGGAGTGGGTAAGTGTGCATAAACCCACTGCTGCTTCAGCATTTTCAGTTTCTATAAGCATTTCTTTCTGCCTCCCTACATGCAGCCATTACCAATGTGTTCTTTGGTCGGACACGCTGGTCTGCTCCCTAGAAAAAATCTGTTCCTCTTTCTCTCCACGGCACAAACTGCCACGACTTTCTGTTATCAAGCAGAATTGCCATTAAACCACCTCCTAGGTCTCTTCAGGGTCTCCTGACTCTACTGAGCACCAGCTAGCTTGTCTAGACAAGAGAGGTTTAATACTACAATATCCCTGGCAGGGCAGAGAAGCACATGGCTAGAGGGAAGGAACAGAAGTCACAGAGAACTAGAAAAGGTCTAACACCCAGCCAGAAAACAAGTTCTCCTATATTCAGATAGGACCTACTGTATTGCCAGATTTGTATTTAGTGAGTCCTAAAGGGACATGCCCCTTTGTGAGGGAGAGCAACCACGTGTTCCTCAAACTTCAGAATTTATTTACACTTTTCTACAACACTCACCACTCACACCCGGGACTATGTTGAGTCAAATCAGCTTGCTATATTGCTTCAGAGTCTCATAGTTACTTTTCTTCCTTTTTTGATCTCTCAGGCATAAACATGGAGCCACTGGTGAAAAAAAAAGTATCTAAAAATAAAACAGAAACACAAGTTCACACTGAGATAATTTTATTCCAGCTAGAGAACCAGCATGCCTAGTCATGTGGTGTGCACCTGTAGCTTGCTCTCCTTCATGTCTTTCACAGGTATTAGGCTTTGGTAGTAAACACACACGCCACACTTTCTCAGGGTGGTACGGGGGTGACATAGCCTGTGGGTACTGAGAGCAGCCAGGCAGGGTTGTGTATGTCAGCACCAGCTGCTCTCTGCAAAGAATGTGCGTTATCATGCTAAACAGGATGCATCTTTTCCGTATTAGGCTGGTGAAGCTTTGCAACTTTGTCAACCTTTTTAGCATTCAACAAATTCTTTTAAACATATGACTTTTAGTAAGTTAATCCATTCATTGTCTGGAACTGTGCAAAGTGACATAAAAGCACAATGAAGCCTAATTAAACTTGTTCTGTGAAAGCTAATTTGTCAAACCCAGAAGCATAGTTCATAGATAAATGCTAATATTTGAAAGTCAAATTAAAGTTGAAAAGGTTTGTAATAACAGTTAATTAACTCTTGTTTTGTTTTCCTCTCACAAACTTGAACCAGCTGAAATATTGCTCAGTTCATCTTTAACATTTTGGACCACAAAGATAAAATTCAAAGCTTTGAGATAAGCCTTTGATGTTGGTATTCTCTACAGATTATATATTATTTTAAGATCTCTTTGTTTAAAAATTCATTTTTATTATCCCTGCATGAAATGCATGGCAATTCCCCAAATAACTAACCATCAGGGCAATTAACATCTTCGATCGACACCATATTCCTGATAATTAATACAGACTTTGTACCTCCCCTGTGATAGCTGCAAGGGTTTGATTTTTCAGAGCAACTGTTCATTTACAGAATCAGTTTCATCCTAATGAAAATGGATTGTGAAACTTTAATGAACAAGACTTTGCTGTCATAATAATAAAGACTTTGAAACAACACAAAGACCTACATAACAAGCCTCTCGCTGTACTCATGTTGCTATGCTGTCTCAAATAAATTAAGCCATACAATGAATATTAACACCGGTGTTTTTGTAAACTATGTGACATCAGATAAACTCACAGAAGTAAGCAGAATTCTGCTTCAACAACTTCTGGCTTTATAGCTTAATAAACTAGTGTTTGTAGAGTGATGTGGCTTGATCTGCCCTCCTCCCTGTGGTTTAACAACGGTAAGCAAAAGTCTGGAAATCCAATTTACATACAGCGCTAGTGTGCTTGCTATGAAAGGCAGTAGAATGCCTCACCTGTGTGCTTCCACCACGTTAGGGCGTACATATAAAAGCAACCAAGTATGAACGAGATCTGCCAAAGAATGCTGCTTCTGGCATGCAGGCAAGCGCCTGTACTTTGCGGGGTTAATAACTCATCTGTTAACAGGTACGCTATCCTGAGGAACAGTTTGCTGTCTCAACATTAGTCTTGGGTGGCCTTGCCAAGAACTCCCTGTCAACAAAGGGTTGCATGGTTTTCAGCTAGGTAACTAAAACAACAACAGAACCAGAGCCGGGGAAAGCGTGGGACAAGGGGAGCGAAACAGCAGCTGGCTGCACCACAGGGCTTGGCAGGCAGGGGCGCTCTCCTTCCCCTGGCCGGCCAGAGCAGGGCCGGGAACGGGCGGAGGGCCCTGCGGCCGCTC
>VZZY01008281.1:49379-67732 GCA_013400335.1 Eurystomus gularis
CGAGCTGCGGGGCAGCGCTGCCGCCGCTTCAGCCGTGGCCTGGAGGGTGGGACCCGACGTGTCCTCTGGAAAGGGCCTGTCGGGCTGCGACTCCGATTGAAAACCAACCGACCGACAGTGACCTGTTGAAAACAAGTATCTGAGGGGAGAGAGTTCAAGTTGTTACCTGCTAAACCAAGCTCTGTTCAGGGCTCCTTGGAAAGCACAGAAATAAATTTTGTTCTACTTCAAATGCCTTGGTGAAAGGTCTTCCAAAGTTGTAATCTGAGCTACAATACGCGCTTAGTTTTCGTTTGGCTAAATCCCCTCAAACATGGAAATAGCTGATTGTTCCCATTTTAAAAAATGGTGTACAGGAGGGATAGAGTCATTAGTAAATAAATGAATGGGATGATTTTTAAAAGGAATAATTTGCTCAATCAAGAATAATTTGAACAGCATCTAAGTAGTCATGGAAAATCATAAACTATTACCCTATATAGCGCTCTGTTGACTATTAAATGTCTCCTTTTTCACACCACTGGCCTGAATGAATAACTTGGCAGCACAAAATTAGCCAGGTGGCAAAATGTGCTTGTGTCAGCTATTGGCCAAACAAAACAGCAAATAGCAAAGCTCATTTTGCAATGTCACATTAACTCCTTCAACACTGGGGGTACGTATTTTTGTATCTGCTGTTTAGAAGTACCTGGGAGCAGGCGAAAAGAGACCCTCTCACTCACTGCAGCACAGGTGGCCCTGGTCTTTCTCCACTCGTCGTGCTTGCAGCTTGAGGTGATCTTTGTGGTTATTTCCACGTGTGGCATCTGAGATTATAGGGAAGGGGCTGCTCTGTAACATCTGTGTCAGCCGAACATCCCGGTTTGGAAAAACTATTCTCAGATGCTCTTTACCAGAGAGGATTTTATGCACAACTTCCTATACCTGTATTGGAGCCATCCCTTCAAATTCTCGTAATACTTAACAATTTTTTCTGTTTTCATATTGTCTTCCGCTTCCAAGAGACATTCAGGAAATTGATGTAAAGAGCATCAAGCCAAGTGTAAAGAGCATGAAGCCAAGACTAAACTTAACTGTATTATGTTCCCAGTATCTTCAATGGAATAACCTCAGGGATTAATCTGGAATTTTACTTACATAGCATTACTAAAATATTATATATGACAAAAGGATGCTTATCTTATTGATGTCATGGGATTCTTTTGATAGATTTCACAGAATTTATCAAGAGCAACCAATAACCTTTTTCATTCTAGAGGTTAATGTAGGGGAACAAAATTTTATAATTAGCAGCCTTTCCCAGCTATAGAAACTCCCTTTTCCAATTGCACAGCTAACAGTAGATCCCTAAAGTTAAGACTGGGCCTGTTTTTTGTTAACAGAGAATTTATTTAACCTTAGTATGTAATATTTCCCTGAAGTACTATGGAATTTCATTAAGAAAATAAAGGCAGTGTTTCATAATTAAGTTGCTGGTTTAGTATTTTTTCACATGAGACATGCTTTACTGATAAAACTGACCGTGTCGTTCACTGTAAACCCAAAGCAGAAAAAGGTCAGATATTGGCAGCTGTATTTGATACAGGAGACATTTATAAGGTTTTTGGTCGTCAACATATATATCTCATATTTCAGATTCACTCTGCTTTCAAAAATGATAAACACATTGTACCTAGACAAGGATGATGTCCTGTTCTTATCCAGGCAGTCTCTTTTCCACAGAGTTGTTTCACATGCCCCAGGCAAAAGACATGGGTGAATATTTTCCATTAAAAACAGCAGTGGTGGGAGGAGGGAATCACCAGTACTGTAAGTTAATGAGATGGGGGCTTTAAATACACTTAATAAACAGTCACTTAAGCTAAGCATAATAAGTCATGGAAATTTATAAACTATTACCCACTATAGTACTTCATTGACTATTAAACATCTATTTTTCACACCACAAGCCTGAGTGAATAGCTTGGCAGGAAAAAAAATTGGCCAGGTGGCAAAATGTGCTCAGTACAACCCACGTCAGATATTGGCCAAACAAAACAGTCCCATAGAAGCTGATTTTGAAATGCTTTTAACCCTTGATAGCCTATGGTGAAATTTTCTAGGAGCAAACACGCGTATATTCCTGAAAAGAGTAGTATGTATTACACTATATACGTGTGTCTTCCTAAGTACAGTGCTGCTTGGCTAACCTTAATACCTGTCCTCTCTAACCTGCAAATCTGTGATCTCCAGTTCTGCTGATGGCCGCAGCCCAGGGACAGAGGCACTGTCCATCACCTGAGCTGTGAGAGTGCACCTGAGTTTTCATTGTAGGCTTTTAATCCTGGGTTTTGGACCTGCTCTAATTTGGGGTCTTCTGTCACCCTTACTTAAAAATAACCTTCAAGGAGGACTGGGGGAATTTTTGGTCTAGTTAAACATATGGCGATCCTTAATCCCTCTTTCATGAGGGAAACAACTTTTTCTGGTGTAGAGGTAAGGGTTTACCTGTGAATTTAAACTGTGGTATGCATGGAGTTACACAGGACAAGGATTCTCTGAGAGGAAATTCTCTGAGCTTGGTTGCTGGGCTCCATATCATCTCTGCTAACCTCTGTAGGGAGACCAAAAAACAAGATTTCTAGTAGTTCATCAAACCTCAGCCACCCCCAGGCTGTTTAAGCATCCTGGAGTGTCTCATGCCTGGCTGAAGAGCCGTATGTAACATAGCATTAAAGGGCTAATACTGGTAGGATATAGCACATTGCAAACTATTCAAAGTGTAAATGAAAAATCAGAGGTTTCCACTGTATCTGACCTTTCATCATCCTGAGGCACAGCAGCAGAAAGACAGGAACCTTGGTTTCCATTATGTCCTCATATCTGTTAGAGCAAAGGATGTATCATTTTGATTCAGCTTCTCACCCCAGCCTCATGTGTGTCTTCCTTTCTTCCATCTTATCCTGTACTTCTGACTTCAGCATACTCATCTCCTCACTGACAAATTTTAGAAGCCTTTTACCGGGATACACAGACAGACAGAGTTATCTCTTGCTGATACCATCCATCACTACAAATCCAGCGGTGCAGCACATAATGGGTTATACCTCCTGCCACAAGCTCGCTTGACAGTGTTCCTGTGTGCCACTGCAGGGCTAAAAATCATTATATTAGAAGAATGACTCAGCCTCCAATGTCCAGTCTCTCTCCAATAGTGGATCCATTCACTTTTTTGGGTCTCCACTGAATACTACCATCTAGAAATGCCCCCCGCCCCCCCGCCATCCACTGCTGGAGAGGTGGTACAGATACACCACTGAAAACACATCTGGCGAGGCTATGTTTTCAGCTGTGTCATATTTAATTACATTCTAGGGACAAAGGTGTGTATGGAAGGGAAGGGAGAGCTTACAGTTGTCTTAGTGTCTGTTTGCATCAGTCTAGCTGACAAAAGGGAGGGCCAGTGAGTTGAGCCCAACATACATCGCCAGATGAAACTGCTGAAGGAATGCGTGTAGGTAAAAAAAAAAAAAAATCCAATTACCGGAGCTGGAATTAGGCCAGAACACCTTCACTAACACCTCTATTCATGAAAAAATAAATAAAAAAAAGTGATCCTTAATGACCGCAAATGATCACAGACTGTTTTACATCTCTTACAAAAGCCAGTGTATTCAGCACCATTACATTCCCCAGAGCTAGACGGATAAAGGGGGAAATATGTCATTGATTCCCGCCCGCCGACAAGAAATTAATGATACTGTTTGCACTAATTTCAACTGTTTAGAGAGTTTTAAGAAGAGAATCAGTCCTGTTTAACCTGGAAACTAACAGTTTTTAAAACCTGAGGTGTCTTACTCGCTGCTTGCTTTTGCAGAGGCAATCAGGATCTGCTTCTTTTCAACCAGTATGCATAAAAAGCCCCAACCGTTAGAGTGTTACGTGATTACCTGGAGCAGAATGGAAACAATCAGCCTCTCTGAAGGTACCTTGTCAAGTCATTCCAATGGGACAATTACTGGTCTGTCACAAAGCCCACTGACATAGATGGAAGGGCTTCTGTGGGACTCACTGTGTTTTAGAGCCAGGTGTGGACACACATAGAAAAGACTTTGTGTTTTTCATTTCCACTAGTGAAGATCTATCAGTTTAGATGGATGCTAACTGCTTTTAAGGGTCTTGCCTTCACATGCCTTTTCTGATACATCTCATTCCATCTCAGAAATGTCCTGATGTATACTCAGACCACGTAACCTGTTCATTAACGGGTTATTCTTTACCAAAACTGTTCTCTGTTGCTGGCTGCTGTCTCTTTGTATTTTGTCCTGTGGTCAGCCTCCCCCTTAGCCATGCAAGAATAATGCTCAGTCAGGCTAAGCTCAGACTGATTGGACTTGAACCACACAAAATCTCAGTGCCTGCAGAATTAGTAATAGCTCATAGTATACAAAGACACAGTGGAGTATCTAGCTGCTGGATACTTAATGCTATACCATATATTCATGTAAGCCACCAAAAGTATTCCAAGTTCTCTTCGGTATCCATGGGTACATTTTACTTTCTGGGTGGCACCATTCATCATAGTATGGTCTAATCATTTGAGCTACCAAAATGCATGAACAGAGTGGCGTGATTACTGGCAGCAGGTGGCACAATTGAAGAAGCTCTGAAAAAAATGGATATTTAGAGATTCCTGTTCATGAGAGAGGTGGTTTTCACCAAGAAATGAGCTTACCAAACTCTTTATGAAGTTGATAAATATTTTCTGAGAGAGCAGGAAAAGGATGTCTTTTTCAAGTGAGGAACAAAATCTACATGGAGTTCTATAACTAGATGCCTACGTAACACTTTAAAAAGCCATAATCCCATAATTTCAATTAACAGGATCATTGAGATCTGTCCTTTGAAATTATATTTTCTAGGCTAGGAAAACAGAAAAACTTTCTTTTATTTGCAAGAAGAAAGATCTTTTTTTGTGAGGAAGAGGGAACAAAATTTACTCTTCCTAGCAGGTAGCATATGCTGCACTTCATCTATTTTCAACTTTAAGATTTATTTATTAAGCAACATAAATCTGAGGCTTAAAATACATATACAGGTATGTAGTATCAGACCATACCTTGAATTTGATAGGAGTCTGTATCTACCTTGTGTTATTGACATACATACAAACACTGAGATCTAGCCTCCCCTTCTCCATATTCCTGTTTACTCCTTTCCTTGCCCCCTGAAGTTTGGATATACAGGAGTAAGAAGGACTAACTTGCCTTTACTTACCCATCCTCTCCTCAACTGGAAAAGGAAGAGGAATGAAGAATTAGGAGATCATCTGTTCTTGTCACACACTTGCTGGTCACCAGTTCTCACTGGGATTCAATGTCTTGCAGGGCAATTCTTGGCATGGTGTACTCTTTTTCCCAATAATTTGCTCATGCTATTGCCTACTAAAATCTCACCTTTACTTCACATGAAAATTACTGAATCGAAACTAAGAGAACAGCTCGCATAGGTCTACATATATTCCTCAGGTTATTTGTTCAAAGAGACTAATATATTTCTGCTGTCAAACTTACAGTTGGCTTAACACAACTTGGAACCTATAGTGTTGCTCCAACATGTGCTACTGGTAAAGTTTGCTCTTTCTGAAATGTTATTTTTCTCTGCCAAAGCACACACCAATCCGGTGCTCAGCCATGGAAACTTAATGAATGAAAGGGGGCTGTTTCTGAACTCTGAAGAATTTATTTTACTTTATATTCTTTTTCACATTGGTTACTACTCTGAAACACTTCTGCCACTTTAATGGGCAATAAAAAATGGCCCAAATCATTGCTGTCCTTAGACCCTGTGATGGTTAACTAAAACAAAGCAATATTCCAGCCTACATGTTGAGAGGGAACAAGGTTTTTAGCTTATGTGCTTGCAAAGGACGAGTGTTGTCATAGCATCATCATAAGGTTTGGAATTAGGGTTACTGAACTTGCTCCCATTTCTAGACTTGCCATTGCTGGGAGAAAATCCTACATTTAACACCCTAGACTGGCAGGAGAAGTAAGCATGAGGGCTTGTTGCTTAATTGCGGATGGGGTGGCATCTTTCTGCTGCTCTGCCAGGGCCCCTGTGACAGATCTGAGCAAAATACTGGTGAATTTTTACAGGGAAGCCCCACTCACGCCTTTTAGGCAAGAAAAGGTGCTCTAAAATGGAGGGTTTGCTTCATATTTACCTACTTGTATTTAATTTTTTGTCAAAGGAAATAATTACTAGAACTGAACAGATATTCTGGGCTCCAGTTACATGATCACTTCCTTACCCTTTATTTACTGCCATCTTTACAGCCTTCTTAATTCTGAATTTCATATAGCAAAAGTTCAGAGGATTTATGCTCCTCTACAATGCTTGTGGTGTTGCTTTTTTTCCTTATTATACGCCATTCATGGCATCTACACAAACTTGCTGTTTTAGCCAGGGAACAGATCCATAAGACACCACTGTAGATGCAAACCATGTACCCAAATAAGTTGATTTTGGCACCCAGATTGCTGATGAAATTTATGCTTCATTAACAGATGCCTAATGTATATAATACACATATTTTTTAGTTGACCTCAACCTGGCCAGGAAGGCTGGCTGACCCCATGAAAATACAATTACCTAATGAGAGATTAGAGAGTTTTGCTTATTGTATTTACTATTTCTAGGAAATGACTTTGAGTCTCTGTAGCTGCGTCAGCCTTCTTGCTTAAAGTATGTTTTAATGTTATTAGAGTTTGCAAGCTAAACTAGTGGAAAGACAGGGAAAGGCAGCACAATTTCCTTTCAGGTCAGAGCCAATGTTTCTCCAAAATCTTAGCAGCCTGGGGTTGCCATAAGATCAATGCAGCTGAACACTCCACCTGCAGAATGAGCTCACTGTCTGTGCATTACGCTAGCCCTCTGCCAGTCCAAGTAGTAACACTCCTGGGGTTGGTCTTGAACCTGCTACTCCCCACACTGGAGTGCTAAGCTTTGCTGCCAAGACACCAGGCCAGGTATTAAATGCATTCTTGTTTCTGCTACTTTCCAGCACCCAGAGGACTATGTTAGAAAGCCCAGCAAACTTAATTGGAAAGCAAGGAGAATGCAGAATGCTTAAAACCTTTTACAGACAGGAATATGTTCTAAAAAAAACCAAAGCAAAACAAAAAACCATCCATGGATTTAAATATTCAGCTCACCTTTCCTTACGGAGGCATCAAAATGATCAATTCTATTTGAAACAAACAAACAAAAGAATCAGGACTGAGTTTGACTTCAGCACTGTACTAAATTTTATGTGGCCTGCTCATTTCAGCATTGTAAGGCTTCCATCTTTTAGAGAAGGGAACTTTATGGACACTGTAGCTCAAATCCAAAGGTGTAGGAGCCCTGGGGTAGGAACCCGCGAAGGACCTCCAATTCTGTCTCACTCAGGATGTCAGACGGTGCATGTGCCCCCCTGTAAATGGCTTGGAAACGACGATGAAGGGCAGGAGCACTGCTTTTAATTAATTGGAGTAAAACTAGTGAACAGGAAAGTGAGGTTCCCATAAAAGCGATTTGGCAGGAGGGTTTACCCTGGGTTTTATAGCTCTTGCAAGGGAAAAATGAAAAATCCATTTGTGGTTTTCTAGTTGTGATTATAGGAGGTAAAAATTCAAGAACTTCACGTTTATCATTGTATAGATTGTATATATGGGAAGTAATGCACAGTAGAAATCAAGCACTGTATTAAGTCAGGCTTCTTACAGGTTTGTCCTAACATCAAGATAGCAACAAGAAGCAATTCAAAGATTTTGAGTGAGGAACTCAGAAGCACGTAGGCACTAGGATGCATTTTTTCAATATGGCTGATTGTTAAAAAAACATTAGTAATTTACTGCTTTCTGAAGCAGAGCTAAATTGTAATCTTTCTTAGTTTCACAAGACTGCTGCTTTTAAGTGTTTATTTGTTCCACTACAAGGAGCTTCCCTAATTAACTGTGCTTCTTACCATGTCCATTTTGCTAGCCAAACTCTGACAAAGAAGAAAAGGAAAGCCTTCCATTTGTAGTTACATGTCCTAAGAGAAATATTTACATGCTATTTTAAGCTACCCTAAACATAACACTGCCTTCAAGCTAGTCATGTAGGTTAGGGGGAATAAAGAGGAAACAGTCATATAAATTTGTATACCTCCACTATTTACAATGGAACTGCACTGATTTATCTCTTCTGAGATTTTTAAATTTTAACTATGTTGTTGGGTATGGAGTGAGAGACTCCCAGTTAAAATTTATTTAGCATGTAAATAATAAACAATTGAGAAATCCATAAACCCTCATCAAAATATGTGTCTACTGCTGTAAACAGCAGTTCCAAGTTTTTTATGCCGTAAATTGGAAGGGTTCTCCATCTTGAACAAGAAATGATTAACGAACAATAATTAATCTGATGGTTTTGACAGCTGCTATTTATGTTGAACTTTGATATACAGCCCAGTCACAGCTTTGTTGCTGGTGGCTTCACAATAAGGTAATTGTGAATCCAGGCTGAAAGGCAACTGTGTCTCATGACAGTCCTACAATGTCAGTCCACAGTGCAGAGGGGAGCAGTAACTTAAAGAGGTTGTTAATATTTTTTTTAATAACTTACTTGAAAAGAAAATGCATCTTGATAAAGTTTTGCTATTAACTTTCACATACTCATCACTTTTCATTTGTACAAGAATAACAAATCTGCTTTCTGTCCGATTTTGGCTGGGAACAATGCCAAAGCTGAGAGTGTTTGCATAGTAGTGCAAAGGACAGAAGATAGTAGTAGAGTTACTGTGCACATTGGTAGGAGCTATATCATGCAAAGGAATAGCTCCTAGCAGGATTGATGCCCCTGACTCCCTTTGTAGGGAAATATCAAGCAGGAGAACTAAGGTGGGTTTGTCCACACACATGACATTAGTGAGGTCTTTAGATCTAAAAAACCCAAACCAACCAACCACAAAAAACCCCAAACAAACAAAAAACAAACAAACACCCCCCCACACACAAAACAAAACCCCACAAAGTTAAGATACTGAAATGGCCAAAAAGTTTTAAAAAATGTGAGATCAAAAGCAGCAGCAATACAATGAGAACTATCAGAAGCTTTACCTGTGTAACTCAAATGTCTTGATTACATCCCAGTCATACATACCTTGGTAGGGGACACAAGGTTCTTTGACATAGCACTACAAGATCCCACAGCTGAAGAGTAACTTCAGCTTCCAGCTGAAAGAAACTCACAGTAGAAATACTGGGTTTCCTTTTCTATTTTAAGCATAGGTCATTAATCACTAGAGCAATTTAAGAAAGCAATCAATTTACTGTTAAGTCTACAGTAGTTCAGTCAAACTAGGAGGATCTCTCTCTAAAAAACATACTCAGGAGCTATAGGATAGATGCAAAGTCACTTGCTGCCTTCAAGTGGCTAGATCATCCCAAAGTATCCTTCCAAAAATCTATGACACAAAACAAGAAAAAATTGGTTTAAATCAGCGGAGCTGTGTAGATGATGCCCCTTAAAGAATGAGGAGAATAATTAAGAAAAAAAGAAATCAGAGTGGCTGGGTTTTTGTACTGGAGGAAAGAGACATTGAAAAATATTTGTAGAGCTATAAGCTAAGCAAAGGACCTCCCAGCCTATTCCGAGTATTATAGTGTTTGGATGCTGACAAATAAATTACATTAATTGCATTCATTCTAGCAACCACTTAAACACCATTAGGGCTTATGCATACAATAACTGTGCCATTAGTCAAATCTGGATACCTCGCTGCTGGTAATCAACATTCTGTCTTCTTCTAGTATAACTATCTTAATTTCTTTCTGCAAGCCTCCTTTAGCACCATTCAGCTTTTGAACATGAAATTAAGGACATTATCATTTTGCCTAATAACATCACATGGTATTCCCTCAGAGTTATAGTCTATTGGGCTACTTGCAATTACTTGTAGAGAAAAACTGGGAAGGTTTGCTGCCTGTGCCATGCTGTAACCACCTGCTGCAATACCATCCTCATATTACTGCTATAATTGTTGCTTTGCTTCTTTCGTTGTCTGAGGGGAAGTAAGCCTCTTTTTCTTTCCTGTCCCCCTCCCACAAGACTGACAACCTAGGCCAGGAAGGACATAGAACATGAGATACAGAGGACTAAAAACTGTGAAAGCTGCCTTCCCCTTGTATCCACTTTGAAACAAGAGAAAGTGACGGGTGGAGTGGGTGGCTTCTTAAAGATCTGTTTCCCTCCCTTGTCCTCCAGCTGGTTATACGAACTGTCATCAAGCCCACAGGGTCCTGGGGTTAGGAAGCTGACTGCTTGCCAAAGCTGCCTGTACTTGCTCTCCCAAGAGCTGATCCAGCTGTAGGGGCATGTGCTCTGAGCAGTCCCAAAGTACCATCTCTAGGAGTCCCCAGCTTTGTCATCACTATAGCTGCTTCTGCACACGAAGAGCCTTCTTTAGAAAGTAGCTTGAAAACACTCTTGAAATTTCACCAGTCCTCTGTCAGTCCATGATCACAACAGTGAGAAAGTTTAGTTTTCATATTGACACCAAAACCTCACCAGGGAGCAATTCCTTGATTATTTCAGTTAGAGAACTCCTTTATATAATTGGGGAGGGAAATTAAAAGGCAGGGTAGGAGGCTTTAAAACTGACTATTCAGGACACAGTGATCTCTGTTTTTGTCATTTCATTAGCATGTTTTTCTCTTTGATCGAGGCAATAAAGAAAGGGGTGAGTACACTCAGCGTGGTATTTTGCAATTTTGGAAGTGTGGTTTGTCCACAGCTTTAAGTGAAGCTCAGTAATAAATCAGAAGACCTGGAAGATTAGTCTTAGGAACAGCTTCTCACCATTATTTCAAACTCTTAATTCCACAGACAACACCTGGCCAAGATTCTTCAATTCAGCATTGATATGGCATTGTCCTAAATGTAACAGTTGTTCACTAAAATCAAGTTCTTTCATTTATGTTCATTCTCCCCCCTCTTGTGGTTCATTATAAAATCACAATTGTTGCTTTCAGAAATGTTCCATAGTTGGGATTTCATGCAGGATGGACAGAAAAGGATCCACAAAATCTAACTAGGCAGCTCAAAAAAATGCCAATATAGTAAATAATAAGCTTGTTATTCAGGATAATTCTTATTGCTAATTTAAATGTTCTCTAATCTCCGATTGAAAGCAAATCTGGCCACAAATGATATGGAATACATTTCAGACAGACTTGCCATAACTATTAATGGGATATCATGTGCTATTGTCTGGGGAAGATTTTAGTGCTTGCACCCTCAATCATTTTTTGTCTTACTAGCTTAACACAGAGTATTGAAGCTATAATGTCTTCAGCAAGATCTTCAGCTCGTGTGAGTAGATGTAGTGCTAAAATACTATGAACTTATGCCAGACAATATGCCAGCTCCCTTGTACAGCTGACTTCTTACATTTCCTGCGTGCAGGTATGTTTCCCCAGCAGACTGAGTACCCTGACCTTCTTCAGCAAAGTGTAATTGTGGAAAGTACTAACTGAAAATATACAAAGACTTTGTGTGCAGATCTTGGATATTCTAAGGTCTGTAGTAAAAGTAGGTTTTAGCCATGAAAATGGTTAGAAAGGGGTGTAGATATGCATACAGGCTCAGGGAATCTCTGTTCAGTTAACAATGTGTTGTGTCATGACAAATCTAGAGAAACTTGCGAGCAGCAGACCAGTGACATAAGATGATGGATTGATAGAAACTTGTCATTCTAGCAAATCAGAGACACATGTCGGCAGGAAAGCCGACATGTACTGACAAAATCTGTTTGAAGGATAAAAACTTATTAAGTCCGAAAACTGTCATGTGAGAGTTTCTCACCACAGTGCTGGCTGACAGTGAAACAGTTCTGATTTTGTAGGTAAGGGAAGGAGGTAAGTTAGACTGTCACGGTCTCTAGCCAGGCAGTCTCATAACCAGAGCACACTGCTGAAGTGAAACAACACCCAGTACTAGAAAAGCTGTTGTAACTGTGGACCTACTTTGGTTCACGGGACTCAACTGAAGGCTGTAGGAAGAGGATATTACAACAGGTCATATGCTCACAGGTGCAAAAATGAACATAAAATCTCCACACATCTGCAGCTTTCAGAATTAGAGGTAAGACTGACGGTAGACTTGCATTTTGATGAATGACAGCAGATGGTTTCCTTTTGTCATACCGTAATAATAAATCTCCTTAACAGTAGAAAATTCTTAATGACAGCTTGGTAGCAAGCCTTATAAAAAGTTTCTCAGAGATGAGACAATTTTATAACAAGAAGGACATAATGGTTAAAAAAAACCCAGGCACAATTTTGTCAACCAGCTATACGTAATGTTTCAAACAGTTCTAAGTAAGAATCAAAAATGGTGGTGGGACTTCAAGGAGCATCATTCTCCATCTTCCACTGGGTATTTCTTAGGCCTATTACTCTAAATATTGCAGAAAAATCCAAGTGCTGTAGGGTTTACCAGTGATTAGCTTTTCTTCTAGAAAGATGAGTTTGACTCCACTAGAGAATTTTGAATCAGACAATGAACAATCATTTAACATTACCCACCAGAATTCACACAATTTATTTAGTACATTGTATGAAAGGGCTGAAAAAGCAAAGTACCAGGTAAAAGAGTTTCTGAGAGCCTGTGGAACTACTTCAGACTTTGGTAATTTGGCTTTTAATTTAAGGTGAGCAGGAAGACTCCTTCTCCGCACTTACTACGATTTTAAATTGTATGACACAATAGCATCATACAATCAGGTCATAAACTCTGTAAAGTCATAAACTCTTTTTAATCTAAGGATTAAAGATTAGGCGTAGACTGAAGGGGATGGGACAGATAAATTGTAATTGCACACAGACAACATTGGAAAACACGCCTCAAGGGCACATCTCAAAGGCCAATTCATTGCCTACGTCTTTCTTCTCTCAGAGGGAATTATTTATCACTGGTTCACCGTGGTAAAATTTTGGGAAACCCTGACCCCCAGCCAATCCCAACAAGCTAGTCAGAGGGGTTTTTGTGCCAAGAGAGATTGCTTCATCTGCAATCCCATCGCCCTTTCCCTCCCCTCAGCACACTCCCTCTGAGGGGAGAGAAGCAGCAGATGTATAACCCTGCTTCTCCTGCAGGCCCACTCCCAAGGTCCAAGTAACCTACATCAAGAAGCAAGAAAAGCCTTCACACTCTTATTGGGCATGCAGCACACATCAAAATCTAGCCCCAAGAAATCAAGAGATTAAAGTTAGAACATAGTTTAAATGGATCTGAGTGAATAATTTTTAATGAATGTATTTAATGATGGATGAGTTTCCTTCCTTCTTTCCATGAAATGTTGGGAGCGGGTTACAATTTGCTTCACATATTCCTTCCTCATTGAATTTTTTAAAATCTCTTTTAAAGTGAGGCATTGCTACTCCAAGCACAAACTCACTGTTCAACTGCACTTGGTCCCATAAATCACTTAATATTGTTTCCATCCTCCCCCCTAATGAGCATAACTCATGGAATCAGCTTTGTGTTACACAAGCTTACAGAAAGCACATTAGAAATTCACTTTTCATATTATTCCTGTGTGAGCTTAACATTTATTTTCTGCCAACAGTTATGTGATTAAAGTTTAATCGCTATGAGTGTGTGCAGGAAATGACACCAAAAGCAACCCCAAGATGGCTGAAGATTTGCTTCCAAATTTGCACAAATACAATTAGAAATTGTTTCTGCATTATTCATCCAACTTTAGACCTAAACCAAATATGTCTTGCTAACAGCCTTGGAAACATCTGATGAAGTGTTTTAAAATTCCAGTAGATGTCACCACTTCTCCCCCAGCAAGTCCTTAAGTACATCTAAAAGAAGCTTTTGAAAACTCAGTTTGCACTACATCATGAGTAGAGAAAGCAGAGAGACTCATTTTGCTTTGGGTTACTTCTATGTGTTTTGACAGAAAAAGAATACATCCATATTTCTAATCTATGTCAATGAATTAATGAGCTTACAGAACACATGCCACTGCTGTAAACCAAACCACATGCAGATTAGCTGTCAATTGTGATGTTGCTAATACAAAACAGTGTCTGGTGTTATGTTAATTTTTCCTTTGTCATTTCATACTTCATAAATATCAAAGTTTTCAATGATACTTTGACTATAGCCCTGGTTGTGACTACAGTTGGTTTTCCATCTATAGCGTTCCTATCCAGTCCCTGCAATACTCATTTGCTTAAATTTCCAAGTTTAAACAAGCATAGTAGTGTTTCCTTCCTAAACACTTGGGTTCAATTCCTTTCATCTTTCACTTGCTGTTATACACCCCTCTCATGAAAAAATGAGACCTTATGCTTCAGTTCACCTGGCTTTCATGGCTGCATTTTTCTCCACTCCCATTGCGAACAAGAAGCCCACAAGGCCTGGAGTTCCCACATTATGGAAGAGGGCTCATACTCCTTCTGATTAGCTACATCCAGACAAATCCCTGGTACTTCCCCTTCCCATTTGCACACCAAGTCTCAAAACGGAAGCATATATTTTTAAATGAGCATCAGATTAAATTCAAGGCCAGCTAAAATCGGGACCTTTGATTAAAGAGACACAACATCAATGGGTATTTGTTTGCTTATACTGACCTTGACTCCTTGCATCTGAAAGCTGTAGCATCTTTCATTGTTTTCTATAAAAATAAAATTAGTAACTTTTCATCACTTTATACTTATCTGCATCATGGAATAAAACAAAAAATTACTTACTTTGCTCTTTAAAGAAACTAAAATCCGCAGAACATGATAATAGGTAAAACCAACCTAAGAAAACTGACCCTGCTACAGAAAAATTCTATACTCTAAACTTAATTTTCTTTTTTAATATTCTTTTTCTGTAGAGGCAAATTTTACTTTATTTTTTTCTAAGAATATTGGAAGACAAAATTTATACTCGACAATTCCCAGGGCAAGATTGTGTAACTGTTTTTCATGTGACCAGGTGGCTCCAAGAGAAGCTGGCTTTCTGGCTACA
The DNA here is from genome assembly GCA_013400335.1 of Eurystomus gularis. Lineage (NCBI taxonomy): Eukaryota > Metazoa > Chordata > Aves > Coraciiformes > Coraciidae > Eurystomus > Eurystomus gularis. Next base: position 64,422 of record VZZY01008281.1, read on the forward strand.
TTCATCCCCTAAGACTTGGAAGAGAATTTAGATACACAGCAGTGCATAATTATATATATTTCTGAGTTCAACAATGTTTAAAGACTTCAGAAAGGTTCTTTTGCAGGTCTGTCTATGACAATCTTATTCAGATCTCAAAGGCAAACTGACTAGAGACATTACAGAGTAAGAAAATTAACTCTTAGGTATTTTAGGAAGTGAGATAAGATTCAAATGCATCACTAAGACTATTTAAAATGTCCTAATTCATGTGACTGGGTCACTTGAATGAGTTAAGAAAACTATCAAGCACTTTTAAAGAATATTTAAAACATTATTGTTTCAATTCCTTTCCCACCCAGCTGTAAAGGGGCCTCTGGATTATTGTATTGTCAATGGAATTTATAGAATAGCAGCCAGAACTAACATGAAACTGAACAATAGCAACATTGTACTCCTAAGAAAAGAGAAAAATGCAGCCTATGGTAAAACCTTGGGCTGCTACATGAGGATTTACTCCTTTTATAAGATTCTCTGGGTGGCTTTCTATTTTTTAGAAATCAAATCTTCATGTTAAGCTTTTTAAATTGCTTCCTTATTTAAAAATAAATTGAAATGGAAAAAAGACTTTTTACCAGAACTGTTAAAAGCAGTTTATTTACTTGACTAAAAGATGTGACTGGAGGAGAATAATATGAGCAATTGCCCCTGACAAAACTGGCTAATTATTAACATTAAGTATTCCAGAAAATGCTTCAGTATTACTAAAATAATGCTATGTGGCAAGTTTGACTGCAGTCTTCTAGATTTCAGAAAAGCCTGTCATAAGCAAACAAATACTAAGACGGTTTTTTAGAGGGCAAGAGTTACAAATAAAGTGGAAAAAAAAGAGGTATGCAGAGAAAATCAGAATTATCCACAGGGCTGCAGCTCTCAGCTGTCCTGATGTGAACAGACAGAAGTTACTGCTCAAGAGGTTTTTTGAAAAAGTAATGAAGTCCTCAGGATACCAAATGAAGGCAATAGACATCTGAACTCATTAGGGGCCATGGAGCATTGGTTGAATCTTCCACAGGAAAAAGCACTTTCAGCAAGACCTTTGCTCTTGCTTGTACTTCATACATTTCCTGACTGTTGGCCTCCCACATGACACAGACCATCAGTTTGCAGGGTAGGAGTACAAAACCGCTGCAAGTAAAACTGTATGATGTTTGTTTGCTTGCCTGACTGAAAAAGTAGCCCCTGGGTGAAACTGGATATTCTTTTGTCCATTGACACTGGAGTGTCTGGGCTCAAGATAAAAAGGGACATACCATCTCTATGAAATGTCCTCAAAGAAAACAAAACATGAGAACCCGTTTGCTAAAATGTTATGTGAAGGCGAACAGAGTATCTAGAACTGCTAAGAGTCACTGGGCAGTGAAGAGTTGCTTCAGAACCTTTGCACAGTTTTTAACTGAGTTTATTCCACCAGTGCAGGCACTAGGACTTAAAACAACTGCTAAAGGGAGATTTATTAAAAGAAATAATTCATACTTCTAAAATTGTTACTTACCAGAACTCATATTTTATTCAACTGATTACAGCTAAGACCTGGAAATAGTTTTATATTAGAAGAAGTAGCCTCAGAATCTTAATAAAATACATAGTTTGTCTATTGAAACTCACCAGAGAATGACCTAGTGTATTCATATGCAGCAAGACCCTAGAAAACAAAGTAATGAATAAAGAATTTTTAACTGATTTGTATTGTGGCTCTTCTCTAAAAAAAATAGTTTTTCTTTTCTGGTTAGCTTTTTAAAATAGCAGTGAGGGTCCATTTATGTTTATTTTAATAGAGACCTTTTTAATTTAAAACATAACCTTTTAAAGAAAGATATGTTTAAAGAAAAATATGTCCACGCTTCTTTAGTGAAAGAGATTCTACCTCAAAAGTATCTGAGAACTAACTGAAAATGCTTAAAATCTGAGATCCTGATGTCAATAACACCTCTGTACCAAACCCATGTTTTAATGATTTAATTTTCAGCAGCCTTTTCAATTATTGCCCCCACCAACTTACAGCACTTAAATCAGAATTAAAACTGCTGCATTTTTCCCATCCCCCCCTTTTTTGGTGAAACTGGGTTGGAGGGAAAGTTAACAAGCAGGTGCCATTCTCCAAATAAAATTAGAGGATTAGAGAATTCCACATCCAATATTTCAGTTATGTAAATTTTCTCTTGCTTCTCCACCTCCCTTCAAGATCCTGGTAAAGAGACTTGTTCTTCTTTCACCAGCAATATTTGGCCACCTGACAAAGTAACTCTCCTCCTCTCCACTATTAATAAATTCATGGTGCATTAATACCTTTCTTTTGCTCACTACGATTCCACTACATGTGTTCTTGTTTCATGGTTAATAGGGTAATGCATAGTTAATGTATCATTAGTATGTAGCCTATTTAATTCTTCACAGATCATTCACAATGAATCATTGACAAGTGCAAGAACAAACAGGAGACCTAAGGTTCTAAACTGACAAAGAAAAAAAAAGTTTAATGTAGTTTTGACTCTGTTCAACCAAAAGCAAATGAATTTGTCTGCTCTAGGTAGCAGTATGATGAAGATAACTAATGCATGTAGAAAGACATTAGACATGCAACAAACACTACAGAGAAAATCTTAAATTTCTAATTCACAAGACTAAAACTGCAGACTGTCACGTGAGCTTTCCTCTGAAGGCCTTAGTGGGACTTGTGTGGAAGCTGGACCAGAAATTGAAAGATGGATTTCAGCATACAAAGAAAGAGCTTTTACATGATTAGCAACAAAGAAGTCCTTAAGCATATCCTTTATCACGAATGAAATCAAACTGTGTAATCAGAAAAATATCTCCGATATGTGACATTTTCTTATTTATACGTATAATAAGAAAAGTGAAAAAAAATACAAAGGTGGTCAGTGGATTAATGAAGAAGGCAGAATTTCAGTTGGGTATGAGCAACAACACAACTATTGCCACGTGAAAGGGGCACTCAGATGAGCTTGCAAACAGTAGATGTACCAATGGAAAAAGTGTTTGAAGTTAGCTGTTGTTTTTGAACGAATGCTGCAGCTGAAAATGAGCTTGGACACAAAAAGCAACCATCTCAGTTAAGGCCATGTCAGATTATTAACTGCAAAACAAGCTACAGAGACATTTCCACACAAGGAGTAACATAAAGAACATGTTGGTAGTGCCAAAGGACCTGGTCTTTGTATTAATATTTATTTTTAATATATTATGTTTAAGTGGCCTTAAATGAAATGAGGGATATTTTCCCAAAAAATGGAACGAAACACTCCACCCCT
>VZZY01008283.1:526-22432 GCA_013400335.1 Eurystomus gularis
GAAGTGTGGGTTAGATGAATGGACAGTGAGGTGGATTGAAAATTGGCTGAAAGATAGAACTCAGAGGGTTGTGATTAATGGCACAGAGTCTGGTTAGAGATCTGTGACAAGTGGTGTTCCCCCGAGGTTAGTACTGTGTCCAGTCCTGCTCAATATATTCATCAATGACCTGGATGAAGGGATAGAGTGCATCCTCAGCAAGTTTGCTGATGATACAAAACTGGGAGGGGTGGCTGACACACCAGAAGGGTGTGCTGCCATTCAGCGTGACCTGCTGAGAGAGTTGGGTGGAGAGAAATGTTATGAAATTCAACAAGGGCAAGTGTAGGGCGCTGTGCCTGGGGAGGAATAACCCTGTGTACTAGTACAGGTTAGGGGCTGACCTGCTGGAAAGCAGCTCTGTGGAAAGAGACCTGAAAGTCCTGGTGGGCAACAGGATGACCATGAGCCAGCAATGTGCCCTTGTGGCCAAGAAGGCCAATGGCATCCTGGGGTGCATCAAGAAAGGTGTGGCCAGCAGGTCGAGGGAGGTTCTCCTTCCCCTCTACCCTGCCCTGATGTGGCTGCATCCGGAGTACTGTGTCCAGTTCTGGGCTCCTTCTTTCAAGAGAGACAGGGAGCTGCTGGAAAGGGTGCAGAGAAGGGCTACGATGATTAGAGGACTGGAACACCTCCTTTATGAGGGAAGGCTGAGGGCCACAGGTTTAGTTAGTCTGGAGAAGACTGAGGGGGGATCTCATCCACACTTATAAATACTTAAAGGGTGGATGTCAGGAAGAGGGGACCAGCCTTTTTTCTGTGGTTCCCAGTGACAGGACAAGAGGGCATGGAAATAAACTTGAGCTCAGGAAGTTCCATCTAAACATGAGGAGGAACTTCTTTACTTGGAGGGTGGCAGAGCACTGGAATAGGCTTCCTGGGGAGGTGGTGGAGTCTCTGTCTCTTGAGACATTCAAAACCTGCCTGGATGCCTTTCTATGTAACCTGCTGTAGGTGAAATCGCTTTGGCAGGGGTGTTGGACTAGATTGTCTCCAGAGGTCCCTTCCAACCCTACCATTCTGTGATTCTGTGATTCTGTGATCATGCAGTTTTTTGATCATTTCATCAGTTCATGAAAACTGGTTGCAGTAAGGCTCAGGAAATCAGTGTAAGGGACAACAGGTACATTTTACACCAAAATGTTATAAAATTCAGAGTGCTGAAAAACTATGAGATATACTGTTCCTCAATGACTTTTTGAAGTATTATTTGGCATCACATGATTTTTTTTTAATTTGAACTGCACCACCCAACTTTAATTATGCACCAAAAGAGGAAATAATGTAAAATAATAAGGAATACAGGTTTTTTTTTTCCATTTCTTGAATAATTTGCATCCTGACTTCCTCCTTTATTTCTACTAATCTTCAGAGCATTTTCACCACCAAGACTTCAAGAAAGAAGTGGCTAACCCTAAATCAATATTGTCATGCTCAGAGTAGTGCTCTGATGTTCAAAACTACTAATTCCCTGGAAAACCAAACCACTTTTAAGCACTAACATATAGATTTTTTATAGGTTTCAAGACAAGTTTAAGCATTTTAACAAATGGCCTGTATTTACATATTGCTGAAGTCTAAATATTGTTCAGAAGTGTTTACTTGCTTGCAATTTGCAAGTGATGTGGGACAGATTTTTGCTTTCTCAAAAAAAAAGAAATGAACGGAAAGATTTATCTACCTTACACAGCATTATCTAACCTAATTAGACAACCTAATGCATCAACAGTCATCTTCTTTAGAAGAGTTTTCTGAGTCTAAAGAGACCAGGGGATAGCATGATAATTTGTAATGGAACTATTTGGCACAGCAAAAAAGAACAAAACCCAAATTCCTTTTGCTTTATCTGCTTTACATGCTTCAATAAATAAACTATTAATATGTGATATACAGATTAAAATTAAATGTAAGTATGGAAATTATGTTACTTTCTTGACAATGGCTAATGCCTACCAAAGACAAAGCCCTGAGCATTGGTGCATGCAGCTTTCATATCTTCAAGCCAAGCTAATTTTCTTGCATTCCTTTGCAAAATAAGTTTATGGGTTGCAGTTTTCTAGAAGGAGAAGTGGAGCTGTTCTTTGTCATGCTTGCAAGCAAACATAATAGTTCCTAGAAGCCCAAATGTAGAAAGGATTGTCTCTTTTCGTCACCTACTGGACTTACACTGAGATGGAGTGGAGAAAATACAACACAAGGCTAGAGGGTCAAGACAAAGCAGAGAGAGGGCTCATTCACAAATTATGTTCAGGGGAAAAAGTGAGACTCAGCTTGGGAAAAAAACATCAATTTAATTTAAAAAACATCACAGCCACCAATTTACCAAACAAATCGTATCAGTATAATGAGAAAGACAACCAAATCCTAAAAACATCTTCCTTCCACCTCTCCTTTCTTCCCAGGTTCAGCTCTGCTCCCAATTTCTCTAACTTCTGCTCCTGAGTGGCACAGGGGGACAGGGAATGGAGGTTGTCGTCAGTTCATCACGCATCTTTTTCTGCTGCTCCTTCCTCCTCAGGAGAAGGACTTCTCAACACTCTTCTCAGTGTGAGGTTCCTCCCACGGGTGACAGTTCTCCATGAACTTCTCCATCATGAGTCCTTCCCATGGGCTGTAGTTCCTCCTGAGCTGCTCCAGTGTGGTTCCTTTCTGTGGGCTGAAATCCTCCCAGCAACAAATTGCTCCAGTGCAGGCTTCCTTGCCTTCTTCAAACTGAGCCACATGCTCTAGTGTGGGGTCCTCCACAGGCCGGAGGTGGGCATCTGCTCCACCATTAACCTCCATGGGCTGCAAGGGCTTAGCCTGTCATGTTACCATGGGCTGCAGTGGAATCTCTGCTCCAGTTCACCTATCCCCTACCTTCTTCACTTACCTGCATGTCTGTATAGGTGTTTCTCTCACATCCTTCTCCTCTCCAAAGCAAAAGGAGCTGCCCAGGAGGTTCCTCTTTTCTTCTCTAATATGTTATCACAAAGGTGCTTCCACTGTCTATGACTGGCTCAGCCTTGACCAGTGGTGAGACTTAGCTTTGGAGCTGGAAGTGTTTCTGGAAGGTACAGCAACCACCCCTGCAGCCCTCTCACTACAAAAACCCCACCAGACACAAACCGAACACATTTTTCTAAATTATTCTAGATTATTTGGTAGGGAACTCTACAACTGACAGCAGAACCAGTTCGCTTTCCCAGTTGTCCAAGAATGACAGTGATATATTTCTCCAGAAGATGAGCAGTTCTGTTCAATTTCTTCCCTTCCTTCCTTTTTTTTTTCTGTGGAGATTTTCGCAGTACAATCTTTTCTTGAAACAGCACAGCTCATTTCTGCTACATTGTTTAAAAGATCAAAGACATTATTTTAAAAATAATAATTAAAAAATGCTGTTTCCCAAACAAAACTGCCTTCCACTGTGTAAAAATTACTGTCATTTACAAGATTTCTGGGGTCATTTTTCACAAATTATAGTAATTGAATTACAAAGAAATTGGTGCTTTATGTTGTTATTATACATTTTTTTTTAATTGTAATTTTTTATTACTCTTCCTGAAAGTGATATAGGAGTTGCTGGTGACTGGAATTGGTTCTGCAATAGGAGAAGAGAGAGTACAAAGACTGCTTTGTCTTTAAGAACAGATAAGACTTTATGTGTCAAGAAATCCTTCAGTGTGGATGTCCAGCGTAGAGCTTAATCCCATCAGTTAATAAAATGAGACATTGAAGTTTCCACCCAGGTTCTAAATGTCATTGGAACATCTCATATTGTTAAAAAAAATATAAAACTATCTCCTCAATTAGACATATAGAAAGCATATATGAAATACATAGAGAATAATAAATCTATTCTTAGTGATTAGCATACCTCTGTTTTGGAGACCTGTATGAGTGACTGTATCTGCAGATAGCAGAAGCTGACTGAAGTCCACAGGAGTTTTGTCAGTTTTGCCATCTGGGAACCTGGTCCAATATATTAAAAATTAGTCATGGCTGATAATTTGTTCTCATTATGAAAACTTCTAATTCTTACAGTCTAAAAATGTTCTTTTAACATAGTGGTTTCTGTAATGAAATTTAGAAATCACTAAGGCTTTCTACTTGGGAGGAAAGCAAAGATTACTTTTGAATGCATAGCATTTAGCAAGCCAACCTCCTAGTGTTTTCTGAAGGCAGTTCAAAATCTTACTCCTAGCAATTGCTCTCGGGAACTACATTAACTACTACCAAGTAGTCAGCTGAAATTACCAAAACCTAACAACTCAATGTATTTTTCAGCTACTCTTCCTCTAAGTAGGAGGGTAAGGCTACTTTGGCTGCACTTCTGCATGTGTAAAGATTAAGTTCTTTTTTCTACCTCGTATGAGTTTGCATTTCTAGCAGTGGTCAGTGGCTCATAAGATGTTCTGCTGCCCATCGCCTGGGACTAGAGCTGTAAAAGAACAACACACCTGAGTGCTTTGAAAATATTTAGGCCTTCATCTGTCTGCACATCACTACTTCTGTCTGACAATCTGTCACCATCGAACATACCTCCAGTGAATGTAAAACCCTATGAACTGGTGTCCGCATACATATGTTGTTGAGGTAATGTGAATCTGTCAGACCTTCCAATTCAAAATCCCAGGTTTGATTTCAGAAGGCAAGAAAAAAAAAAAAAAAAGACAGGCTTCTAAAGGAAAAAGTTCTTACTGCCATTGCTGTGTCATTTGTATATATACTTTTACAGTATGTGACAATGTGACCCAAAGTTGCGTGGGTCTTTAAGCCTTAAAAATCATTGGGTGTAGACATTAATTAGATAGGAGATGGTGGATGCATGTTAAATGAAGTAGAGAATTTAGGCACAGGGATATTAATAGCCATATAAAATGTAAGTGCTAATGAGTCATTAATTTAGTACAGTTTAACCCCAAGTTTAGGTACATTAAGCTGTGTTAAATACACATTTTAATTTAAAATAGATCGAATTGCTCTGCCAAATCGGCACAGGTGAGAGTGACTGATAGTGTTTTACTTTTCTCTTACAAGAATACTGAAAAATTAAGGTGGTGTTGTTTGGCTAGTTCACTCCTAAGTGAAAGATCAAAAAAACAGCAATACAAAAGTTTGTCTTGACTTACAAACAATCTCTAAAAACTTCATTACACAGCTATTGAAAAGCAATCTTTTGTCCATATCACACTGGGCTTTATGCAGGTTGTACTACTAGGCAGGAAATTAAGCATGTATTAGCTGGTTGTGAAGGCATCATTCCAAGTGCAATCATTTAGTCAACAGGTTTCTGTCACCAGTTAATCTATAACACTTTCAGCTGATACCCAACAGTCCTGGAACAGATTAAGAAATTAATAACTGAGTTAATATCTGAAATCAGATGGTGTATGGAGTAAAATCAGTCTTGATTCCTGTCACTGAATTTACAAATCTGGTATCAGTTTCTTAACATCCTTTGACTTAGAGTTTTTGCAATTATTTGTTGGCAACATTGAAAAAATATTTGCTTTTCCATCTGATATAAAAGTCCTAAAAAACATGAGAAAAATCTCCTGATTAAATGTAAAACACTTTAACATATTTGGAATTGTTTAGAATGGGAGATACGATTTGCAGTTCAACTACCATGAGCAGTTTTACACCTTTCTCATGGAATTGTCTCTGATGTTTTAGAGTCTATTTCTGCAAATTTATAGCAAGAGTCCTGGGGCTCAAATGGCTGTTATTTATTTAACATATAATCAAATAAATAATGGTAACATTGAATGCTCACTTTGCTCTGATGGAAGTAAGGGCATAGACATAAAAGACTGGCTTCTCATTACCAGTGTGTTGAATAGTTTAAGAGTAAAATTCAAATTTTCACATCTGGAGAGTAACACATTTATGCAAACAACAGTTTCTGTAAAACAAACAGAAAAGCCATATCAGCTACTGAACAAGGAGGCAAGGATTATAGCCTTTCCTGTAAGCCAGTCAGTATTTGCTGTTAACCATGGGATACATTTGGCAAAACTCCCTATGTCTCCATTTTCATAAATTCTGTTATGGTTATCAAGACTGATTTTAGTCCTTTAAATATATGATTCCAGATACTCATTCAGTTACTAATTTCTAGATATGAGTTTGCAAGTCTTCCCTTATTTACTTCCCTTATTTATTTTTATAGAAATAAGAACTGGATTGCTTTTCTCTAATTCTTCCCAAATCGAAGGACTGTAATACAACAGTTTATACTCATTTATTTCTTATGACATTACAATATTATATAAAAAATAGTGTCATTCTGTATAAATGTTGTAATGCATACAAACAACCTTTTAATGGATTCCTCTGAAACCACTGGAACATAGGTTTAGCTGTAATGTAAAAAGAAATCGTGCATGGACAGCATAATGGATTAATCATTAGAACTCTGTATCATGCTTAAAAAGTTATCTCTGTCTCTGTGTTCTGCATTGTAATACCTAAGCATAGTGGGATGACTCTTTATAATGTGACACTATAATACGTTCAAGATTCCTTTGGAAAATCTATTAAATTAATACCAATTAGCAAGAAATCCAGTGCTGGTGTTATTAAACTAGTAGTTAAAAAAAAGACACGGACCTTGAGATGCTACACATACATGGCTGCACTTGAGTTTCTCTTACTAATGTCATGTTTCACTAAGAAAGTCCCTTAACAAGTCAAAAAGCCCCTCCATGATGAATTTTGTCTCTCTCAGATCCTTAGCCACAAGGTTTGGATTCATCCAATCTAACTTTGCTATGTTTCTAGTATGTCCATTTACGCATCCAGAAAAAGGCACTCTCTCTGCAGAATCACTGACCCATGATATTTTAGATCTTTCTTTAAGATACAATTGTCTAGTCACTGCCTATGGAGAGAGTGCACAGACTCCCACTAAACAGATTATCATCTCATCTAATTTTAGATTTCTGCAAGTCCTTATACGAGCTAGTCATCTAAAACTTCTTTGAAATTAAAGAAAGAAATAAACAACACCTAAAAGGTACAATTTAGACCATCTTAATATAGATATCTCAAAAGGTTCAGATGAATTTTAACATCGTTTTTTTCCACTCAGAGTCTAGATGAGCACCTTAGTTGCAAACACTAAAGCTGGTACTCTGATGCCTAACCAAAGACACCTAGCATAATTTTGAGATACTTTGGGTTATCTGAAGATAATATCTGAAGATAACCTAAGATACATTAGGAGATAGTAGCTATGACACTGGAAGAGTCACATGCTTTCAGAGAGCATTTGGAGACCGGGTGGAACACCAAGGATACCTCAAATAAGCGTAAATACCTGTGTTTAAAGAGAGGAATCAATTATTTTGTCAGTGGAGCTTGGAAAAATGCTCAGTGACTACCCAGGAGAGGCCTGCTTTAGGGTGAGGGGCATCTCTCTGACTGCATGAGGTATGTAGGGGGATTCAGCTGCCTATAAATAATCAATTAATGCCAAGTCAGACACAGTATAGTACCCTGGCAAGCCTTCAACTGCACCTCTTCTAAGTAAGTATATCCTACAAATCCTGTGGCATACCTGCTAGAACTATACAGGTCTCTTGGATATCCTAGAGTGTCTGAGACGGCGCTGGACACCTATTTTCAGGTAACTGAATCAGCCCCTGATATCTCTCAATGATCCTGTGAATTCAAACACTTAGGGAAGACACTTGAATCTAGATGTCATGACCTGGAACTGAATCCTAGCAAGCTATGATGTTTACATTGCTAAACAACAGACAATTCAGGAGAGAGACTGAGCACAGGACACCTGATAAAACACACAGTTTATTCCTTTATGTTCACTCCACACCCTTACTTTGGAACGCTCCAGCTGGCTTTGAAAAAGGCAATACACATGTTCATTTGGGGAGAATGAAATCCACCAAGACATTGCTACTAGAAGATGTTATGAATGACAGAGAAACAGCTCTATCTCTGTGGCCTGTGCAATCTTACAGCACTATTTGAAAAAGCTGCAAACCCTTAGACATCCCACAAGACTTCATTCTTCCCAGAGCAATCAACAAGCATTATAAACTGAAAAGAAGCAAAACAAATGTGATAATTATGTCTTAGGCCATGAAGTAAGCACACAGGGCAAGAGAGCCAGAACCAGGGGCTATGTAGAGCTGCTGGTGTGCATCTTCAGGGAGTTTATCCTAAGCAGTGCAACTAGAAACTAGTGAGTAATATCAGAGCCAGGAACTGATTATTGATCTTTAGTTAGCTAGTTAATGGAGGCATACCTTTGTATTTTAGGTACCTGAAAGTAAATGAAATAAATAACATGTTTAAAGTCAAAGCAATATTTGCTGTCAAGTTCAATGAGCATAATAAGTGTTAGATCAAAACTTGAAGAAGAAAACAGAGGTGCAATCTTAGCTTCCTCAGTAATTACCACCTTATGTACAGGCTTGAACTTTAGCAGTTCTTACCAAGAGAAGGGAATGATCTCAAAAGAAGAAGACTCATAAGACTTCTAGTGATATTCTGCATGGATTGAGCTATACGCTGTGCTGTTCAAATTCTTCATTGATGATCTGAAATAAAATCACTCTTAATGTAAACATGTCATGTGATAATGGCAGGGGGGTAATTCAGAATGTTTTTAATGAGTGAATGACTTCAGCATATAAAAAAGAGAACACTGAAATACTATCAGATACATCTAGACTACAGCTAGAAACAAGAAATTAAGGATACCAGATGACCATATCTTGAAAACTAGTGACTCGGATGAAGAATGTAATCTCAGTTCTAAATGTGATGCTGAGTTAGAAAGTGAATGCAGACTTCTAAGTGGTAGAAAGAGGCTTAGGGGGAGGTGTATAAAGATGATTTTATCCAACTGCACTATTTTTCTGACAGTGATACTGGAAGACTGTATGAAGTTCTAGTATTCTCAGTTTTAAAGCAACTTTATAAAACTGAAGGAGATTTTTAAACTTTCATAGAAGGGATTAAAAATTAAAAAGTTGGATATCCTTGAGACTTAAAGAACATGATTTTTGTAATATATCAAAAGGAAAATGGAATTATTATTATTTTACAATTTTTTTATAAGCATCTGTTACTAAATTTATAAAGCTGTAATAAGAACCAGTGACTGGATGTTGAAAACATACGCATTTTAATTTGAAAATTAAATTATCCTTTTTAACTGAAAAGGTAATTAAGCATTGGAACAAACTGCCAAATGAATTGATAGAGTATCTGTATCTTAATATTTTAGGTTTGAGACTGAGCGATGTACAGAACTATACCCTTTACTCAAATGCAAGCTATGCTTTAGTTAGCACACAAATCACTAGGCTTGAAACAAATATAACTGGATGAAATGCAGCACCATCAGAAAATAAGACGTCACAGCAGATTATCTAATTGTCTCCTTTGGCCTTCATTTCTAAGAAACTGTTACATATTGTAATGGGTCAGATCCCCAGCTGTCAAAAATTGGCACAGAGTTGCTGATTTGAGCTATTTCTGACATCAATAATATAATTGTTCCTCTTGTTAAAGACACTGAGTATATTCCTACAGCTACCATCAACAACTGGAAATCTCTTCAGGTTTAGAGGGTAAGTTTGCTGATGGCACCAAGCTGTATGGCGTGGCTGACATGCTGGAGGGAAGGGATGCCATCCAGAGGGACCTTGATGGGCTTGAGAGGTGGGCCTATGCAAACTTCATGAAGTTCACCAAGGCCAAGTACAGGTACCACACATAGGTCAGGGCAATCCCAAGCACAAATACAGGCTGGGTGGAGAATTCATTGAGAGTAGTCCTCTGGAGAAGGACTTCAGAGTGTTGACAAGAAGCTGAATATGACCTGGCAATGTGTGCTTGTAGCTCAGAAAAGCCAACAGTATCTTGGGCTGCATCAAAAGGAGTATGACCAGCACATCAAGGGAGGTGATTCTCACCCTCTACTCTGCTCTCATGAAACCCCACCTGAAGGACTGTGTCCTGATCTGGGATCCCCAACACAAGAAAGACATGGACAGGTTAGAGTGAGTCCAGAGAAGGGCCATAAAGATGTTCAGAGGGCTGGAACACCTCCCTTACGAGGACAGGCTGAGAGAGTAGGGGTTGTTCAGCCTGGAGAAGGCTCTGGAGAGACCTTATAGCAGCATTGCAGTACCTAAAGGGGGCTTGCAGGAAAGTTGGAGAGGGACTTTTTACAAGGATGTGTAGTGATAGGACAAGGGGTAATAGCTTTAAAGTGGAAGAGGGTAGATTTACTTTAGACATAAGGAAGAAATTCTTCACTGTGAGAGAGGTGAGACACTGGAAGAGGTTGCCCAGAGAAGTTGTGGATGCCCCAACACTGGATTTGTTCAAGACCAGGTTGGATAGGGCTTTGAGCAACCTGGTCTAGTGGAAGGTGTCCCAGCCCATGGCAGGCAGGTTGGACCCAGATGATCTTTAAGATCCCTTCCAACTCAAGCCATTCTACGATTCTATTATTACAAATTTTGTTTTCAGATAAAGTTAATGTGCTGATGCAGCATTTGATTTTCACTTTCAGTTGTTAAAACAAGGGATACTGTACTTTTGCAGCATTCTTGCACTTAAGTAGCAATGAAAAGATTTGTAATGAAGAGTTTATCTCAAATCTATTTTTTCTAAAATACCTTCTTGTATAGAACCTGTGTGACTAAATGTATTTAAAATTAGTCACTAAAATTAGAATAAATGAAATTGCATAATGAAACAATATAATTAAGTCAAATGCTATTGGCTGTATTCCTTCTGAAATTTTTCACATGATGCTTGTAATCCGTACCATATCCTAACCATTGTTAAAAAAATTTAAACAATAAGACAGAAACTTGAAAGTCAAAGGCTTCTATCTGATTTCAGTAAGAGAGTTAAATTAATGATGCATAAAAAGGAATATTGGCTTTGTAACCAGAGTAAGAACAAGTAGTGGGATTTAATTCATGTATTCATTACACTGGATGTCTTGGCATCTAATCATAATGCTGTGGAGAACTAAGAGTTTGGCTCAAGTGATACAGATCTATTAAAAGAAATTTTAAGTCATTTGAACTAAAATGAAGCAGCTTGTATTCAATTTCTTAATGAAAGATCTGTCCCAACTCTGATATGTGGATTGGAGATTTTAAATATTAAATTATTGTTTCACAATCTGCAGAGTTGTACATAAAGCCTCTTAGGCTCTAATGGAAGCTCTATTCATAATAGGGGCTGTGGAGGGTCATCTCCCTACAGCAGAGGAGAATACACAACTGAAAGAGAACCAGGCCATGTAGATGACTGACCTCTCTGTTGAAGACTATATTCTTGTCACCCAGCATAAACACCTTATACCAAGCCCAAATTCAGCTCTGTGCTCAAGTATACTACCTCAGACACAAATTTAAGACTAGCCCATTTGGGTTCTCGGTGTCTTTTAGCATGGGGCCAAGTCACTATATTTGTACAGTGGGGATGAGCCAGACCTATGATGCTTCTTTTAGCAATTACCTGCATTCACTGACTGTTGAAGAGGTCTGCCACTGTTGCCTGTGGCAAGAGCAGTGGTGATCTGACGGCTGCCTGAGTGGGCTGCCTTAGACTAGGTGGACCTGACAGCTAAAGGTAGAGGCAACCAATGGGCAGTACTTGGTATGCCAGACTCCATTAGGGAATGCAACAAGTATTGTGTCTGCTACAGGATGAATATCACACAACTGATGTCTTCTTTTAAAGTAATATAAAAATTATTCTGATTTATTTATAGGTGACAGGAGAGTACTGGAGGGAAAAATAATCACTTTCAGACTCCTTTGTCCTAAATCAAAGCAAATCAACTTTGTCAGTACATAAAACTACATTAAAATTAATTTTGAGACAATCCTAAAATCAAAACACTGGCTGCTTTTCACAGATCTCTTGGGAAGAAGATATATGTAACAGTTTCATACAGTATTTGAGAAAGAACCAAGATATGTGTACCTTAGCAATAGTTTCACAAATTTTGTTTTGCTTGTTGATAAAGTGAAACATGTGAGGCATAAGCAAACCAAAACTGAGCGATAATTCTGGAACAAATCTCTCTTCAACTGAAGTTAACTAGTTTATCAGAATTCTGACTGAGACCATTGGTACTGTAAGAATGACTGATGGACTATGTAAATGAAATTTTTGACCTTATTCCAGTTTCTAGTAGACAAATGCCCAAAACTCTGACAAGCTGGCATCTTTGTAGAGACTTCCAATGAAAAAGTCAAGAACTGAAAGTAAAAAGGGTTTGAATTACCCAAAGCAAATATGAAAAGAAGTGTGGAAGGCATATTCCCAGATTGAGAAGAAGGAAAAAACTGTATACAGCTACTTGCCTGAAGATAAAAATATCCTACGAAAACCAGCCCTATCTTCTCCAGATCTTAGTCAAGAGCAGTAAAAAATATTTATTTGGGCTGGAATAGTGGTGGAATTGGATGCTGTTTGCCTAGCAAAGATTTAGGCTACTTTCAGGAAGACAAGTGTTACTCTTCTGTCATTCTCGTCAATGGAATTTGGGCTTTTGATCTATTTTTTAAAAATAAGCTGTGGGTTGAAAAAAAAACTATGAGGCAGAAGGGCTTGGCCACTACTAAGATGGACCCTAAACAAACCAGCTATTTAAAAATAAGATGTATTTCTACAGATAAAATTATTGGTGAGACAGCAATATACTTAAAGTGGAGTTAAAACTCAACTCAACTTAGAGTTGAGTAAGAATTTACAAGAGTGTGTCAGCCCTGCATGTTGTGTATAGTCAGCTGAGGAACAGGCCAGAACTGAACAATGATATAGTCCCTAAAAGTCATTTGAGTGACAACCCTCAGATGGACTAGGGAAGCAAATGATTTAAAAAACAATTTTCATCCTAGGAGTAATTTCACCTTCTCAGTCTTCTGTTGTGGTTTTTATTCCACTTGGTACCTGAAAAAAGCCTCCCATTAAAAGTCACCTAAGGCTTTTAAAAACAAGAACTGCATTATTTTGTGAAAGGAGCTTGAAATATTGTATAAATTGTAACATAAATGTCTAATTCAAAATAATTCCACTCTGGTTAAATCTGAATAGAAAAACACAAAAGCCTCTGTTTTGACCTTACTAAAGTTCTTTCTTCCCCTCAAGTGTTTTACTGCTGTAAGAATTTATTGAAATTGACATATTCTTGCAGAATATGTAGATTTTGACCAAACTGGCCTTTTTTTTCTAGATGGAAGGAAAGGTCACAAGAGGTATTTGCCCTGTGCTAGTGAAAAATACTGTGCCTTGTATACAGTATTGTGTCAAGACCTGAAGACTCAATGCCACATTATTATCAGGAATCCTGCATACAGCATGATCCATTGCTATTGTATGCCCTACTCATTTGGTGTCAGGACATCGAGCAAGTAAGCTACAGATTCATGGTTTTAGCCCTTTCCTATGAATAAGCAGTTACTGTTGATGTTAAGGCAACTCAGATGCTGCATCCTGAACATTTATCTCTTTCAAAGGAGGAATACTAATATCTTGAGATTTTTATTCTGTAAAAGCATTACAGGTTTTCCTTCTTAACTTGAGACTGTAGAACACAATTTCCCGGCTACATCCAGCCACATGAAGTCACCGAACTTGTGAGTATAGCTAGATTATTTCTTTCCCCATGAGGGTAGGGCATTGCCTTCATTGCAATAAAAAACTTGTTTTGCCTTATTTATTAAATGATCTTAGATTGCTTAGAATCACTTATTTTTTTAGCACTCCCCTAATCCTTGTTTCACATCAAACTTAATTGGCAATGAGTTAGTGTTTTCTTCTATGTTATTGCTAAAAATATCGGTGACCATAGTGCCCACAAACAATTCCTGAGCAATATAACTGTGAGTATGTACATGGAGTATTGATTAATAATTGCGTGTTCCTATGTATTACAACAGCTATCACAGTTTTAATACATTTAAATTTTGTATTGGCTTTCTTTTATGTTGTGTAGGACTAAGTAGCCTTGCAGAAATACCTAGACATATTAGCACAATACTATTACCTTTATAATTCGTTTTGTTTTTCTGGATAATATTCCTTTAATAGCTTCACATATAGCTTCAGTTTTGAGCAGGTAACTGGAAAGTTATTTCTAAGATGTAGTTCTGTATTTAAATGTGCTATTCTATTATCTAAATGGAATATAATAGTAGTTTACCATCAGGACAGAACATATCCTCAGAAGAATTTCCAGTCTTCACCTTCAATGCCAAAAACACCTTGAGAATCTAGATTGCCCATTTTTGTGACAGAATCTTTCCCCCTTACTCCCCTCCCTTCTCATGCTGAGAAGGCACAATGTGAAATAAATAGTATGATACATTGGCAATGAAAATGGGTGAATAATTGCAGAGCACTAATGCTATTATCTGTTACACCATACGAGCAATATCTTTCAGTATCACAGCATCTGTTCTGAGCAAAAGATTTTATGTTTTGCAGACAGTGGCATGGGGTTTTTTGAAATATCATTATCTCTCATCGTTCACTGTTCCAGGGAGAAAACTATAGCATACTAACATCGAAGTAGTAGCTCTGCAACGTTTATCTTGTCAGTTTTGTTGAATAATTTCTCTTACGTTTGGTCAAGGAAATATATTATCTTTTGACATCTCATGGCATGGTAATGTAGCAGGAAATAAGTATTTTAGTATTTCAAATTATTTGGGTAACCAGACGGTTTTTTTAAAAATAGATAAATTTTGGAAAGTGTTGGGTAACCTGTGGGAGATGATGAGAGAAAATATATTGATCTAGAATGATAACAAATAATTAAAGTAATACTTTTTAATCAGCACTTTTTCCTCATGAATATATTCTCATACTCTGTCCAATATCACCCCTAAAGAACTACTCTTCAGTTTGTTCTGAAAATAATTCAATGTTTGCAAAAGGTCACAGGGAGACCAAGCAAACTGAATAAATGAATAACTCATTGACTACCTCTTCAGCAGCCTACAGGACTCAGACAGCTTTTCAGGAAGGATAGCAATACTACCAGAGTTTCTTTCTTGGATTAGGAAGGTCACTTAGCAGAAAGCTTTGAAAATATTCTCAGAGACTTCTGAAAGTCCTTGTTACCTGACGAGTCTATATTTTCCATGCATAGTGGTAATTTTGCGTAGCTAATCATCTGGCTCACTGTGTCACTGAATTGCATTTGAAAAAGATTATGTTAATTGATGCTGTCTCATTCTGATCACTCATTTTCTATGGTTTCCTTCTTGTTTCAAATGCTGGAAACATTGTTCATAACTAGTGTTACACTGATCAGCTCTGGAAATGGGACTCTATCTCAGATGCTTGTGTTGATGGGCCTTACTCTACAGGTCACGTGCAGTGTGGAATTAGCCCAAGCACAGACATGCACAGGACATGCAAAACATGCTAGGTTTTCACCCTTCTGAAGCTAGGGTGATATCAAACTAACATGACAGTTACTTTTTGGCTCCCTGTATTCATTAGCTGCTTTACTGGGTATTACTTGTACAAGTATACCAGGTACTAGCATACAGGAGGACCATCACAGTATTTCTTCACTCATAAGCCTGTGTGATTCACAGCACCTGCAAAAAGAACCTACGGAGTCATACATTTCTAGCTGGGATTTGAGCCAAGGCAGAAATAGAAGGCTTAGCTGATGAGAATAAGGATTTAGGATTCTTGTCCAACTGTAATTAATTATGAGTCCTTTCTTTTATTTCAGCAGGCAGTGGATCAGGACCTGTCAGACAGAATAGAATTATTTTAACTGAGTCAGCCAATGGCGGAATCTTAATAAGTAGTTTTCACAATAAAGAAAAAAATTTCATTATCATTCAATGAGAAGCATCACAGACGATGAATAGCTGGCTGCCTGTTGTCTACCCTGTGCCATCTTCTTACAGGAAAACATTGTATTTTCTTATAAATAAGTTTGTGGCTTAAGTTACTTTAAATCACTCACTTTTACTGCCTTCAAACTTAACATAATTGAAGACAAATAGAAAGATAATAAGCAGAGAAAATTTAATGATTTTAAGACCGATGAAACTAATGAAGTTCACTTTCTTAAAGATTTGTGTTCTTTAGTCAGATTTTCTAAAAATGTGTGAGCCCTGGACAAAGGATGTCCCATGTGTGGACTGTTCATGAACACGCTTTGTGGCGTGTATGCTGTAGTATCCACTAAGGACTGTAGCCAAGTCTTCATCTGGCTGCCTATGTTCATAGAAGTTGTAGGAACTTAACTTTTCTTTTTAACGGAGCCAACTGGATCAAAATTTATTGGGAAGACAGTTAAATCTTCGTGTTCACATGTACATGTATTGTGGAATCAGTTAAGATGTTTTTCCATAGGAAACTAGATCAGAAAGCATAATCAATTTCATATTGTTGTTGAATTACTATTTTCAGTAGAAATGGAATGACAATTTGTTGTGAAAGCCTCTATTTAGCCACAGCATCTGCAGGGAGTAGAAAACAGCTGTACAGAGTCCACTACATGTACTGTAGAAGTATGATTACAGCAGGTATCTGTATCTTACAAAACATATGGTCTCAAATATATACATGGTATGTATTATGACAACTCTCAGTTGCAAAGAGTGACTGTTCTGAAGATCTTTGTGGTATTCTTTTTTTAACTATGTGTTTAACATCACTACCCTAATGCAGATAAACAGACACATAATTTCAGATCATAATGTTTCTAGGCCATCATTGAACTGAACAAAATTGCCTTGATTACCCTGTATTGCAGAATATGCTTTCTTGAAATATATGTAGATAACAATTGAATCAGGCTTAGATTGGTGCCATGTCACTGATTTATGGACCAGATGCTAAAATAATAGGACAGAGAAGTAAACACGTTTGTCAAAAATTATAAATCCTTCTCTAAGCTATTGATATTTTTTCAATATGTTTTGAAAATAAGATATTTCATAATGGTGATGGCAGAAAACATCCCTTTCATTCTAATAAAAGGCCTGCAGAAAAGATAGGCAAAAGCTGTAATAGCATTCTTGGCAACAATATCCACTATTTCACATGTATTCTGATTCAGATTTAATTTGAATTAAAGAGAAATAAAAACTATTTACCATTGCCCCCTAATGACTGTAATTTTCTCTCAAGCTGTTATTTACAGACACAGTACGCTGCACCTTTAAAACAGTCTCTATGCTGGTTTTCTGTCTAGGGGACAAAGTTTTGGTG
Organism: Eurystomus gularis; assembly: GCA_013400335.1. Taxonomy (NCBI): domain Eukaryota; kingdom Metazoa; phylum Chordata; class Aves; order Coraciiformes; family Coraciidae; genus Eurystomus; species Eurystomus gularis. The sequence continues at coordinate 17,801 of VZZY01008283.1, forward strand.
TATGCATTTTTAATCACTAGACAAAAAATTATGGACTCCACTGAAAAGTCTAATACAAAAGTAAAACAGGAAAATCAATTTTTCCTGTCATGATAGAAGAATTATTAATTTACATCTTTTCAGATGGCTGGGCCACAATTATCTGCAGTTAACAAAATTATACTACCCTGCCTTCTCTTATCCAATGGTACTTAATTCCGTCAGGATATCTGTACTAACCATTTAACTCACCAAATAGTTATTATCCTGCTCATTTGGTGTTGTAGCCAAAATATCTCCATTATAACCACGAGTAGCTAAACTCTTCAGTGACAGATGGCATACAAATTGGTCTCATCACAGAGATACAGATGTCATCACACTCATAATTTGTTAGTGTTATGAACCCCCCTCCTCCTGTGAGTTTAGTGTGACAGAGTTCTCTTATTTAATCTCCAACTTAGCTATTAATACGTATCAAAACCCACTATCATATAAAAATGTACTAATTAGCAGAAAATTAAAATTTCCTCATTGTCAGCAAATAAATACCCAACTTGAGAGTCAATGTAGGGATCTGCTGGAAATAGATGCACATTGAAATCAGAATAGCTTTTTGAGTGCAATTTTAGTGTGTGTTAGCTGAATTACTCCAAAGTGACTTTGAACAGCTACTCACCAAACACTGTAAACATTTGTTTGCTATGTAGGAACATTCAGATATTCAAGCCAAATGAACAAGAATAAATGACAGCATACCCTATTCCATGGATGTTCCTCTCTGCAAAAGATTTATCACTTAGTGTTCATGTTCTTGTACATTACAATTTCAGTAAATTACTGAAGGGAATTTCAAGATTAATGCATGATAGCAACACAAGCTTTATCTTTAGGAAACAGCTAAATATCATTTTATGTCATCTTCTATTTGACTGGGAAAACTTAGCTGGGAAGACTTCAAAATAGTTAAAGAGTTTGCTGGCTTTAAAAGTTTATTTCAATATTCTAAATGTATCTTAGGCTGCAAAAGGTTTCCACAGGGAAAGATGTGTAAATTATATTGCTCAAATATTCTCAGTTAGTGTTTATCTGTCTGTTTTGAGTGAAAGACAGAAAAACCTTTTGTAACCTTTAACCTTCTCATAAAATTGCTGAAGTAGAAGACACAAAATGTTTTTATGTTTTCTATATAACAGCATGCCTGGGAACAGATCATTTGCTTGGCTCCCTAATAGAAGTGTTACCATAACATGTAACTCAGATGTGCTAGGTTCCCTTTGCACTTCCTTCTGCCAGCAGGACCTTGAGAGAATTACAGGTCTTAAGGGAAGATTCATTTCAGGATCCAGGGGTTTTCTAGCTTCCCAGTACACTACGTGTGTGATCACTGCTCATGGCTGTCCTTTCCCCATCCACCTTTATCCCTCTTTTTCTTTACTCTTGTCTCGTCCTGAACACATAACTCACCAGTAATTACTTTCCCCTTTGATTCCAGTTTTAAAACATCCATTCCCTAATTTGTCATTTCTCATGTGATTACCAAAGTAATCTTGCCCTTAAAATGTCATTACTGATACAGTTAATTCAGATTCTACTCCTCAAAAGGACCCTATATTGCCCTTTGAACTGGATAGATTGTCTTCAGCTATTTCTCACTAACTCCCCTTTAATCACTTGAGAAATCCAGCCATTTCTCATGGCACTACCTGTAACTTTTGACAGTTTTGCATTTTCTATTGCACTTAATCTTTTACATCCTCATTCAGTAGTGGGTTATATTCTGTTCAGTTAGCTAACCCTCAGGCTATCTGCTTGCACACCTTCAACAGCCTCCTACTCTGATTTTCATGCCTAAAACAGACTGTGTGGCTACTTCTCTTACTGAGATATTAACCGTGACTTAGTTTGGAAAATATACCTTGCAAATAGAAGGACACAAAATTAACAAGCAAAAAGCAGGAGAAGTTTGCATGAAGTGTGAATCAATGTTTTGCCAATGTAGACTTTTTGTGCAAGGACAGTCATGTAATCTAACATTTTGTGTCCATATAAAATGTGCATATCTTTTGATATGTGTAATTAACTGCATCTCAATATCTCTCCTTCCTAATTAATGGTGGTTGGTTTGACCGTAAGACTTACAAATGCTACAGTTGTAGCTCCTACCAGAAGTGAGGCAAATTTTAAATTGTTCATAAAACTTGTTCCTACAGGGTAGCTTTACAAAGTTAGCTGCAGGAACACAGAGTGCATTCTGCAAGTCTGCAACACAAGGTTCAGCAGTTCAGTAGATAGTGGGAGCTGTGGTCAGTCTCCTACTGCTCTGGAGCTATATTTGTGGGGGTGGCAGACAGGGAATTCAGAGAAAAGAGTTAAATCTCTGTTGACTAGTGCTGGCTGTGAATGGTTTTAGGATCAAAGGCTCCCTACTGAAAAGTTCTAGTATGTCACATTTTTTGCAAAAAAGAATGAAAATATTTATTTTGACTAAGACTCTCCCATGTAGAAACATTGCCTTTTAAGAAAAACATTTCTAAGTGGACAGTCATTAGTATTCTCATAGCAAAGATCAGTGTAATTTTTGGCTTAAAAAGACTTAAAAAGTACAATTTGGGGATAGATTTCATTAAGTATTGCAGAAGTTTCCCAGGGTAACTTCATTGTGTCTCTTGAAACTGGCATTCGAATATTGCAACACCAAACTAGAACAAGAAATCAGAAGTAGGTTCGTAAAAATTGTTTAAACTACATAGATCCTTCATAACCTGGCATTTGTTTCATACCTATTATGGGAGAACATGTTAACGAAAGGAATTCTCTAAAATTTTGGTCATTCTCATGTTAGATGTGGTAATAGGAGAGAATGGACAATGATTCCAGTAAAGAAAAGATGTTTTCGTCAAAATCTTCCTGGTAGGGAGAAAAGTTTCTCTTTGTAGCTGCAATTGCTCTTTCTGCTAATGGAAAATGTTCTTTTAGTATCAGTGGGGTTCTTGCACTGAAGCAATTCCAGGTTACAGAGTGTGTTTTTAAGCATTTTTTCCTTGCTGCTTATATTTGACTTAAGTTACAGAATATTGGAAGTTTAAAACTTTTGATAGAATATATTATATTATCACATCTCAGAACTGATTTAAATCTTGTCTAAATCTTCTGATGGTAGATGTTTTGCTTCTGAAGTGTACAACTTTATCTCATATGTAACCTGTTCATTTTTTAGCCTCCACAGTGCTAATATTATCAATTTCAAACTCTTTTCCCAACTTGGATTGCTTCCTCTTTGATATCTTTTTATGAGTCTCTGATTGAATTAAGCATTGCTTACTGAATAGAATTTCCTTTACAAGAGAAGAATAGGTGATTCAGTGCTGATGACAATATTTAAACTTCTTATTTCATTGTCAAAAATAGATATTAATTTTTAAAGTTCCTTTAGAGAAGAGTTATTTCAATATTCACTTCCGTTTTCTCACAGTAATAATTATGGTCAGCAAATACCTTCCATCTTCCTCACTTTCTTGTGTCCACATTCTGTTTTACAAATATTTCAAGAATTATTTGTGTTAGGAAGGTTCAGTAGATGTGAGCTATTTGGGACCTGATTCATAAAGGACATAGAATAAAATCCAACAAAAGTCAGCAACGTTCAACACTGAGGCATCTGAACAAAAATCTTTATTTGTGCATTTTAAATTAAAGAATCATTAAAAACATAATTTTTCATAGGAGGAAGAACTAAATTATGGACCTTTCTCCACAGCACTTGCACAGTCCTGCTACCAAAACATTGTGTCTGAGAAAATGAGTGGTCTTTTGCCTGTGCTAGGTCACAAACTGTGCCTGGGAACAGTTAGGAGACTGAAAGGGTCTATTCTAACAAAAGAAAAGTGTAGACAGTTGTAATATTATCTGTCATTATCTAATGTAATGTTCCAAAGGCAGAGAGTTTGGCCCTTCTAGAACAAAGCAACAGCTAGATGGAGAAACACAAGTCAAAAATGATCCTCTGAAGTCAAGTTACAGACCACTCATTTGTGAATCTGCCTTTGACAGAGGTGTTGTTTGAAATAATATGGAATGATGTTTCCCCAGTCTACCCTCTGTTTTGTGGACTTGGTCATTTAAATGCTAAGTCCCACTTTAGGCACTTAAATCTTATTTGAATATACAACTTAAGAACTTCCCTATTTTGTAGTAGAGGGCGTATCAGTCTAAGAGAAAAGAAAAGCAAAAACCGGTAACTTAAAATCAAAGACCAGTTGCTCCATCATATAGAATCATAGAATCAGTACGGTTGGAAAGGACCACCAGGATCATCAAGTCCAGCCTTCATCCTAACATCTCTCTAGCCACTAGACCATAGCCTCAAGTGCTACATCTACTTGTTTTTTGAACACCTCCATGGATGGTGACTTCACCACCTCCCTGGGCAGTCTGTTCCAGTGCCCAACCACTCTCTCAGTAAAGAATTTCTTCCTAATATCTAATCTAAACCTCCCCTGATGCAACTTGAGGCCATTTCCTCTCATTCTATCATTAGTAATTTGGGAGAAGAGACCAACACCAGCCTCGCTACAACCTCCTTTTAGGTAGTTGTAGGGCACGATAAGGTCTCCTTTTAGTCTCCTCATCTCCAGACTAAAGAGCCCCCGT
>VZZY01008285.1:199-40080 GCA_013400335.1 Eurystomus gularis
GCCTGCCCCTGCCCCTGCCCCAGAGCCAGCACAGCCTGCCCCAGAGCCAGCACAGCCTGCCCCTGCCCCAGCCCCAGCCCCTGCCCCGCCTGCCTCCAGACACCAGGACTGCTGTATTAATTGGACACTAACATCACAAGCCTAATTTTCACCTTACATTTAAGCTCTTCTATTGTGTATGTGTTTGTAAAGCCCTTAAAATGCATTCATCACAATTTTAAAATGCTGTTATCAGCGTTTAAAATGGGTCAGAATTCACATCCTGCAGACTGTCTTGGGAAAAGCTGTGGCTTGGCTGGAAGTTGGTATCTTTCTTGCTTATTTGTGTTGGTTTTGTTTGTTGTGGTTTTTTTTTTTAGTATCTCCTCATCTTAATATAAAATGATGTGACCCTTTTTAGGGAGTGTGTAAAAGTGAAACTCACATTTTCTAAGTTTACCTTGTTCCATGTCAAGGGCTGTGCCTGCAAGCAACAGAAGTCTCCTCAGGAACGGCAGAGTTTAATCTTCCCCCCAAAGAGACTCAATCTACTTAGTAACGAACTTCATATCTGAGCTCTGCTGATATTGGGCAGCCAAAGTAGCTTTAAATTAACTCCTTTGGATAACTCCGTTTTAGTCCTTGTTTATCAAGGCAGGCAGAGTGATTTGAAAAAATGTTTACACTTATTTTATACACAGTTTCCAATTTGTTTTTTCTAGCTCTCTCTGTTTTTGTGTTGACTGACACAGTTAAGTCTTGCTCTGAATTGGCTCTGGTTGTGTCAAGCCTACTTTAAACAATTGCCTGGCCTTGACAGCTTTTTACCTTCTTTGTTTTAATGGTAAAACAAATATAAAGCAGTATTTTATTAATGTTTCTTGACTCTTTCACAGTTGCTGACTTAGACTTCAAAGTTGGCAAGTGTCTATGTAGGACCTGGAGCACCTGCTCCTAGGATGTGTTCACTTCTTGGGTGAAGTGGGACATGATTAACTGGTGTGCCTTTGTTTCGCAGCTGCAAGGTCACAGTTCCAATTTCTAACCATATTTAATGGTAGAGGCTTCAAATAGAATGTGACTGTGCAGGTTTGAGAGCTACAAACTGAAAAATGCTGCCACCAGTGCTTATAAAACTTGAGCAAAGAAAATGTAGGACTTCATGCAGGAAGGAGAAGCACGGCCGCAGGATGCGGGGTTGGTCTCCGGTTGCTGGTTTCCCAGCGTGGCTCTTTGCACGGCATGGCTTTGATCGCATCCTTTAGGCGCTCCCAGCCTCTGTCTTCCTTCTCTGAGTGCGGTTAATGCCTTTCTCTTACTTACATGATGGCTGTCAAATCTGGAAATGCTGCTCTGGGGAGAGCTGTGTAAGCACTTGACCGTATGTGAAACGTTTGCATGTGGTAACCCATTTGTGTCGGGAATTGCAGCAGGTTTTACACAGACTTATTTTCAAGCTTTACTTCTGATTCCACACGCGCCAAATCAGGGCTTGTGGATTACTGCTTGGATTCTATGTTGGTTTGCCAACCTAAATGTCTGTAACTGTTAAAAATTTGAGTCATATATTACTGCACCTTTACTGTTAAGACTTAAAGGCAAAATACTTGTTTTTTTTGGATTGGTTCAACAAATGTCTTCCCCAGGCAAAACTTAGTTGTTCACTTTGTTCACTCCCCCTTTTTTTCCCCTCTTCCCTAAGTATCTGAAGTGTTTTCCAAGTATTTGGTTCAAACCACTCTCCATCTTGTGCTGTTTGGCAGCCCTCGGGAGCCTGCAGTTACTGTCACCCATGACCTCAAGAAGTGCTGTTACTGCTGTGCTCTGTTCAGGTGGGGAGTTCCCTTGCTCTTGGAGTGATAGCACAAAACTGTATCCAGCTTTTACTCAGTTTGACTGTGTCCAGATGTTTTAGCTGCATTTATGCAAGGAAAATAATGGAGATAAATTGAACTGTATTTGAGGAAGCTTTTCTAAATTAAAGTGCATGCCCACTCTCTTAGAATTTCTGCTCTCCCAGAAGAGATTCAGGTGAGCCAAGTAGTGCTTTCAGATATGGCTGAAGTTCTGACTAGAAAAGGCCAGGTTCAATTTTAAGAAAGAAAAGGCCAAAAAAAAGTGGGTTTTTGTGAACTGCAATAATACTCAGGTCGTTTAATCAGCACTTTAAATGTTAAAAATTTGGGGCTGGACTGTTTTCCTCTTAAATACCGTATGAGTTTATTAGCATCTGAACTGTGTTGTCACCGATGTGGATCAAGTGGGAGAGGAACTTCAGTGAAATAGCCTTGGAATACTTTTACTTGAGCTACAGAAGGTTCCTGCTGGCCTGTCTGGAGGCTGTGGTTGGTGGCTGTGTGGCTGTACTGACAGCATGGTCTGCGCTCCTCCTGGTCACTGGTGTGGGTAAAGCTTCTCCCAGCACCACACTCCACACTCCTCTATTGCATCATGTTCGGTCTGGGGCAGATACAGCCCAGCACTTGATATCATACCCCAGGTGGGTTGCTCTTCTTCAGCTCTGTTTGTTAGGCAGTGTTGATGAGTTGTTTCCTGGATGGTTCAAACTTTCAGGGGCAGAAAGGCACATACGTTACCCTATCAGTTGCTCAGAGGTAGATTACCTTCAGATTACCTTTTTCTTGTGGTAGATGTGATGCAGCTTGAAGCAATTTGTAGCTTGGGGAACTGACAGAAGGTTGCTCACCTTCACAATAGACTTTCTGGTGTGCTGCATGTCTGTCCCTGGCATACCTCCCCATAACTCACGTATGTACCCTCCCTCGGGTCAAGCAGGGGATTAGCTTATTGCTGTCAGCGCAAGGGCAGCTACACAGAAATTTCCTGTTGCTTGTGCTGGCCGTTTTGATGCCCTGTTGTAGAAAGCCAGCTAGAGCATCTCAGTGTACTGCTACTCCTCAGGTTATCGAGTTTTGAATCTGTTCCTGCACGGATACTTTGTAAAGTTTGCTGGGCAAAAGGCTTGTCTAAACAAAGCTGAGAGGTAGTGGGGTGTGAGGAGGTCTCCAAGCATTGCTGGTCACGCTCGTGTTGAATGAGTACTGGCAATGATTAGAAATACCATGAGCTTCTCTAGGCAAGATGGGTCCCTCAAGAAGCGAATGAGCTTCCACTGCGTCATGTTGCTCAGAGGAACACGTGGGAAAATGTTGCAGAGATGCCACCTTCATCTCACAAAGGAAAATGAGCTTCTGGCACTCTGTTTTAAGAAGCAGGAACAATTGGTTTCATGAGGAGTTTATCCTATTTCTGTGTAACAGCTCATGAATGCCGTGACAGTACAGAAGTAAAACAGACTTGAATCATCTTCCTACATGGGTAACTAACAGGGTTTGTGAGCCTGCACCTGCAGAGATACTACAGGTAGGTGTAGGGGCTTCTTTTTATGAAAAAACGTTACCAATAATCCAAAGAATTACCCGTGTACATGCCAGGTGGGGGTCTGCTGAATGGAACATGGTGGCTCATTGCAAAATAGACTCACGATGTTAGAGGATGTAAACACAGGCTACAGGTGGAGCTTACATAAAGCATCTTTCCTTTTAATAATGAAATTCCACAGCTCATGGCAGTTTGCTCTGCAGATATCATCATACTTTATAAAGGTGCTTACATGGGCCCACATAGCAATAACAATTGGAATTTCCTACTAGCAGTGATCAAAGGAAGCATTGCAAGTGTTGACATTTTTGCTCTGAATTAGTTACATTTAGAGGTCCTTTGTAGAGATTTTGTATAGTATTTGCCCATCTCCTCTCAATTCCCTGCGATAAACCAGATGGCTTCTTCCTCAGCCAGTGTTTCTTCAGAGACAGAAGAGTTTGCTTTCATTTTGCAAATCTTTCCATTCTGGATGTGACAGTCAATGATAAAAACACGTATGTAACTTAGGTCCTTTTCAGAAAGGGTAGCTGAGCTTTCACACTGGAGGAAGGCCTCAGAAGTTTGGGGGAGATGAAATAACAGGAGCAAGAAACCTGAGCTAGTTTTCAACATTTATGTGACATCTCATCTAAGACTCGCTGTCTTGACAAAGGATGCGGCAACAGCTTCTGAAATAATTTTTACCAGAGATAAAGTATAAACATTTGTGTTTGGTGAGGAGAGAGAAGGATGGTAGAGGTGTCATTCAGAGGATTTTGGTTGTTCAAAGATGCGATTTGCCTATTTTCTTGGCTGGATCTGTTCAGTGTTCTCAAAGGCATCCCTTAGAGGATACCGTGTCTTCTTTAAGGTGAGTTGACTGTTGCAGTCCTGTTCCTACCAGGCCATAACTGCATCATAATGTACTTCCATGATGGGCACATGAGCACCTCACTTGAATAATACAAGTCCTAGTGTATCTTTTCACACCATCAAATTAATATTTGGAATTATATTTAAGATAAATTGACAGGTACTAGGGCTCCTCCATGCACTGAACTGACTTCTGCCTTTGGGGCTGTTATTCTAGCTTCCCTCCGGCTAAACACAGTCTTTGTTTCAAGAAGAGAAAGTGTGGGTTTGACTCTAGACTATTTGATTTTTCCTTGCCCTGACCTCGTGCGCCTGGTTCCACATGGTTATCAGAAGCCCGCAGTGGTCGGGTCCGCGTCCCGCCCATGCCCACACCCCGCTCTGGGTAGGGCTGGTGCCCTGCTCCTTGGCGCTGCTCCGGCATGGCCAACGCGCCTGAACTCTGCGCCAGCGTCACCGTCACCACTGGGGCCTGGGGTGGGCGTGCGTGGAGATCGCTGGCTGCCAGCTCTGTGTGAGGACATACGCCGATGCTGGCGGGCCTCGGTGGGGCAGCGGCTGAGGTGCTTCCAGGGGAAATTGGTCAGAAGCTTTCATAGCTTAGGGTGAATGATACGGCAGAGCTTCTGTTGGGTTTGAGAATCCAAAGGGATTGTCCGGAATGCCAGAGTAACCCCAGCCCAAGCCCACAGGGTGCTGGTGTCAGTACGGCTGGGGCTGTGTCTGCCGTGGCATGGTGGTCTGGGAACGCAGCGGGGCTGCCGCACACAATAAATTGCTGTCTCTTTGGAGTTTGGCTAAAAAATGCAATTCTTTTCCACAGCAGCCTCTCTCTCTGTAGACCTCTTACCAAATGAAGCATGCATGGGAAAAGCAAACAGATGACACGGTGGGCACGGCCTTTCAGTGTCTTAGAAAATACTTTTTTTTAGCACCTGATTTAGATGTTACAGTAAGTAAAATATTAATCCCAGTGCTGTGTGCTTGCAATTTAACCTTTCTTTTGTTTGGATTGATTCTTTCTGTCCCATCCTTAAACAGCCCTTCCAGTTTCTAAAACCAGTCTCACTGCAAAATTCATGACAAGGAAATTGGAGCAAATCCCATCAAATAACTTGGTCCATGCTGGTGTTAAGTGGATTTTAAATCAATGGAAGTTTTTGTTAGTGTACAGTAAATAAAGTTGTAGGTGCAGCTCAGACTACTCACTGTGGTGGCAGTGTGTCTGAATAGCCCATGTTTTGAAGAGAGAAATTAATTCATTTGAAAACAGAGTCTAGGTTCCAGGACACTTCAATAGGCATTGACAGGAAAACTAGAGGAGCAAGGCGGGTTGTCTGTTTTTTTTCCAACTTAAGACACGATTTGGATACCACTGAGATCAGCTGGTATCTGAATAGGGAAATCAGTTCAGAAAACATTCCCTTCTTGAGTTTTGAGCTTTGAGACAATTTAAAATATACGGGGAAAATTGCTATGGAAATGAAGCAAGGTTCTAATCCTTCAAAGAATTGCTATGGCCATTTTAGTATGCATTAAAAAAAAAAAGGTTGTATTTAGATTTGAAATCAGAGTAATAAAATGTTTCAGCAGCACATCATAAGGGCTATCATTTGACTCTTTTGATAGGACATTCAAAGAGCACATGCTGAGCAAGAATGCAAGTCCAAGATCACAGGAATGCAAACTGTAAAATTTTACTACAAGGGTTTTCCTGTTGTTTTCTCAACTGCAGAAAAACATTTTCTCCAGGTTATCTGCATGCATCATCGTCTTACTTAACTCTTAGAAGCCTGTGAGCACTGATGTCATGTTTGGAAAATCAATAGCTAGTAAAAGTTTCAATTCTAGAATCACTAACTGCTCCCCAAAAAAAAAAATTTGAAGGAGTGGTTAAGTTTGCACAGGACAGCCTTTGTGCAGGCGCGTGGTTTTGCTTGCTCAAGCCCGTCTGCCTCAGGGTGCGCTGAACCCCACTGCCCACACCATCGATGTGGAAGGACCCGAGATCCTCTTGGTAGCGAGCAAAAGCTGACAGGGGAAGCAGTATTTCTGTTGTCAGAGATAAATAATTTCAGCCTGATGACATTGGCAACAGGACAATAGGAGCAGAGGAGTTGAAGAACTTCAAGTTGGTGTGGAGGAGGTGTTTCACCAGAGGCTGGGTTGTGGAGCGTGTGGAATACTGGCACTGAGCTGTTGCCCACAGGCCTTCTGTGTTTGGGACTGCCGCTTTGGAATGGGACTGCCGTTCCTAACAAATGTCTCTGTTTAAATAAGCTATTAGTTGATGTGTATTATTTCTTTCAGTGAAAGGTAGGTTGCCTTCCTTTAGGCTAAAGACCACCCATCGTTCCTGGCCCCCCAAAGAAGAGGAAAGGCGAGGCACGCTGCGGCTTTTTATGTGCAGAGCATTACTTGCTGTAGGAGTTGGGCATATCCTGGGATCAGGGCCATTAATCTCAAAAACAATAGTGTATTGCAGAGCTGTGGAGACTCACAGTCCTGGAATTGAGTAGGGAAATTATGTCTTAGTCATCATTATTACATGGTAGGATAAAGTGCTGTAAATTTAGATACTTGTCAGATTTGGAGCTGTTCTCACATTTGTTTAGCACTTTCAATATTAATGTTCTGAATAAAAAAGTCACTTAATTAAGGTAATGTATTGGCAATACTACGATAACTTGATCTATTTCATCCTTCAATCTTTTCATTGGTTTATGTATGAGTCCATTTAATTTGGAATTTAGTTTTTTTTTCCCCTAAAGTGCTGTTCAGTAACAGCTACAGAAGTTCAGAGGTGTGCTGTAGCCTCCATACATTATGTAAAATTACCCTTTTTGTACCATAACAGAGCTGAGGAGAGATCAGCATTTGTGCATAGACTGCCAGAAAGAAATGGTTGCATAAATTATGAGATCTTAAGTACTCAAAATGAACATTTCAAAAATTAGATGGTCTGCTGAACAGGTAGAAAAGGCTGTGGATTATCCAAACAATTTATCTAGTCAGTAGTGAGGAAAATTTCTCACTGGACACGTGAAAGTCTTTATGAAAGTTCTTTCACCTGTGTCTCGCTTTTAGAGCGAGGGAGATGTCCTGGCCTAGGACGCTGCTGGGGCTGCAGCGATGAGGGGGATCTCTTGATCCCTCCACGCGAAGGGGATACAGCTCTTCTTGAACACACGGTTAGTTCTGCAAGAGAGGAGGCTGCGTGCCAGCCACTCCTGCCGTTTCCTACTGTCGTGGCTCTAGCTAGTCAGATGTACCTCAGACACCATCTGGAACCAGCAGATATATATTCTTTAAATATATCTTAAGTTTGAGCAACTGGCACATTACTCAGCTAAATACTGGTTTTCGTTCCCTTTGATGTAATTTTCATCTGGCCATCCGGATCTGACTGCCAGAACTGCTACCAAAGAGCAAAGCATGTTCGAACATTTTACACATAAAGAATTAAAGAATAATAATAAGCTGGATGAAAAAGGCCTCCTGGTTCTGTAGTATCCTTCAAGCCATTTTCTTCTAGCATTTTATTAGTGAGCAGTACACGTTTGAGAGACTGTTGTAACCACGTTGTGTTGCTGGGCCTGAAATGCGAAGCTTTGAAAGCTTTCTTGACGCTTGCGAAATTCATGTACTATTGATCAGCTTTATTTTGCTTTTCCAGTATTTTTTCTAAGTGAATATATAAATAGTTGGCTAGTGAATTGATGCTCTCTCTTCAGTGTCTGGGCAGTTTGTGAGTACCAGGAGTCAGCAGCAAACAAGCAGTGCGCGCATACCTGGCTCAGAAATCCTGGCTTCCTGGTGGGTGCTGGTGGATTCAGCACTGTGAAGGGAGAGTTGCAGAGTACGGTGGACGCAGGTGTTTGTGACCATCAGCAGAGAACCCCACAGCCGAGGTGGTTATGCAGTGGCAGAACTTGGATAGCTAAGACGTGGAAGGAATTCCAAGGTTTGTTAATCATTTTTGGGTCTGTAGTATGTTGCAGATTTCAAAGGCAGCTCATCCTTTAGATCGGCAGTTTGACCTGTGTCATACGCTTAAATCAAACTATCCCAGTATGTTGCAACCATACACAGCCTCTAGGCAGCCTCATTAAAGCCCTGGCATTGATTAAGAGAAAACCCTAGGCGTTGTTTACCAAGATTAGATTAGCATGGGGTTTGAAAAAATGTGCGATAACTTGCAATACTGAATAGTTAACAATAGTTATCTACAGGAATTCCACACATTTCTCTTAAATCCAGGTACTGTACAGGATGGAGTCCCTGCAAGAAGGTGCATTTTTCACTTGATAATGGAGAGTCAACTTCTTGTAAACCTCAACGTTTTTCTGTAAAAAGTTATGTGCCAGTGGTTTGTTATATCCCAAGATTGAGCACTTTCAGAGCACAGCTTAACAATTTTATGATAGCATTTGGAGGAAGAAAACATCCATTATTTCAGTAAAATCTACAGACTCACTGTCCACTGTGCATTAACTGCATTTTTACATTTGTCCATCTGCGCTGGTGCAGAAGAGCTGCTGCAGGTAGTGGCCATGGTGGTACTTGTTTGCCAGGCAGAAGATTGAGAAGAGCGGGTCTCTTTCCAGCCAGCACCACTGCCGTGAGCAGCGTTAGCAAGGGGCCTTGTGAAGTTATCCTGACGCTCCGCCTAAAGGTGGGATCTCCAGGAAGACTGTTAATACATTTGTATTACTACACATCGCTTCTGAAAGATACTGCAACCCCTGAAACAAGGTGGAAACCTACAGATACTCCAGCGCGGGTGGCTTGGGCTGTGTGTGCACCCGAGCAGCAGAGGCTCCGTGGCTCAGGACGCGAGCTGCCCAGCGTGGCTTTCCCACATCCCCGGCTGGGGGGAGGGAGTTGCTGGTGTCCTGCTTTCGTCTGGTTCCACATTGTGGGGATTCTCGTGTACACGGACACCTCCAGGGGCCCAGTGCATGGGGCAGTGTTTAGAAGATGGTTAACGTGACCACCGTTCCTCCTCGCTGTGAGCTGCTTTCCTGAACCGTTACAACTATACTGTTGGTTTTAGTTAACAGAGCAGCCCTTCCATATCCCGTATCTCGCATCTTTGAAATAGAAAAGTAGTCTGGTGGTGTCATTAGCAAATGCCTCTTTAAAAGCCAAATCAAAGGTTCAAACATCCCCAGCTGGGGAGCAGTATTCAAGATCAGTTTGATTGGGACTGTGCATGTCAGCAGAGCAGCAGCGTGCTCGTGCCTGGTGAGGGATTGTTCCGTGTGCGGACATCATCCGAGCTAGGGCATGCTGTGCCCAGCCTTTGAGGGAGGGAATGAGAATATGGCTTAAAACTGCTGTAGAATAGCCACCATCAATAAAAACCAGTCAGGTTTCAGGCTTGCGAACAGCAGTTCTACCATAGCAAGGTTCAGAGGAGGGGCATAAAACACCCACATCTCTTATTCCTCCTCTGCTTCCTCAAACTGTTGGACTCTTAATGCAAAGGACTTTTCAAAGCAGGGCTCCTTGTGCAATTTAGCATTGTTATCCATAAAAACCCTGCAGAGGCAGGCATTGCAGGTCTTTATGCATGTTTCCCGTGACCATCAGGCACGTTGCAGGTACCTTCCCTGAGGCCTGGCTGAGCAGCACCTGTGCTGGAGCGCAGTCGGAGCCAGCTATGAATTATTGAGCATTCTGCTTCAGTCAGACTGGAGGAAAATGAAGTGTTGCTCTCTTCAGCGTTAGAAGCTTTAACCCAGTTTCTTACTGAGAGGTACCAATTCTTATGAGAGCGTTTTCTTACAAAGGTATGTAGAATACAATGATCCTTCAGATCCAGTTTTCCTTAGAAATATTTAAACTCTCCTTTTAAAGCTAGAAAGAAAACTTCTTCCATGTTTTGACAGTTTATAATCCTTAGGAGATAATATTTTATTGAGAGTCTTACTCTGTGCTGTATTAAACATCCTGACTGGATCTCTTATTGCTCACCTAGTTGCTGAAAAATTGGAAATCTTTTTACCTTTCAGGTCACTTATTCACAACAGGCCCAGTTCACAGGGGCCTGGAAGTCTGTTGCAACCTGGGTAATGCTTAGACTTGTACAAAAAAAGGTATGATAAGGTATTAGAAACTAGAAAGGTCGTTCAGCACTGTAAGATGATTTGATTTATGTGGAAGTGGAGAATTAAATACATTAAGAATGTTTTAATTGGATGCATCTAATGAAGATGCAGAGTGGCTAGTACTCTGTCCATGGTAATTTCCTGTGTGTAGATTTCTATTGTGATTTAGAAGCTGGTAGAGGCTTTTCTCTGTCTTTTTTTTTGATGATACTTTTGGAAATGTTAATTTCAGTAAGGAGTTCTGTTGGTGTTCTTAATGCACAGAACCCTTGCAGTCCACAGGTGAAGAAGAGGAAGGAGAAGCAAAAGAAACGGCTTGATAAAGAAGTCAGTAGGCATCTAGCAAGAACTATGATGTGGATAAGTACTACGAGTATTATGTCTGCCAACAGAAATGAACCTATTAAAATCTCCTGATCAAGCTGCAGCTGCCACAGGGGTGTTGGACTAGGTCAGGGTGTAGGATCTTTGGGCAATCACAGATTCAGTTGAAGCTATGAACGGTGAAACTGCAGCGCACAGGTTCTGTCTTGATGGCCTTGAGCAGATGACTTTAAATTGTTGTCCTTCAAGTTTGCTACCTCTGAGACCAGCTGACCCTGCTGTGGGAGATGCTTATTGCCCTGCTGATGCTGCTTCTCTTGTCTCTAAACGACATCCAGCTAAGAAGCTCAGTGCTGGCTGCACTTGTCTTCACGCAGTCGTGGAATTGCAAGCTAACGTGACTGTAGCTCAGACACAGACTTAGCAAAGCTTTGTATTCATAACATTTAGACAAGTATCTACCCCCCTTCCCATTTCCATGGGTGAAGAAAAAAAATGACCTGATATTTTGTGTTAAACGGCTTTTGTGCAGCGGCACCTCGACTGTTAAACACATATTCCCTGGTTTTCTTTGTCTGTACCTTCTTTGCCACATACCTTCTAAAGCAGCCTTCTCTTTGAAGGGAATATTTATGCTAAGTGACTTCTGGATGACTGGCTGCTGTAATCCACAGACGGACAAATCCTCTCAGCACTGCTGTCTGCATTAATGCCGCCGACTGAAGCAGCCCAGAGCTTTGAAACGGGAAAGGTCTTAGATGGGTCGCACGTGGTCCCTGTCTGCATTGTGGGAGCACAATGACATTCAGATAATAGGACTTTTTATTTTCTTCCTTAATCTATAAATAACATGAAAGTATTTTTTTTAGCAGGGAAGAATGAGGCCACGGCAGCCACCTATACATTGATAGCTACACTCACGGTTATAGCTTCAGGAAAAGGCCCTTCAGCATTAGTATGTCTTTGCTAGGTGAGGTCAGTGGGATTCTCCCTGCTCTGTTTCTTCCCCCCATCCCTCTGTCTCTCTGCTGGAAGTTAATTGTGGTTGGACATACCCTTTTAAAAACAAAACAAGAAACATAGTTGGAAGGGAAGAAATAATAATGGGCTTAAGGGTTTAAATCAAACTGATTTTTAACGTAACCAAATGTGTGCTTGCGCCCATTTTTTTTAAATGAGTCTTGGCACTCAGAATAGCAGGACATACATTTCAAGGAACATCCTCTCTGTACTTTTGTATCCTAACTCTGTGACTGTTATGAAATCATGGGAACCTGGGCTAATCTACTGTAACTGTGTTAACCACGAGCCAGCAATGTATCCTTGTGGTCAAGAAGGCCAATGGTGTCCTGGGGTGCATCAAGAAGAGTCTGACCAGCAGGTTGATGGTCCTGGTGAGACCACATCTGGAGTATTGTGACCAGCTCTGGGCTCCCCAGTTCAAGAGAGACAAGGAACTACTGGAGGGAGTCCGGAAGAGGCTGTGAAGATGATTAAGGGACTGGAACATCTCTTTTATGAGGAAAGGGTGAGAGCCCTGGGGCTGTTTAGCCTGGAGAAGAGAAGGCTAAGAGAGGATCTGTAAAGAGACTTGGTTTTTACTAGCACATGCTGACTTCTGTTGGTGTCTGGCCAATCTTGACTAAAGCTGGAGTACATAACCTGTCTTCATTATGCCGTTGCAGCAGTGTTTTTCTGTGTAGGTACACTTCACACCGCTGTCCCTTCACACACCTCTTTTCACTTCCACCACAAATCTTGTGTTCCACTTCTGATTGGTGCTGCTGCTCTTTGAAAACCCTGAGACTGGGGCTAAATGCTCTTCCAGGCAGGAGGTAGCACAGAACAACACGTGCTCCACAGCACTTCAGGTTCCTGCTATTCTTAAAGCTCCTGGACTCCCACCCTTGTTGCTGTCCTTGGAGGAATTTTCAGTGTTACACTTGGGGACCTTTTGCTCCTGTGCAATGCTGCTGTGAGGTTCTTCAGGCGTAGCAGGAGCTGGCGAGCCAGCTGGGCTGCGTGTGTGTGCATGCACTTGTCTATTTATGCATGGACATTAATGCCTGATACTCATGACAAACTTTAAAAACAGCTTTCATCATAATCTAATGCAGTGATCATATGAGGTCCCACAGTTGTGCTCTTTAATAAGTATCTGTCCATGGTTTTGGCCCAAACCATGAACACGCAATGCATTTCAGTTTTAATTGAAGAAATTGCTATGAAGTGTCTTAGTACGTTGTCTTACTAGAGCTGACCTAACTGTGGAAGTATTTGCTGCTAAAGGGAGCAGACCCCTTCTTCTCCCTCGTTTATTACAGCTGCCCTTGGGTTGGATCTAGTGATTGTGCAACTATGAGGAGTCAGTTCCACCGGTTTATCCATGGGAGGACAAACCACACTGAGAAGGGGAGAGAAGGGAAGACAGTTTTCCCTTGGATCGGCCGCCGGAGCCAGCTCACCATGCATGAGCATCCGTCAGGAGGGGAACAGCAGGAATGTCTGGAAGACAGGGTGTGCGGAGGAAGGCGTGGGAGCTCCACGTTCCATCAGGGGTTTCTTTCAATCCCTAAAAACCACTGGATGAGTAGGGCAGAGAGACTAAGTATGAATTCTTAATTATCCACCAAAATGGCATGCTTCACTATCTTTGGCTTGCAGGATCCTTCCCTTCTCTCCCTGTTCTGGTGTTTCTTTGTAGCTGATCTCTGGAGGCCCCTTGCAGCCCCTACCATTCTGTGATTCTGTTGGGCTCAGCTGCCTTCCAGAGGACTACCTAACTAGACAGATGAGCCTCCCTATGTGTTTTGGGGTGATGCAGTTACTTTATCTTCTCCAGCCCGAACACCCTTCCTGCCTTCTCTCTCCCACAGAGACAGGTATGGTTTTGAGGTATAGTTTCTTTTCTGGTGCTGCTTGGTTACATATGGCACATAGTATTTGACAAAGCCTACTGCCATTTCTGTAGCTATTTCATCTTCCAGTGAAACGAGAGGGGGGAAACCTCAACCCAAGCCTTCCGTTCTATCAGTTTCTTATTTGTCAGTAATAAAGCTTATCTGAAATGTTTAAAGAGAGAGATTTTAAAATTAGAAAGTTCAAAATTACACTCGTTAGCGAACTGAGGGGTAAGAACTTTAGGTTCTTCTACTGCTCTGGTTGCAGCAGAGCAGACATATCTAGTAATGTTTGTCATTTTCTGTCTTTATTTAGGGGAAGACTCAGAGCTGTGCTATGGTAGCCAGATTTACTAATCTGGCATTTAATTTCTAAAAAAGCCCATATTTTTAGATGCTCTGGTACATGGTGCTGTGCACTGTCTTCCTGGCAGTGTCTGGCTCCATCTGTGCCTGCCCCGCACACTGTAATTACGGGCAGGGGAAGTGGAACCCACACAAATTTCCTTTGGTCAGAGAGCTTCACGCAAGTAAGGAAAATGATTGTACTCATTTTGAAGTGTGAAGTTCGGTATGAAAATTCCACTTTAAAGGAATTTATTCTGCCATGTCGTTTCCATAGTAGTTCTCCAGGATTAAAGGGACTCTCCTTCTCCTGAGTAGAGCTTTGCTGTTCTCAGGGTGGTGCTTGAGTTGCCAGCTGCATGGGCTGGATTTTTTTTTTTTAACCTTCTGTGTAAGATGGGTTAATTGTATATATTGGTGAAAACAGGGCAATGGAAGGGATAAAACTTAATGCTACTCTCAGTGCATTTAACTCAGGAAGCTCTTGCATTTAGTTCTGTGGGCAGGCTCCTCTGTAAGTCCTGTTTTGCTGACGTTGGTTGTCTGCGTCCATAGTGTCTGCCAGGTTGGTTGTGTACTTGGCCCTGCTGCGCAGAGCGGGGTTGGTTTGTGCTGACAGGTGGACGGAGTTGGATTTCCAGAAGTCACGGGCTCTGGCAGGGGCCAGGAGCTTGGCTTGCCCTGCCCCGCAGCCCAGCGCTCGCTCCCTCGTGGCTCAGATCTAGGAGAACATGGCTGTCCTGCCCATGTTGGGTAGAGAACGGGGGACTGGTTCCTGGGGGACAGCGGAGGAGAAAAGAGACCAATGTACCAGTGCATCTGCTGATTGCCCTGAAAGTTGAATGGTATGAACATGTTCCATGAGGCACTGGTTAGTACTGTCTGCTAGTCTGACGTCCGCTTGCAGTAAAAATTCTTCAGTTTCGTAAGAGCGTTTCCTTCACCATTGATCATGTGCTGTATACATTAATCTTGTGAGGTTGGTGTAATTCATTACTGCTAAATGATAATCTGGTAGCTGGATTCATTTGACAGTACGTCCAAAATTGTGTATACTGAAGAATCCTAAAAGCCGGAGAATCATAGAATCCCTGAAGTTGGAAGGGAGAGAGATTGTCTAGTCCAACCCCCGTGCCCAAGGCCAGGGTAGCTAAAGCAGGTTGCCTGAGACCATGGCCCGGGTTTTGGCTGACTCCAGGGATGGAGTCTGGGCAACCTACTGCAATGTTTGATCACCATTGCAGTAAAAAATTTGTGTAGGTTTTTCGATTTGTGGGTTATTGGGTTTTTTTTATTTTTATGTTTAAAACGTCTCCTGTGTATCCTTCATAACTTCACAGAGAACAGCTTCAGCATAGACAAATCGTCTAGGATATTTGCTCTCATTTCAGGACTTAAACTTGCTTTGAAAATTGCAGTTGATTTAATGCTGTAACCCCAGAATCCCGTTGGCCTGAGACATCGAGGAAGATAATTTTGATGATTACATGGGTTGTAAAGAAGATGCGGAGCCCTTTGTGCCCTCAGGCTGAAAATGGTTACTGAGGTGCCCGGGCCGTAGGAGCAAACGCTGCATGTGGACAGGCTGTATGGAGCTGTTCCTCCAGCAATAACAGTCAATAACTGTTCAGTATGTCATGCAGTGTATGCCAGTCAATATGTGAGAGAAGGCAGTTTTCTGAAGTTTCTCTAAATAGAGGTGAAATGGTAAGATTTGAAAAGAAAAACTCAACTTGATTCTGTGAAATAGAAGCAGTTTGTGCAGTACTCAGGGTTACCATGAATATTGCATTTCACATGGAGCTCTTTTAAAAACATACGTATACTTTAAAAAAAAAAATCTCACTGTGCATCACCCACTCTCTGTCATTCTGTCTGGCCACGTGTTTCAGGTTACTGAGGACTGCCAGTCTTGGGTTTCCTCTGCTGCCTCCTGACTAAACCTGATTTCTAGATTAAATGACTGTTCTGCTCCAGGAGGTAATTACTTGAAAGATTAAATAGTTTGTGTGTAGAGAATGGTGCTGATGTCTTGGCAGCCATGGTAGTATTTCAGCCACAGGCTTGCTGCGAAGTACAGTAAACCTTATTTCTATTAATTTAATTGCTGAAAAATTAGCAAACAGTATTTATATCACATTTTATAGATTGAGTAGTAAATTGCATTAGGTACTTCGTTATGCCATGCAGAAGCAACACCTACTTATTCAAGTGGCTCAGTGGATATTTGGACTGAAACTCCATCTGCCAATGCAGAAATTAATTCTATTTTTAACAACATGAGACACTCTTCTGCAATTATTCAGCAGAGTTGCTTCTGAGAGGGTATTTTCATGCACTACTTTTTGACTGTCTCCTGGGTGAGGTTTGTGTGTGATCTTCTGTGTATGCTCTTTGTTGTCTTACCACAGAGCTGAGCTGTCTTCAGCTAATCAATGACAGTTTTCATCAAAAATGCGAGGAAAAACTCCAGTTGGGAAGCAGGAAACAACTAGGTACTCTCAGAAAAGTTTTCTTGCCTACTGTGAGGCCAGATTTTTGGATGCGGAGACTGGTGAAGCAGTTGGAGCTGGTAAAATGTGAGGGCAGGGCTGGTGAGGGCATCACTGCTTTGTTGGTATGTGGCTCCATCCCATGTGGTGGGTGCTGAAGGTGACACAGCTGGAGAACAGAGACAGCGCTTCTGGTGGAATTTGCTGTGTAACTTCAGCAGTCCTCTTTCACTGCCAAACGTTAGTCCAAGTAAGCTGGGTTAATGAGAAGTACTCTGCTGTAGCTGTGGAGGTGTCTGGGGTGATTGTACAGAAAGATCTGGGAGCAGCTGTCCGTAGGTGGTGATCTGGAGCTGGGGACACACGGACAGATGCTGCCGGTAGCGGCTGTTCATCCCTGGGCTGAGGAAGATGCTGACATTGCCATTGGGTTTCTAAGCTATTGATTAAAAGTAATGGAAGTTTAAGAATTTGTCTATAAGCTGATTCCCATAGCAACAAGTTTTACTTCAGCGCCAGCTGAAGGTTTGTATGTTCTGTTCACAGCACGGCCGTGCAGCCACAAAACCTTCTGGAGCAGCGTGTGCTGGGAGCATTTGTGTGTCTGTGGAGCAGCCGTGGGCTCCGGCACTGGTGGGCAGGGACTGCTGGCCTGGCACAGCTCGGTGCAGCCGTAAGCACCGCTTGCCAGCGGGCTGGGGGGGCTCACTGTGACCCAGGCGGGACCTTAGTGTCCATCCAGGTAGTCATCGGTAGTAAATACTAGGCAGAGCGTGTACGGGAAATTGAGAGTAAGAATGAATCGGTGTGTATTGGGATCGGTGCATTGTTGCCGTCACTGAGACTTGGGATCCACCACTGCTTTCCTTGAGTGAGTGTGGTACAGACAGCCAGGCTGATTAGCAATTAAGAGAATAAAGAAATGGTGAATAAATTAACATCTCTTAAAAAGAAATCTATTTTTAAGGTTAGATCTGTTAAGAATAGATGGTGAATGCAGTTGTCTGACTGCAGAGCAGTAAGCTATGAAGGAACTTCTCTCCCTTCCCCAGAAGAATAAATTGTCTCACCACCCGACGGTTTCCCAGTGCGTACAGGGGATGCTGTGCATACTCAAGGCATAAAACAGAAGCCTCATCTTGATGTGTTTTCCCCAGAGGGCTCATTCGCACCCCAGATCTTGTTTGGGATCTGCTCTGCCCATTGTGCCTTGTGATTTGGACTCAGCAGAGGAAAGCAGGGGGAAGGCTCCTAGCTCCTTCCCAGAAGAACCTCGCTGTCAGTCCCGGCAGGGAGGGACAGACCAGACACATCGCGTCTTTTGCACATTTCCAGTCCAATGGCGGCTTCTACCTTTCTCTGGGCATCCCAACTGTAACAAGGCACTGTCAATGCTCAAGGCTCCCGTGCTATCTTCAGCAGGGCAGGGCTTGAATTTGTCTGCAGTTAGCTCCTTAACTTGTAACAGGAGTCTGAGCAACCTCCTGTGGCAGGTTACAGAGGAAGAGATTTTGAGGTTACACCTTGCCTGGAGCTCTAGAAGAGGTGTGAAGCTCATCATTCAACCCAGCAATCCTCCTGTTGGAATGAAGCGTGAGGGGTTTTTCTGTTCAAGACTACCTTGGGTTTTTGTTTATGTTTTA
This sequence comes from Eurystomus gularis, assembly GCA_013400335.1. Taxonomy (NCBI): domain Eukaryota; kingdom Metazoa; phylum Chordata; class Aves; order Coraciiformes; family Coraciidae; genus Eurystomus; species Eurystomus gularis. The sequence goes on from VZZY01008285.1 coordinate 18,253, forward strand.
AAATAAGCTTCCAAGACCATTACTAGCAGATGTATTTTGCGTTTGGTTTTATTCTTCTCCAGCATACAAGGCTCACTTCAGACGTGTTCCTGACGGGGTCAGCAATGAAGTATTTTTAGCAGGCTCAGTAACCCCTCTGCAGCGCGTTCATGCCTCGCTTGTTCAGAGCTGCAGTTGCTTTCTCAAACATGCGTTTGGGGCTTCTGCCAAGACACCCAGGGTACTACTGCTTCATATTACAAGGTCCTGCTTTGTCAGGGCAGAGCTCAGCCTGGTGGGGCTGGAGCTGGTCTCGGCGAGCTCTGCGGCACAGCATGTTCGGCCAGCCGAGGGGTGCGAGGGTTACGCTGCCTGCTCCCCTCGCCACGCTCCCGGCATGGAGGGCTCGCTGCCTGCCTCCGGAACCGTACGTCTTGGGGCTTTCTCCTCTCTCGGATGTCGGTGGCGTGGGGGCTGTGAATGTGGCTGGTTTGCAGGGACCTGAGTCACCGGCAAGTGCCCGGGCTCAACACTTCTGTTAGCTGCTTGGTGCTGGGCTTTGCCTTTAAAAATCAGTCTGTCAGCCGCTGCCCAGTGCATCGTCAAAGGGGTGAAATCACGTATCTTCTGCCCGTCCGCTCGTGAGACCGGGTTAGATTTTTTTCTTTCTGCTCTGTAGTAATGTTTGTCACCCAGCTTGGGCTCAGGACTGAAACACGGAAAACCGCGTACACTGCTGAGCTGCTGTTTGTCTCTGAGGGCTTGGTTGTCTGTTCCTGCTGTGGGGGTAAAGATTCTGTGTTGGGAAATACCCCATGAGCACAGAGAATCTGCAGTTCGAGTGGTTTAGTGATTAGAAAATATTCCTAATACCAGAAGTCTGTGTCTTTTGGGCTTATGGTTAAAGCTTCTCCCATTGTGGCAAGTGATTTCCAGGGAGCTTTGAGGTCAGGCTTCCCCGGAGTAGTCCTGCACAAAATATTCGGGAATCTGTCCCAAACAGCCCAGAGGTGGAGAATTTGTCAGGAGGTGTCGTGTACAGATCTAGTGAAGAGCAAGGAATGTGAACAGCAGAGGAAACATGGCTGAGGTCAACTTTTAATAATGTTTAGAATCTCTTTGGCGTTTAATGACTGTGTTTTACAAGGGCAGTAAAGGCAGTTTTAGGAAAATCGCTGTTCAAGAGAGAAATGCGCTTTTTTGAAAGCGCACCTGCATATCCTAGTTTCACTAGAAATGGCTTGGTTGACTGTAGAATTGGGTGCTTCATTAAAAAACAGAGCCCCATAGCAGTTCCCTTCCTGAATCTAGAAGAAATGTCACTGATGCTAGGTCTGCTGGTGCCTTAGCACCGGCTTTATCTCCCCGGTGCTCGTGGTGGGGCTGTGCCCGGCGACCTTTCTGCCAGACGCTCGCTCTGGTGAATGCCGGCTTTGTTGGCAGCGGGTCTGCTTCGCTTTGGGATCTGCTGGCCGGTGGGGCAGGGGACCTTCTCTGGCCGAGGTTACGGCCGGTCAGGGGCTGCCAGCGCGTGCCCGGGGAGCGGGGCTCTGGAGGCGCGGGAGAATGGCGTGCTGTGTTTGGCCCGCGCACGCTCCTTCCCCGAGGACAGAGCCGCATTGTTGGGACAGAGAAAAGTGAAAATACTAAAAGCATTCAAACTATTTTCTTTTTATTTGGGGAGCTTGTTTCCCTTGTGGAGCTCTGCTGAGCGGCCAGACCAGCGTGTAGAGCCTCTGACAGAATTCGAAGGTGAGCTGGGAGTAGAAGGACGTCTCTGCTGGTTTGGGTTTTGCTGGTGAGCGGCTGACAAGGAAGAGGTTTTATATTTTTATATGAGACATTATCAAAGCTAGGCTAAGATGCCTGCAGAACTAGTACAAAAGATAAGTGGCGACTGATCTGTTTAACGGGAGGAAATATTTTTAGTCAATCTGATTTCAGGGTTTTTTTTGTGGTACGTATTCCATTTCAATGACTAATACTTTAGGTTTTAAAAATTCAGCTTTCTTGTGTTGTCAGTTTAGCTTCAAATAGCTGGGGCTTCAATACCTCTCCAACAAAGCTGGGAAAGATCAGATTTTCTGCTATTCATGTTCTTCAGCTTAAGAAGTGGGTTAAAGGGAAGAGTTTCTGTAGCAGAGGGGACTTGTTATGTGTGTTGTTTTATGAGCTGTCAGTGGAAAAATAGCACAGTGCTACATATTTTAAAAACTTTTTTCTAAGTCATTTGCAGGAAAGAATTATGTCTTTGTTGTTAAAAACAATTTTGAGTTGGGATGTTTCTTTTTTTGTAAACAGAGTATGTGTTTGGGTTTTTCTGGGTTGTTTGTTTTCTTGTGGTTTTCTTTCTTTATTTATTTAATACTGCTTTTACATTCTACTTTCACCAAGGCCACCAAGAAGTATTGACCCAGGACAGTGACTTATTGTTCAGGATGATTTGGCATTGCTGTTGGGGGTGCTGCAGGTTCCTCACATTAACCAAGCTATTAAATTAGCAGGATATTACCAATTGGAAGCTTTGTTGTTATCATTAACCCAGAGAAGTATCTGTTAAAACAGCCAGGGCAAACAGCAGTTCTGTTTTTTACAGAACTTGGGTCATATTCTGAACAAGGTAATTGCTAGTCAGACCTCCCTGTGCTGTGGAACGTCTTAAGAGATTATCATAACCCAAATGAAAATTAAAACTTAGGAAAAAAACCAACCAACCAAAACACCACAAAAGACTTAAAACAGTGAGAGTGCAGCAAGGGAAAGGGAATTTCTAGGGAAAGGGAATGTCCAGAAACAGAGAAACTCTGACAAGCACACCTTCACAAGATGGGCTTGGCTTTTGGGAGAAAAGAACTGAAATTAACCCTGAGTGGAATGGCTGGAGCATGTGACGAGCATCAGGAGGCAGAAGAGGATGCCCATCAGCAAAGAGCTTGGGTGGATGGGGATGGGATTCAGGGCAAGCGGGGCAGCAGAAGCACTTGGGGCATTCACAGTGGCTCTGCTTCCCAGGCTGCAGAGGATACGCTCTCGTATTCAGAACGGAGGTTCGGCAAATGGACAGCAGTGCAGAGGCTTGCAGGGGAAGCAGTGTACAGGTCGAGCTTTCAGGAGGAGAACTGAGCCAAGGATGACACCTCTGAATGAGGACATGATACAGTAGGTTCAAGGGGTCTTGCCCATGAGTTTTGACTCTTTAGAGTGAAGGTAGAGATGCTATCAAGGCTAACGCTAGGCAAGAGTTCCTGGAGGAAGAGCATTGTCTAAAAGGACAGACATAGAAACAACACGTCCGTAAGGTGTCCACATGCGTAAAGCAGCACCAGAAGTCAGTGCTGGCAGTGGGTGTAATGTGGGATACAAACCAAAGAAAAAGGTTAAAGACAGTGATATCTTCCTGAGCAGGCCATGCTGTGAAAAGATTTTTAATTAAATATATTAAAAAGAAATGCTTCCTGCTTTGTGAAGAACTCTATTTCAAAGACAACGTCAATTTAGCCATTTCTTTGCCATCAATAATGCATCAATTTGGATTGAAGGTCACATATGCTATAACCCATATACCAGTATTTATTTGGAAAGGAAGGGCATGCTAATTCGGGGAAGACTGGTGGAGAAGAGAAATGTAACATGGAAACATTCAAATGCAAGTGCTAGTTTTTGTGATCACCACCTGCCTCTATAGTCCATGGGAAGGGACAGAATTTCCTGCTTTCTGTCAGTGAGTTGAGCATGAAACCATCGTAAGAGCATTTGATCATCACACAGCTCGTGTACAATGCTCAGGTATGTCATTTTGTAAGCTTCTGGGTAGGTCACCGTGAGCAAAGATTATCAGAGCTCATGACTTTTGGATTGGTCAATTGGTGAAGTCACTCCGATTGTTATTTTGTTCTTTAAAGAAAGGAATAAATAGGAATTGTTGTGTGCCAGCCACTGGTTGTGGCAGCCTCACCAGCCCAGCACGCACGCAGAAAGGGAATCCTTATTTTGTTCAATACTTGCTCTGAAACCTGCAAGAGCAACAGCATTTTCTTTTGTCTGGATTTGTCCACATAATCAGTGACCCTCTTCATAGTTTGCATTCACGTATTGGTTTTGTATTCTGGAATAAAGGAGCCTTCTCTAGAATGGGTTCATGTCTTCTTTGTGGCTCGTAGGGAATCTGCTTTCCTCCACACGTGGTCTGTTGTGGCATTATTAGTTCTAACTGTGTAACTTCAGAGTTTACTTCATAAATCTGATAGACGGGCTTGCTGAATTTTCTGTGCTGCTGTCGGTGAGTTTCATCAGATTTTCTGGTTTTAGGACTTTCGTAGAAGTTCTGCAAGTTCCAAATACAGCTTCAAATTTGCAGTTATACCATGACTTTTGTCTGCTTTCACAGCAGAAAAGCGTCAGAAGCAAACAAACAGAAAGAACAGAAAAACATACTGCTTTCCAGAGGATGTACAACTGTAAGTGATTGTGGATGTGAAGCTCCTTTAGAAATCAAGAGGCATGTTCTGATCATTCACTTTTGCTCTGAGAGGAGAGCTATCGTATTCAATATATCCACACCATTTCAGTGAATGTCAGACCTCAGATATGTTACTGAGCTGACAAATCAGCCTGTGTCAGTTAAGCTGTAGTAACCCATCATGTCACATGCTTATTGCACTCTTTAAGCTCATTGCAAGGTAGAAACAAAATCTTAAATCTTGATCTACAGGCTTTAGGTTCAGGCAGATGCATCCTGCCTGGCAGTGGCAGTGGGCAAGACACGCTGTGATCAGCGGACAGCAGCTCGGTAAGTCAGCGTGGGCTCTTTGCTGACACTTGGAGGAAGTTCAGTCACTGAATGGTAAAACCTGAACCACCAAGACAGCTGGTGAAGGATGAGAAGATGCTTTTTGTGGGTTCTTTTCTTTTTTTTCTTTTCTAATAGTTTTGATAAGAAGAAAGTATAAGAGGGTAAAGTTTGGTAGTTCAAAAATCTTTAACAGTGTGAAAACCAGAAATAATCCCTTTGATAGATGGATGACAAGTGAAATTTTGTTTAAAAGAAGTTAAAGTGATTTCAACCGCAGCTGTTTGCCTTTCCAGGTTGTTAATGGGAAAACACTGTGTTAAGGCTGAAATAAATGTTTTTTGGGGTGGGGTTGGTGTATTCTTTACCAGTCAGACTTCTTTCGGACACTGATGATGTCTGTGCCAGCAATATTGAGAAATAAAACACCAAACCTACTTGGAAATGTTCCATTTCATCACTATACAGTTTGTAGGTTGCAGCTTTATTGGTAAACTTAATCCTTTATGCAGACTGGGCATTTTGCCTCAATTGTGGTTTCTGCTGAGCCAGAGCAATGTTGCATAGTATGCGAAAAGTCTTTATTTTGCATTTTACCATGTCAGGAAGAAGGAAGGTAGGTTTTTATATGCAGTTTTTGAACAGGTTAACCAAGTCATTGCTTATTAAAAAAAGTCTCAGGAGCTCAGTGCATCTTTCCCACCTCCCCTCATGGTGGTCCATCAAGAGAAAGTGCCCCACGGTCACTGGGACTGATCCGTGCCAGTGTCCAAGCAGGAGTGAGTGGTTTGCACAGCCCAGGGCTAATGTCCTTGGAAGGGATTAGCCACATTGCGGCGTTGTGCCAGGGCTACTCCTCAGCTCCCAGCGCCACCCTACTGCCCTTCCTATTTTTGTGTGCATTCTAAGATGACATGCTGAGAGCCCTCCCAATACACAGCGTAATACTGGGGGAGGGCGTTGGGTACCCTGGGAAGTGACATGAGGGACTCTGAGCATGGGCGATGTCAAAGGGCTGACCCAGGCAGCGACTGGCCTGAGCAGACGTTGGTCCAGGTGACTCTTGGAGGAACCATCTAGCCTCCTCAGGAATGCAGCAACAGGCTTGTAAGTGTGGACCAGGGGAACACAGAGTTTGTAGCTGGACAGGATTGGGCTCCACTGACAGCACGGATACACCAAGAGGGATGGACAATTAGTTTCTCAAGGAAAAAAGAAAGTCTGTCAGCCATTTTCATTCAAAAGCAGCAAACTTCTGACTTCTCTTACACCACCAAGCTAGAATTTCCCTTTGCACTGAGATCTCCTTTGCTTTGGTGGGATTTAGTGCAGTTTTGCATGTCCTTTGGACAGAAGTCTTTAAGGTTCCGTTCTCTGTTTGAAAGTGGAGGTTAATCAGTACTAACAAATTAAAGTGTGGTTTTTGGATCATTGCATGAATGGCTGGAATAGCCAAGCTCAACAGAAACTTTTAAAAGTCCCTCCACACTAGGTTATAAATACTGAGAAGTCCTTTTCTAAAAAGACATCGTTTTAACCATGTATGCAGATCTGGTCTAGTAGCAGTTGGGCAGACAGCAACCAGACTTCTCTCATCGTTACTGTGGGAGAGTTGATTTGATGCGGCAGTATCGGGAGAATGCCCTTGAAAAATGTCCTTGTTGATAGCCTCCTGAAGGACCATCTGCCTGTTCATAGCCGGGTTACTCTCTAACCTGCCTCATGGGGCCATCTACTGGCTAATAACCACTCCAGTCACAGCTTGGCGTTTGGTAGGACTTTAGTTTTGAGCTGCCTCATCACAACCTGCCATGGTCTCCTCCCCGAGATTCAGCGGTGGTGTTGTGTGCTAAACTAATCCATTGGTACGGCCGCACTTCACATCAGGGCTGCAGGAGGCAATGTTCATGGGCTAACCCTTCTCTCATTTTGAAGGGCTCGTAGAAACATTTTGATTACTTCTGAAATGTGTGTGGGCAAAGGATGGGCTGTTTTTCTTGTGGTGCTTGATGCTGAGACTAGAAGCTGTGAACAGCAACAAGGAAAGCAAGTCCTATGCAGAGCATTCTTTGAGTGGAATCTGAAGAAGATAAATGTAGTGAAAACTGACTTTATTCTAGTGGGTATGTACGGAGGAGGGAATTCTGGTTCCATGCAGTGACTTTGAAGTCTAGGAGCTTAAATTTAGAAGGTAAATGTTACATAATGCATTAGCTTAAAGTGCTTCTGATCCAAATGGTACCTTATACCATTAGGTTACTGCAGCTTTTATAATCACACAGGGGCTTGTAATTTGCATGTGCCAGCAGGAACGTTAAGGTGGCCTTGGCCCATGTCCCTGGGCAGGGAGCACGGGAACAGACTGCGGGGTTTCGCTGCTGGGGTTAACGTGGATCAAGCCCAGGTATCTGTGATTAGGTCTTGCAGCTGTACAGAAACTTAGTAATCATCGCCCAGTTAACCAGAGAGTCTTATGCAAGGTGCCTCTTATCACTGAGATTATTGATCCAAGAGCAGTGTTTGATTATTAACTCTTCACTGCCTGTATAAAGTTCTAGTCAGTAAAGGCAAATATTAAGTATTTAAATAAAACTATTTTGAAACTCCATTAGTTCCTCCCACCACTTGCCAAAGTCTGGTTTCATCATTCTCCACCTGCACTGAGGCAGTGGAACACATCAGTACCTCCTACCGAGGGAGGGACATCCGTGTTCAGCTTGAGGTCTTGTAAGGTTGTCAGCAGCTGCAAAAGAAGCACAAAACCTGAGCTGAAATGGTTTATCAGATTGGATATTCAGTTGTCACTAGTTGTATTTCTGAGATCTTTACCTGAAGGCTTAGAGGTTTACCAGCTGTGACGAGAAATAGTAGGTAATGTGGCCCATTTTAAACTTTTACCGCAGATTATCACTGTGTTGTGTCATTTTATACTAAAGATCTCTTCTATTTGTCCAACAGAAAAGGTTTAGAAGTCAGTGATTTTGAAGAGGAATCCGTCTTGCCCTGGAAGCAGTAGTAGTAGCTTTTAAAAAAGTTAGGAAGTTTCCTTTCCAGAGAGAGTACACCTGTTTGTGGGTCCAGAAGTTTTGTTGAGCACAACAAATGAGGTCACTTTCTCTTTCCTATTTTTCTTTCCTCTTCCATATTTTATAGGAGGCTGGTATTTTCCACGTGGCTTTGCCCCAAGTACAAGGAAGACTGTACTCAGAAAACTAGGGCCTGCAGACAAGCAGTGGTGGGACGCCAGTCGGTGATAGCCATTGCAGAGATGAGAAAACAGACAGGAAAACTTCACTGTTGATCATTGTGTCCTGCAGCACCTCCTGAACTGAGCTGAAACGTTTCAGAGAGATGAGTCATGAGTCTGTTGCAGCTCCAGCCTTACAGATCCCATTTACCTTGACTTAGAAAAAGGCACAGCAGTGAACCATTCTTCAGGGAGGGGCTGATGAAAAGGGAAGGAGGATGATATTTTTTGTTGATGGATTCAAGTGCCAGATCAGGAATAAAGTTTGCAGTGCTAGTAAGAGGTACAGGATAGTTCCTAAAGATCCGTATTTCTACAGAGCCCATGGTTTGGTTAAGGAATTAAACTGCTTGAGCATCTTCCTGCCTGCTCTCTGTCTAAATAGAGTCCTTTGCAGCTGAAGTAGTCGAGTACACTGCAAAGCAAGTGTTTTGTAGTCTTTGTGTAAAAATACAGTCCTTTTGGATTTATCTAGGGGAGATTTCCTAGTTTAGTTAGAAGAAAGCTGGGCCTGTTATGTTTCAAGCAGATCAGGAGAATTATGAATTCTTTGGACTTTAGGAAGAATGTTTTCTTTCTGAAGTCCTGAAAATGCGTTGGCTGATGTCGAGCGCACAGTCTCGGCTAAACTCTGGCTGTGTTTGCTGGTTTTGATGAGCTTTGTTCTCAGTCCGTGTGCTCCATGCTTAGTTGCTGACACATCCATGTGTGAGCTGCTGGATGTAACACTTGTTTAAAACATGTTGGCTGCCAAGCAAGTCCTTCTGTCTCAAGGTTTTAATAAGCGATAGTTCCTTTGCTTCCCCCCTTCCTTCCTTCTCCTCGTCTACGCACTTGTGGGCACACACTTCCCTCCCTTTGTTACTGCACCCACCACCCACCCACCCTTGCTTTCCACTTGCCTGTCTCCTCCTGACCCTGCCTGATGGAGCTGACGAGTTAATTGTCTGGAACTCATCATGTGTGCCATCTCCCATGGAGGGTGCTTTCTCCAGTGGGCAACTTTCCATCCTCAGCTGCATCTGCTCTTTTATCCTACGCAACTTGGTAATTCCACTTTCCTTGGAGGGAAGGGCTGATGCTGCATCATCCGTATGTAAATGGCTGATTAATGCTTACATTTAGAAGAGAGTCTATTTGAAGTTTTAGTCTTGAAACTATTGGGAGTGACACAGTGACAGAAGCAGGTTCCTCAGCTGGCTTTTTATCATCAGCATCAGGATTTGTGAGCTGTGCACTGGTTCACGTGCCGCTTTGAGGACAGCTAGAGGTGGAAAGTTTTCGCTGATGTAACTGACTTAAAAGTTTTCACTCTTTATAACTACACTTGGAAGTGTGAAAAATTCCCAGATGTGTAAGTAGACAGAAGTTGTATTGGAGGAGCCCTTGCATACCTGGAAGTTGATGAGTTTGTCTTGGTTTAACCCCATTTTTAGTAATACCTGTCTTACATATGCAGTTTTGCTTGAGTGTGTTTGCCCTGCACTTGTGTCTGTATACAGGGTGGAAAGAGTCCCATCACCTGGGAGACCCTTCTAGCCTGTTCTGGAGTTTGGTTTTGTCTGCATTTGCTGCAGAAGAAGAGATTAAATCATTTAGGTATGAGTCTGATATATTTTTTCTTTTCCCCATCTATTATGTTGATCATGTGATGTCTCGAGATGTTTAATCTAATATTTGTAACTTGATGTGCTTGATACCAAGTGCTTACACTTTACCACCTTGTAATGTGGTTCATACCACTTGCTTGGCTTTCTGTCTCTCCTCCCTCTTACCTGTCATCTTACCCTTGGAGAACCTGATTCAGAAGGTTCAAAGCAGATCTTGATTCCATGAGCCTTGCAGTCTCCTTGTACCCAGAAAGAGAAAGGGGTTGACGTTCCAGCATCCTCTCCTTTTATTGCAGTACTGTGTGCCAGCGCTGGGCTGGCCTCTTCAGTAATCCTTCCTGCATCACTAAAGCAGGACCTGTGCAAGTTTAAAGCCTGTGTCTGAACAGGTATTCCAAACCAAGGATCTTAATTAATGACTAGTTTCAGTACTGGATTAAAAAAAAAAGAAAGGAGTACACGTTTAGTTTGCCACAGATGACTGGAGTTTCAGGTTTACACTTGCTGAATCCAGAGCTCTGCCTCTGTTTCTCCAAATGCTCCTCTCCAATTTTATGTAGCTTTGTATGAAATGGAGTGATCCAGTTTCTGCTGCAGGCAAAGTCTGTGCCAGGATGAGCTTGGATGAGGATGTGGTTTTAGCACCAGCACACAGGGTTTGAGCATGTGCTTGCTTTTCCTGCTTACTTGCTGTGTATTGGTTGTACCTGGTGTTCCAGGGTCTTTATGTGCAGTGGACTCAAAGGTGAGCAATGGATTTTAAAATCTGAGCCATAAAGCTTTAGAAACATCTATGTCCCAGGCCAAATCAAGGGTGTCCTGCTACGGTGCTGGCCTAGTTTTCTTCTGGTAGTCATAGTTTGCCTTTTTAGACTCCTCCGCCCTTTCAGTTCCAGAGTTTTTTCTCCCTGTAACTGTTACTTTTGTGTCCTCGTTTTCCCGATTTCTCTGATGCACAGTGTGCTGTTTGATTGCTGCTGTGAAGAGCTTGCTAATGCTGGCTGCTGCTCCCTTCAGTTGGATGTTGCACCTCAGGTGTCCAGAAAAGGCATTTCACCTGTAAGATACTCCAGACGAGGGAGAGGATGCTCCACAGTCTGAGCACCGCTGTAGGGAACAGCACAGAGAAGGAATGGTCTGTGAATTTTCCACTGGTTTCTCACTTTCTTGCTTCATATTTCTTGTTACTTAATATTGAGCAGCATTCAGATTTCCCCAGATACATGGATCTAGCCCCTGCTCTGTTTTTTCCCAAAACATTTTGGTCCTATGGGGTCTTGGAAAGAGTTCTCATCTTGTTACAGGGGTCATATGAGCATCTAATCTCCCTAAGTTTTTAAGCTGCATCAAAGCTCATTTGCCCTCCCCTGCCATCCCTCCTCTCTCCAGTTTTACTGAGCAGCTTCAGGAAAGAAATGCTGTAGAACACAAACGAGTTACCCATCACTGCTCACGCAGCTGGGGCCATGGGAAGGTGCAGGACACGGCCCTGAGCAGCCACGGGCTGCGCGCAAGGAGCGTGGGTGCTCGGTGCCCCTGTCCCCTCCCTCTCTCAACCTATGGGGCTTTCTCTGATCTCAGCTCAGACACCTGGGAGCATCTGTGTCCCCCCGCGTTACTGAGGCTTGGTCCCATCGTCCGTGGTAGGGGCATCGTCTTCTGCGGCGTGAGACTTGTGAGAACAGAGGCGAGGGCGGCAGGGCTGCGGGGATTGTCGCAGCACCGAGGCTCGCCACTGCCGGGCTGCACCTTGCCGGAGCTGTTGGAATTTCGTTTGCATGGAAGAGTAGCTGTTGGTCCTGCTTTTATGATGTTTCTGTTTCTTCATGGTTATAGAAGTCTACTTTTAACAGCTCGGAACATCAGTGCGCTGTTGCTGTGGTTTGGGAGCCTGACAGAACTCACTGCAGAAAACATGCGCTCCTCTTCAGCGCGGAGCGAAGCGGGTTCCTCCTAATGGAGGTGGTACTCAGCCTGGTAGGTCAGGTTTGGTCTTACTGCTCTGTAAAGCTCATGAAGGCTGTGTGATTATATAGAGTAGGAAGATGAGCATGTTTTCATGGATTTGTTTGCTGTGTTAAATGGTGAAATGGCCTGGCTGAATGGTAGCAGAATTGCTGTGAATCGATGTTGGTTGTACCCAACATAAACTGCCTCTTAAATAAAGCTAGTGAGACTCTGTACAAGAAATTTCACCTCCCTTCCCTTTCACCTCTGTTAGATGCAATCTGCCTTCATTCATAGATAAAAAGTCTTAGAAATCTGGAGGTTTCCTGGTATAGATACTGTTTTTCGAGAGTGAAATCTGCCATAAGAATGTAAAACAGTTCCTTGAAACAGTGAATTGTGACGCTTTTTAAAAAATTTCTCGTCGCTGTGTTAGATTGCGATTCCAGATCTGGTGTGTTCCCTGAACTTGCACAAGTACAGAAGTTGTTTCAGTTTCTGTATTTAGCCTGGCTGGGTTTTTTTTAGCAGAGATTTCTCGCCAGACCCTTGCAGCGGGGCAGCTGCCTTTTGGCCCGGTTCTGCTGCTTGTTGGTCTGGAGCACAGCCGATGAAGTCAGAAGTTTTCTGCTGGGCAGACGTGCAGCAGGCGCAGCGTTGTGCCGTGCATTGCTCTGCGGCTCTCTCGCCACGGGTGGCTGGCTTGTGTGCGGTGGGATCCTTGTTGGATGTAGGTCACTAACACCAACATTGCTTTATAAAAGCCTCCTTCGCAGCAGCTTTGCGAGATAGCTGTGTGCTGTGTGATAGAGCAGTGCCCTCATGGTCAGAGTATCTCAATGTTGAATACTCCTGTAAGGTAGTCACTTGCTGGAGACCCTCTTGCCATTTAGCCCTGAGAATACCCACAGGGAGATGGAAGTACAGATGTGGGTGAATTCGATGTCCTGCAGTGTCTGGGTTCTGCAGTCTTTTTCATGGCCCTACGCTGCGGCTCAGACTATACGGTAAGATGGGAGGTTACGCTCTTTTCATTCCTGTTCTGGGCACGTTTCTGCCGCCGTTACTGCAGTAATGCTTCCTGGGATCTCCTTCCCTAACGCACAGACCTGCTCAACAAGGACCAGCTTTGAGGCAGCTTTGGCGATACAGCGCGTTACGGAATGGGGTTGGGAGCAGACGTGCTGGGCACGGTGACAGCGCGCTCCACGGCAGAGCCCAGACCTGGGCTGGAGGCTGGTGTGTGGTGTCCCAGCTTGGTGACCACGTGCAGGCAGGTGCTGTTCTGATCGCCACCTTCCTTCTGCCTTTCCCTTTCATCCTTTGCCCTTCCTGTCCTGTTCCCTTCTGTGGATGTATCTTTTAATATCTCCGCACCAACACGGCTTCTTCTGCATGAATCAGACCTTGTTGTTGTTCTTCTATGTAATATTTTCATCTTCAGTTCCTGCTCTAAGTGCCCCTATACTTGCATTTTCCTCACAACACTTTTCCAGAAGTGATGACATACCAGAATAATTTAAGACAATGGGGTTTTTAGCTGTTTTTAGGTCAACCTTGGTTACTGTGAACTCATTTTCAGGTTTTAATTCTTTTTTTTCTCCTGATGAAAACTGAATTTTGCTCTTACTAGTATTTTCTTCCACGTTGCCCATGTTTTGAGTCAGTCAAGAGTTTTCTCCTCTGTTGCGTTGCAGGAATTTATATCTTACGAATTAACATTTCAGTGCAGAATGTCTTCATGTTACCTATGCTTTACTGCAGGTTAAGAGAACAATTTTTTAAAAGACCCCAAACCTACCAAACCCAACCACTGTAATGTCTGTCAGAGCCTCCAAGAGTCACCTGGCTCAAAGGGGCAGGCAGAAAGGAAACATGACAAGTTATGTCCTTGTGCCCGTGCTGGCCTCAGGCGTGCTGCGTGGCTGGCGCAGGAGGAAACTTTGAAAAGCCCACTTCAATTCTGTTGGTTTTGGCAATTCCTAGTATTTCAGCCTTGGGAGCACCTTGCGTACACTGAATCAATGGTTCTGAAGTTCTCAAACTTCGATTGTATACGGCTTGGCTTTCTGGTCATCTGTCAGTGTCCTAGGTGAGGAATACTATTTGCTACAAACAGGAAATCTCAGTGAGCAGAGGAGAAGAGCAGGGGCAGAGGCAGCCGTGAGGTGAGGGTGGCTTTGTACACACGAGTCTGAAGGAGTAGGGCTTCATTGCATAAGGTGCTGCCACAGACAGGGTGACAGGCCTTTGCTTTACATTGCCTGCACACGATAGTGGAGCACCTTCTCTTGGACCAGGAGGGCGAGGGTAGTGGTTACGAGGTGGTGGTTTCATCTTGCACCAGGGACAGCTGTGGTTAAATGCTGTTGCTGGCTCCGTTTTGTACTTGAGTCCTTCTGTGACAATTAGTTTCTAATTAGAGTTCTAATTCAGCCTTCCAGGAGATCACATTAATCTTCTGAAAAACTTCTTTAGTAATTTTTAAGCAGCAGTGTTTCAGTGGTGCTATAAATAGAGCATGTATTTTATAGGTGGATTGATGTCCTGCTGTGCATCTTTGAATCTCTGTTTTTAATTCTGCTTGAATCTCGCTATCAGGTCCGTTGTTCTGCGTGTGCTAAGAACGCGTGTGTCGCCTTGATTCTATTGATTTGCTCCCGATTTGGCTGCCTGTTGTCCTGTACCATTTTTCTGGCTCAAAGGTGCAGTTTTAAAAATAGCATCATGTGCTGAGCGCGGGATGGAAAGCCCTGTAGCTTTAAATGCTGCACTTGTGGCCCTTCTCTGCGCCTGAAGCAGCAGCTCCCAGGGAAGGAGAGGACTCTGACGGGACTGGGGCTGGCAGCAGCAGTCGCGAGCCCGGCGCACGGCGATGCTGGGTTTGGCACCGGCGGAGCTGGGTTTGTCTGGCGAGCGCCCGCTCGGCCTTGCAGATGGACACAGCCGGGTAGGCAGGACCCAGCGCGGGGGCCGGGGCTGCAGATGGCCCCGCCGTGATGTTCATGTGGTGCTGCTGTACCTGTGTGTGCTGCGAAAGGGACTTCTGTGAGCCCGTGAAGGTGAGAAGATGGTGGAGCATCGCTAGAACGGCGTTAGCGGTCTTGTTTGGCTGTTTTATTTAAATCTCCCGTAGAACTTGACCTCATTTTGTGGCATCAGCCTTGGAAATGCTGCGTCTTCCTCCAGGCGCTGCTGTTGAATTTCTGGGGTTATTTTTTTTAATAGCTTTTCTTCACTTCAGAAGCTGGGAAGTATGAAAAAGGCCCGTCTGAGTGAGTGTTGCAGTCTGTAAACACAATCAAACGTGGTGCTGCTTTTGGGGGTTTGCTGTCTGTGTTTGGGGTTTGGCGCGTATGATACAATGAGGGATGAAGGAAGGCACTGGTAAATACAGCCTGATGTCAGAGAGAGGTGTTCGTGTTGGTAGCTTTTTAAATGCGACCTCTTGTTTTGCTGGTTTAGTTGTGTAAAATGTAGTGTTGGAAAGTAGTAAACAAAATGCAGAGTCATTTTTTTTCCTCCAGGTAAAAAAAGAATAAGAGCGTACTGCTTCTCACGGAGTCAGTGACCTTCAGAAATGATTAAGTGCTTTTCTTTGGTTTCGTTTAGCTGTGTAGCTGGGCTCTGCCCTTTCACAAGCCTGAGTTAACAGTAAGCTGTTACCTTCTATTAAATATTGGAGAGTGACAGCAAGGGCTTTGGGAGTCTGATCTCCGATGCAGAATGGAAGGTGTTTCTCTCTGAGGTGCTGCACTTAGCTCTCCAGTGCATTGTGTCTCCAATGTTTTGAGAAAAAAAGGAAAAAAAGAAAGACTTTTGCTGTTTGTGTTTACCGTAGAGAAATGTTTGCTATCACTGCAGAAGACATGGTTGAGAAACTGCACAGTGTTACTGCTGTGTTTGGAGCATATAGGTCTAACCACAGTTGTTTAATAGGCTCATTACTTTCCTTCGGGAAGCTACACTGGGACGTGTACTTTTTGTCACTGCATTTGCCAGTCTTCATCCTAAAAGGGACACACAAGTGGCTCTTGGGAACAGCTCTGTTGGAAGTGCAGAGCTGAAGGGGTGCAGACTGCTGAGGGAGAGGACAGTTCGTCAGGAGGGTTTGGTTACAGTCCACATGCAGGGTTGATAGATCTGCATGCTCTGCATCTTGACATCAGGCTAATATATCACCTCTGGGGAGCTGGAGAGAGAAGTGGTGAGTGTAGGATCCCATGTTTTGTGCTCTCCAGGCCAGACACAGGCAGCTCTGCTGTCAGGGCAGCCTGAGAGGCTTTTCACTGTGCATGTGGAGATGCTGCTGCAGTAGGATTTGTCTCTAGATGGAGTTCTGGGTGAGGCGTCGTGGTTTTTACAGGAACGCTGAAAGCACCATAGTGATTCCAGTATTTAGTTAACTCGGCGGTTCCTATGGATTTCTAGACAAGTGTCCTGTTGCCTTACACTGCCGGGTATTCGTCATCCCTGGAACGCACTTTTCTCCTTGATGTCTCACTGCTTTGTGTTTCCTTCTCCCGGGTTTCTGAAGGCACATGTGGCTGCGGCGTGGGGAATGTGTGTGCTGTGCCGTGGTGACTGCCCTTGCCTGCATTGCTTCCTCTGGTCCCTGACAAGCCAAGTTGGCCACTGGAGCGATCCTGTGGGTTTAGCTGGGGCTGGTGTGGGAGCACCCTGCAGCACTTGGAGCTGAACACACAGCCGTGTTTGCACAGGGGGGAATCTCTGGAGCCAGCTCTGTTGCAGAGCTGTCTGGCAAGTGTAGTATTAGCTGATGTACTGTGTATATGTTGTATTAGAAAGGCTTTAAATGAGGAAACAATGCGTCAAGAAATGCCATACAGGAATGGCAAAGGCATTTGTTCAGAGGAAACATGAATCCTGCTGTGTTGAAATAGTTATTGTTGTATAAACTGTTGATTGGATCAACGATCAACTGCTTCCAGGATGCCTTTTCATTACAGTCACGCTCTGTGTTGTACCTGCAGAAAATACTAAAACTAAAAACAAATAAGAAGTAGTGAAGTAAGTGTAGAAGTGCAGTTGCTGTGCTCATGTGCGGGAGCCCTTGGAGATGACTTGCATGTTCAACTTAGCAGAGAAGCCTCTCCTGAAAAGGGGGGAGCTGCCGCTCTCGTGTGTGGCTGTTCTGCCAGGGACCACGCAGCGACTGTTCTCCCAGGCTCCACACCCAGACTGCTCTGCTGCCTTGCAAGTCAAATCTAACTTGCAATCTGGAAGTTAAACTCTGTTCTTTACCACTGAAGATGTAAGATGCAGTAATAATCTGCATTTGTCAGATAGCAGCCTGAAGCATTAAAAAACTCCACCAAACCACTCTCTGGGAAGTGTTAACAACCGTTTTGTCTCTACGGTAATGAGATGTGATTCAGACATCCTGGGGAAAATAGTGTTAAAGAAAAGCCCACAAAAAACCCAAACCCGTCATTTTACATAGTCACTTTCTGATAAAAGCTTGTATAAACTCACTTCCAAATCCACCCTCTCCTCCCAGTTCCTATACTTAATTTTTGTTCAGATTTACCTCATTTCCTATCCTTATTATTGTAGCTTCTGGCCTGATTGGCAGTCTCCCTTTGATTAAAAATCTGCAGCTGCTAAAATAAACATTAATGAACATTATTTTGGCCCTATCTTTTGCTGTGTCATCTTTTTTCACCTCAAAAATCAAGTTCCTGCAAGCCCTCAGTTCATTCCTACTTTTCCATTCAGATCGTTGTGTTCGTTCCCTTGGACTTGCCTTGCCCATAATGTTGGTGTTTCTGCCCCGTTTATTCAGCCAGCACAGCTAATTTTTGTCTTGACTAGACTGTTGCTTTGGAAAACCATTGCTGAGTTGGACCACCCAGCCTTAGTCTTTTGCACTTGAAAATGAAGATTTCAGAAGTTTGAGGTCAAGAGCATAATGTCTTTGGTGGCAACTGTTGGGATTTTTTAAAAGAAATAAAGGGGCCATAGACATCATCTTCAGGGAACTGTTACTCTGTGTTGTCAGTCTGCTCTGCCTCGAGGGTGTAAATAAAGGCTTGCAGGCAGAGCCGGTGCCTGGTCCTGCTTGTCTCCATCCTGCCTGATGAGGTTCTGCGCCTCAGCCCACCGCTCCTGGCCGTGCGTGTGTGTGTGCACTGCGGGTACGAATGGCCTAAGTCAGCTTTGTAGCTCCAGTTGCCTCTTAACCAGTTAGTCAGTGACAGCGTTTGCTTCCTGAGGTGCACGGTGCCCTGGGCAGGTGGATGCAAACCAGGGAAGGTGTAGAGCCTGCCGGGCTCTGCTGTGCTGCAGGGAACGCCCGTGAGCAGCGGCCGTACTGTGCTAGCAGGCTGTCTTGAAGCTCTCCCGTGGAGGAGATGATGGTGGTGGTGACGGATGCTGTGTGCAATTCTTCTGATACAGCAAGTACAGTGTCATGTGGCAGCAGCATCTTCCACCATCCCCCAGCAAGTGCTGAAGTTGAGATACTGGTCTCCTTTGGGGATTTCTGCCACTCACAGACAGGAGGAAGGTGCAGTTGGTTGCTCTATGGCTGACCTCTGTTTCTGACACTTGCAGCAGCTTATGAAGTCACATCTCCATTTCATACTGAATTAGGGCACGAGCACACACGTGTTGTAGCAGTCATCACTCGTGAGTGCTTAACTGCCGCGAGCAAGACATGAGCCATCTCCTCTTGGCGTTACCAGGGTTGCTTCCCTGCTCCATTATCTTAGGCAGGAAAACAGGTTGTATTGGAATTTTTTCCTGTTTTTTTCTTAGGGTCATTTTTCATTTCTGTTTTCTCATGGTGTTGTTTTTTCCCATAACCAGGTTGATCTTCCCACCATTTTGAGGCTTAATTGCCCACAGGTAAAGGTTGATTACCTCTTTTAGAAACCCCAGTTATAATCTAACTAATGAGCTGTGCTATGAAGAATACACAGCAAGACTTCCTTGAGCCATCCATCTGTATGCCTTCCTTAGCTAGTTCTGGTTTTGGTTGGATTTAGGAGCGTCATGGGGACAGCTCAAAACAGTTGCTGGCAATGATGACCAGCAGTTTCTGTGGGTAAAAGATGGAAGCCTGTTAAAATGCAAAGCTGCTCTGGTTTCTGAAGATGCAATCGACCTGAGCAGGCAGTTGGACCAGATGACCGCCTGAGTCCCTTCTGACCTTATCTGGTCTGTGATTCTGTAACATCCTTTAAAAAGCAAAGCATTAGAAAAAGCTCTCTCAACTGTTGGTCATAAATAGCTTATTGCATCACCAGGTGGGTGAGGCAGAGTCATCGGCATTGCTCTTTCTGTTTACTTTGGGCCCCAGGATAAATTCTGCAGTACACTGTATCTGTGTCAGACCCAGCAGGGACACATGCTGATGGACTCTGTAACTCTCTGGCCACGGGGAGACCTGAAGGATGGTCTTTTGTTTCTCCCTTCTAATTTTTATCCCCACGAGGTGTTAATTGGAGATCTTATTTACTAATGAACTAACCATCTAGTGTATGTCATCAGAGCCTGCAGGTCTCCTGTGCGTGCCTGAGGCAGGAGACCATCTGCTCACCTCCTGGAAGGGTTGGCCCAACGGGAGTTGCTGGCCTCGTGCCTCAGCTACTCCCGGTGCAGATTAACGCCGTTCGGCCGGCTGCGTGCTGACGAAGCTGGTAATGAGAGGTGTTTCCAAACAGGAAGTCTGAACTGATGACTTTCTATGAGTCTCCTGGATTCTTCTGCTTGTGTCACCGTACAGTGAGCACAACGGGGAGAAGGAAACAAAACAACTTCTGAATTTTATGGCGATGAGTTTTTGCTGCCCCTGGGGTGCTTGGTCACCAGGAGCGTGATTAATCCGAGCACTGATCACCACCTCCCAGGGCTGCTCTCTGCAGTCCTTCTGAGCTCCCCTGTCTCACCTTGCCCTATGTGTTTTTATTCCAAGTAATGTGACACTTCTCAGTCACCTTTTCAAAGCTCCAAACAAGGGAGGAGGAAGCAGGAGCTGAGCGATCTCCTCACAGGAGGCTTGCTCTGAACTCTGCTGTTTGCTCAAGCCTGCTGCCTGCTTGTGTAAAAAAAACAATCCGTTTTCTTGGTGAGTGCCTCCGTGGTATGTGCATCTACTGAGGGAGCTCTAAGAGAAGGGTGAGACCCCTGAAAGGAGCTGTTGTGTTTAATCTTCACCAAAAGACAAAACCTTTTGAGGTTGTGTGTTGCAGAAGAGATACAAAGACAAGCTTTTACAGGAGGGAAGGCCTGACGGTGTTGGAAGTGCTAGGAATTTGATAAGATCCTGAGGGGGAGAAGGCAGAAGGTCCTCACATTATCTCATCCAGTTCATGGCGTATCACCAAGGCAGTTTTCAGTGTCCCACCGGGCAAGAGGTCATGCAGGCCCACTCCTGGGTGAGTCAATATACTGGAAAATTTTATTGCAAGGGAGACTGACTAATTGAATTGTAAACTATTACTTTTATACAAATTCTGGCCATTACAGTATTTTGTTTAACAGCATCTTTTCAGGACAGGTTGCCAGTCATCTTACATCAATGATACGTCACCAGTGTTTCCCAGGGACCAGCTGGTCCTGAGCCTTCCCTTTCTAAAGCCTTGTCAATGTGGAGAAAGTACTTAAATTATCTCAGTTCTGTTCCAGAATAGCACTTCTTACAGCTGTTTTGTAATTGGAAAAACCCCTTCTTGTTACTGCAGAGTAATACCCACACAGCTGGTTAGTTATAAAGTGATTATCCCAACGTGGTTTGTCCTGCTATAGCTGCTGTGGCCGATTTTCTGTCACGGGTATAGGATGATAACCTGAGGAGATGGGCTGAAGTCGGTTGGCTTAAAGAGGGGGGAAGAGAAAGTTTCTACACAATTTTTCTCTCACAAAACCGAGAGGAAGACTGTACTGTTAGTGTAATCTATAGTAATTAGACACACATACACACGTGTGCTAGTTAGACCCAGGTGGGAGTAAATTAAGCCAATAGAAACTCTTTATTGCAATGTACTGTTACAGTCCCTTGAGTTCTGTGACACTGGAACGTGCAGGTTTCAGCTCAGAGCAGTTCCGTGCTGTGCGAGAGCTGACAGCCCAACGTGGTCAATGGTTGGTTGGTTCTGGGTTGCATCCCCGCTCACCTTTACCGCTGCCCGGTACCAAAGTATTTATTTATGGAAAAAAAAAAAGAGAGTTATTTCAAATTACTTTCTGAAAAAATTCCATTAAATTTGTGGATCTCTGTTTTTCACCTACCATTAATACTAAGATGTCCTTTCTCTGGAGCAGGTAGAGATGGTTGGACATGGATGGCTGGCGTTCTTTGTGAGAAGGCCATTAAGAGGAGTGCTAGGATTGTGTCAGGGTGTGGAACAGAAGAGTCTGCGTGGTGCTGCGCTATGGATTTTGGCAGGTTGGCAATGACGGAGCTGTGCACAGCTGCACAGAAAGGGTCTGTAACAAGGAACTGTGGGGTTCCACCACGGGGAGCTGAGTGATGCTCTCCAGGTCAGGCCCAGTGTGTGCAGGATCTTTGTCTCTAGAGCAGATGAAGAAACTAGAGCAGCGATAGTCCTAGGAAAGTCTTCATGAAATCACAGACCCCAAGAAAGCGTCTCACTGAACGTGTGTACTTTGAAGCACACATGTCCCTAGGTCTTGGGGACAGCATGCCCTCTGTGCAGTACTAATGCCGTGCCTGTTGTTGGTCCCGCTGATTAAAGAATTCTCTGCACTCATATTCCATTAATCTGTCCAGAGATCCAGGGTTTCTACAGCTAAACCTGCTTCAGAGAGCAGCTGGTATTTCCACAGTCACTACAGCCTGAAAACTGATACTTTGCGGTTTCCAGCAGCTGAACTCCTCCAGAAAATCAATCAGCTGAGTTTTCCAGGCGTCTAATTGTTTTTCCTGTTGATGCAAACGGCTCCTCGGTGTAAAGCTGCTGGGAAGGTCTGTGCAGACACCGGAGCGGGAGCACACGGCTGCGGCACGGTGTTCGTTCTGTTCCATTAAATACAGAATGCGGAGACCAGAGGGAGGGCTGCAGTTAACTCGAGTGGGACATGGGAACTGGAGAGGGATGCAGTTAACTCCGGGTAGGGGGGGATGCAGTTAACTCCAGCGGCGGTTTTGGTGTATAAAGTCTGTCTTCACAAGTAAACCGTAGAATGTTTAGGGTTGGAAGGGACCTTCAGAAGTCCCGCGCTGGGAAGCGAGCGGGCTGCGGGCCGCGGCGGGGCACGGGGCACAGCCC
>VZZY01008285.1:40539-56736 GCA_013400335.1 Eurystomus gularis
TCGGGGGACCCGTGCGGCCTCTGCTCCCCGCAGGTACCTGGTGTGGCCTGTGCGGGCAGAGCCGCTGCGGGAGCGCCCGGCAGCCCCGGGCGCCCGGCCTCGCCTTCTGCTGGAGCTTCGGCTCCTTGGGGCCCTTACGTTGGCTTGAGTACGAGGGATTTGCTTTGTTCAGCTTTCACCAGATGCCTGTAGAGTTCAATTTGTTGTTACCGTGCTTTGGCCGGCTGAAAAAAGGTGCGTTTTTGCAGAATTACGTCCGCTTGCCGAGTCGGCTGGCGCAAAGAAGGAAGGGTTTGTGTTAGTGAAGCTGGTGACTGGCGCTTACGTTTCTCTCTCTCCTTGCCTAGATCGAGCGACTGGAAGTCAGCAGCCTCGCGCAGACCTCCAGTGCGGTGGCCTCCAGCACTGATGGCAGCATCAATGCAGACTCTGTTGACGGGACCCCCGATCCTCAGCGCACAAAAGTGGCGATCACACACCTGCAGCAGAAGATCCTGAAGTTGACTGAGCAGATCAAAATTGAACAAACAGCCCGCGACGACAATGTGGCAGAGTACCTGAAACTGGCCAACAACGCAGACAAGCAACAGACCGCCCGCATTAAGCAAGTGTTTGAGAAGAAAAATCAAAAGTCAGCCCAGACCATCTTGCAGCTGCAGAAGAAACTAGAACATTACCATCGAAAGCTGCGAGAGATTGAACAGAATGGGATCCCTCGGCAGACGAAGGATGTCTTCAGGGATATGCATCAGGGTTTGAAAGATGTTGGAGCAAAAGTCACTGGCTTCAGTGAGGGAGTAGTAGACAGTGTAAAAGGTGGGCTTTCCAGTTTCTCCCAAGCCACACATTCAGCAGCAGGAGCTGTGGTTTCCAAACCCCGGGAGATTGCCTCCCTCATAAGGAACAAATTTGGGAGTGCAGACAACATTGCTAATCTGAAAGACTCCTTAGAAGAAGGACAGGAAGATGGAACAGGAAGCAAGGCTCTAGGTGTTATTCAGAACTTTCAGTCAAGCCCAAAATATGGCAGTGAAGAGGATTGCTCCAGTGCCACATCGGGCTCAGTGGGAGCCAACAGCACAACAGGAGGCCCTGTGGGAGCTTCTAGCTCCAAAACAAACACTCTGGATATGCAGAGCTCAGGGTTTGATGCAATACTGCATGAGATTCAAGAAATTCGAGAGACACAGGCAAGACTGGAAGAATCATTTGAGGACCTTAAGGTTCGCTATCAGAGGGATTACTCGTTAATAATGCAGACTCTGCAGGAGGAGCGGTACAGGTACGTACTGTCGAGCTTCACTTGGGTTCTCGGTGCTGGGAGCTGCAGAGCACCAGAGCCCTGGGCGCAGCAAGCTGTTCCCAGCAGCCAGATTCAGGTGGAAAGTCCTGCAGTCTTCTCAGGATTTTGCCCTCCCAGCTTTGTCTTTTGTAAATATTGTTACCTTGCTGCTCGCTTCCTTTTCCGTACAAGAAAAAAATAGTGATGAAGAATATTCTTCTATAGTGTTTTCAAGATAGAAGGTTAAGCCAAAGAAGTTTAGAAAGTTGTCCCAAAAGACCAGGAGTACATTGATGAAGTTATTATCCAGATAATGCTTTGCTCTGCAAAAATCCTGCAAAGGTTTGGGTCGAGGCAGGAGACAGGGGACTGCTTGTGGACACCGTCCTTACCCTGCATCCTCCAACACTCAGATCCATATCTACCAGAGAAAGAAATACCCAGCTTTCTTAGGGCTCTCCAGAAAGACATGATCTGATCTTGCCCACGTGCCAAAACTAGGGTATCCCCTTCCCTTCTCCGCTCAGCCCCACAGGGGCAGGGTTTAAAATGAAATGCAGTTAAATTAAATGTCCTGGAGAGGTGCTGAGGGAACGCTTTACCCTCCTCTTCCATGCTGGGTGGGAGAGAGCTCTCAGCAGGCTGCTCTGTGCTGTCCACCAGAACATTCCGCATCCTCCCCATCGCACACCGGGAGCAAGGGTTTGTCCCCTGGCTCCAGAGAGAAGAGTTACCAGCTGCCTCTCTGCAGCCACTCAGGACACTGCAGTCTGAATTAATGGGATTCTTAAACTGTGGTTTTTAACCTTTAACTAACAAACGCAGGGGGCCCAATTCCTCATTCTGATGGAGGACAGCAGGCTTCTGTGGTGATGTTGCTTATGGCCTGGTCACTTTGGCCAGGCTGTGAAACACAAACCGTGGGGCTCAGCAGAGCTGCTGAGTGTGGGGACAGGCTTTCTGAAGTACCTGTGTTGGTTTGCACAGCATGACATGGAGTTGCCCTACAGCTCTTTAGACATGCTGGTGCCAGGTCATTGGAAAAACATTTGAAAAGGCTTATCCTGCTGGAGACAGCTTTCTGTGTGCTTTGCAAAGCTTGGGTAGATAAAGCCTGACCAACACCACTTTCTAATCCTGCTTTGCAACAATCAGCGATTTGACTGAAACCGGTGCCCAGCGCAGCAGCTTTGGTTCCTAGTGCCTCATTGTCGTGAAGTCACATAACGAAGTGATGCGGGGTTTGATCTTCCGCTCCCCAGCAGAGAGGGGTCCTGTTGTCCCTCGCTGTGTGGGTTGTTGTTTCACGCACACAGCAGCAGCCATTCATGGTGGAACGCTGTGTGCAAGCATGGTACAGCTGAAGGAGCGGCCTGACAGTACAATAGAAGACCTCAGGGACTGATGTATGCTGTCAGCTCAGCTGGCTGATTAGTCCCTGGAAGTGTTTAGCAAGGTTCATGCAGGTCTCAGATTAGTGCAGTGTGGAGCTGTACCTGTCATGGGCCGTTAACCCTTACTGAGCACTCTTCTGAGGTGAGCCCAGAGCCTGGCCACTAACCAAGGCAACCTGGAGTGAGAAGCTTCCAGGAGAATCTGTATTTGGCTTATAAAAGCTTAAAAAGATAGTAATTTAGACCTGACATTTGGAATGTTGATACAAGTTAATTAAAGGTGTGAGTGTAAAGAGGACCAGTTAAACCACACTAGGTGCCCTTGTCTGTGTGGGCTCTCAGAGGTGAGCAGGCAACTGCACGATCCACAAGCATTAATCACAGGGAGATCAATACCTGTAGTACAAATCTAGATTGTTGATTGATAACTTCTGGATCTTAAGATATCCTGAAGATGGAAGCCAACATCACCCTGAGAACAGGAAGATTGTATGATTTGTCCAAGGGCAGGGAGGATGATGTGCCTTGGTGGGAAGGGCTGGTCCCTGTTCTTCTGACTGGGAACCCCTCTTGTTCCTCAGCTCTCTTCAGAAAAAATGGGAACGGAGGTTGTGGTTTGAAGCTGGGGATTCAGATTAATCATAACTGGCTTTAGAAGCTATAAATACCTCATAACTCTGCTCTATTTCTGGGAAGCTTTCAAAAACAAGCACTGGGTTCAGTCAGAGCTTAAAAAAAGATGTGTTTTGGAGAAGCCTTTGCTCATAGGGCAACACCGAGTGTCTGCCTGATGTTCTCTCACCTAGCCTTTGTCCATTTCCTCTTTCTCACACGTTCTGCTTTTTGCAGGTTCTGATCTTTTTTCCCTGTGTGTTTGTGCAGTTTCTGTTTCTCAGCCATGGCTTGTTGCACAGGCTCTCCATGACCTCCTCAACCTCCTCCCTCCTTCTCCTTGCTTCCAGATCTTGTCTCTCAATCCGTGTAGCTGCTGGTTTGCAAACTGGCTGTGGGGCAGGGACCTGCTGGTGCAGTCTCTCCAGTTCTCCCGCCCTGGTGCTGCTGGGTGCCTGGGCTGGCCTGGCCTGGCCTGATGGCACCTCGGCGGGGCCAGTGCCGGGGCACGCTGTGCCACCCTGCCCTGCCCGCCCGCTGGCAGCACGTGCCGGCGCCGGTGCACCGCGCGGCTCTGCTCCGACCGGGCTGAGTCACCGAGGAAGGAAGATTCTGGCGGCGCCTTGGCCGTCATTGTGTTTCTTCTGCACCGGGAGCCGGCGATGAAATAGCCTGTTGCTTATCTCATCGGGTGGAAGGTGGTGGTTGTTTACTGATACGAGCAGGGACTTTCTGTGCTATTGAGACTGAAACGAAGTTCCTGCTGAGTATTTTCATCTTGCGTGTCCCTTTAGGAACCTGTTTGTATGTGGTGAAATCATGAGCTCATACATTTGGAGCGTGGCCAGTCTGTGGGTTTGGTTTTCTTCCCAAGCCCAGCATCCTTGGAAAAAGGGCGTTTAGGTCTCCCGTGCTCCTGTCAGGAGAAGTCCGTCAGCCAGCACACTAGATGATTCTTGCTGTGGTCTAATTGTTGGACTTCAGTCTGTTCTCATTATTTACTTTGAAATAACTCAAAAGGGCTAAACCTTTGAGGTTGAAGAGGCCTTTCTGGAGCGTGGCCGGGCAGCAAAGGCAGCATGTTGGGCCAGGCAGGCGCTCACCCGGCCAGGAAAGCACTGAAACGTTGCTGCAAAGCTGTCGTCTTCCACTGGGGAGGCTCGGAGCTGGAGACACAGTATGATGTGGGTGCTGGAGCCAACTCGTGCTCCCTCAGGAACAAGCTCTGTCCTTCTTGTATTGTCTCCATAGAAGACTTGGAGAACATTGCAAATGGATACTGCTTTTAGCTATTGCTCTGCTATTGAAAGCAGCATGTTCAGAGCATAAAAAATGTATTTGGATGGCAAAGACCAGGTTAAATTTTGTATGCTGTAGCTATAAAGAAAAGGTCCATCTTGCGAGAGCTCAAAAAGAGGTATTAAGCTCTGCTCACCGTGTACTGTGAAGATCTTTCAGCATCACTTTGGTCAGAGTTTCATTTCTCACCAGAGCACTTAGTGGGTGCAGATAAAATGTCTTTTTCATCACGCCTCTCCCTTACATATGCTCTATTAGCTGTGTATTTTGCAGCTATTACTTTAAAATGCCCTAAAGCTCTTTTAAAAATTGAGATGGTCATAACTGTGTTTCTTAGCCTTTTTCAAATCAGTTCCCTGATTCCCAAGCCGTGATCCTCAGAAGACGTGTGGCAACCTGACATGGCTCTTCTAAACAACGTGTTCCTGTATGCCGTACCTCAGCCGAGCGCCCAGTGTTCAGGGCGGGGGGATCGGAGCCAACCCTTCACTAATCTTTTTATGCTTGAACTCTTAACTATACGGATTTGCAGGGTTTCCTTATGTTTCCTGTAGATTGAGGTAGTTTTGAAGTTATTAAAATACAATTGTTTCTCGTTAGAGGACAGGATTTAAGCTCCCTGGCAACAACTGTTTTATGGAGGCTGTTGTTGTTTATCTGGGAGGAATTTAAAAAACATAATCATGATCTTTTCAGAAACCCTTAACTCCCCTTTTGTGTAATAAACCCACTGGGAAGTTTTGTAATACATTAACAAGCTGAGTATGTTTCAAGTAATTGATGCTGCCTTTGGGACTTGGAGGGTTTAGTAGTGATTTCTTGGTTGTTGGCAAGTTGGGTGGGAACAAATGGCAGTTATTAATTACCTGGGCTGCTCCTTCATTAGCCAGTCTTCCCATGGCCATTCCCTTGTTTGCAGCTGGTTGTTCTTGGGAAACCAGTTCTCTGGTGTGTCCTGTCTGGCTGCACAGCGACCGTGGCACCTCTCCGGGCTGAGCCGTGTCCACTGGTGGTTGTCTTGTCTCCCTGCCGGCTGACCACATGTGTTTCATTGCTGGAAGTTGTCACGCTAGGTCTGACTCCCTCTTAGTTTAAAGCAATATTGCATTGGGAATGTAAGTGAAAACTCTCTTCAGACTTTTCAGTTCAAAGCAAAAGCACAAGACTATTTTCAAAGGCTGGATTTTGCCTATGGATCACAAATATTTAGCTTGTGAAGCACCAAAACAAATCTTGAAAAAAAACAGAAGGAGGATTTTTGTCTTAGTTTCAGAACTTGTAATTAAATTCTTCATTCTAGGGAAATATTGCTCGTTCTTTTTCAAGAACACGTGTGTGTGTATGAATTAAATTCAGATTGAGTCAGAGGGGAACTGAAATTAAGGCATTATCTCTGTGTTGATTTTCTTAGAAATTTCTTGGTTATTAGTATCAAGGGTCAGATGATAGGAGCTCTACGGTAAGCTTTTTCCAAGCTGTTAGAATGAGTAGACAGTCAGTGGAAGAACCCCAACAGCCACAATAGGTGTGCCTGTATGTTAGTTATCATCAGAACTGTCACTTGTAACGAGCCCAGAGTGAGACACTAGTGGGGAACGTGGTGGCAGAGGCCAGTGGGGATGGATGGTGCCCAACTCCTGCTCCCCTTCCTTGGGCTGTGGCCTCGCTCTCTGTTTACCTGTTGGAAGCAATAGAAGTACTTGCCAGCTTTTAAAAGAGTGTTGAATTGTCAACTGCCTGTAAATTTGGACTCAAAGTTCCACAAATGAAGTGCTACATAAAAATGCAAAGCATTCCTAATGCAGTTTGGAAGTGCTAAAATAACATTATGGAGCTATCATTGAAGGAAGTGTAAAACTCCCTCAATGAGAAGCAAAGCTGCACCTCTCAGAGTTGTCCTAACTTTGTTTTTTGGGCAGCCCTCTTCCTCAGGACTGCTCCCAGTCCATCCACTGGTAGTAAACTAAAAAGGAAGCCTGCAGGTTAATGATTCATGTGCCCTCCATATAAATAATATGACGGTCTTTGCTGGTTAAGTTGCATCATTCATGGGAGATAAAGTAAAAATAAGTGAAAGATACCCACATGACCTCACATGTAGAGATCAGGCAGGACCATCGTGTTCTCTGAGGCATTGGTCACGCTTCATTTCTGTGTCGTTTTTATGTGCCGTACTGTTCTGAGCGTAGGTGAAAATGCTTAAGAGCTTATGGTATTAGAAGGAAACTGTTTGGTTTACATAAAAGTTTGGGGAATAACTTTCTCTATTCTAATTCTGTCGTTGATTTCTTGCATCCCTGTGTTTTTACCCAGGGTAGAGCAGGATTAAGGTGACCCTCATTCCTGGTGGGAGGGCCGTGCGTTGGAACACACGTTTTTGTAATGGCCGAGGCAGCCACATGAGTTTGCAGTGAAAAGTTGTGATGTTCATTTCTCAGTTGTTCCTGGTGTAGTTTTGCCGTCCTCCTCTCACTAAAGCTGCTGTACCATGTATATCTTCTAGATGTGAAAGACTCGAAGAGCAGCTAAACGACTTGACTGAGCTCCACCAGAATGAGATCCTCAATTTAAAACAGGAGCTGGCCAGCATGGAGGAGAAGATTGCCTATCAGTCTTACGAGCGGGCCCGGGACATCCAGGTGGGTGATGGAAATGAGGAGACTCGAGTCCCGTCTTCCTGCTCTTTCTGTCACTCGATTGCTCTTGAGACTTCTGTGAGTCAGTATTTGGTTTTGATACTTGTAGCTGTTGCTGAGCTGCTTATTGCCAAGCTCCGAAAGGGCCTTTATCGCGTCGCTGACCCTCGGGTATCTCTCCAGGGAAGTTCTGTTGTAGAGGAGGGCCGTGCCCCTGCCCCGGCAGGCAGGGTCATCAGCGGGGGAGCCTGCTGCTGGCTGCGGAGCCGCGTTCTTCAGTCAGCTGTGGCAAAGTGGAAACCTCCGTCTGCTTTTGTACAGGGTTTTGTAGGCTATTAGAGACTTACAGGCCATGACCTGAACACTGTTTTTACAGTAGTGTTCCCAGTAAACGGACCTTGGGGTGTGTTTGTGTCACTAATTTTAGAGCAATGGTCACATATGTCTTTGTGTATCTATTCCATTGAGTCAGGAAACAATTCTTTCTGCTGGCTTTGCCCAAATAAGGAGGTATTTTTAAAAGAGAAGTTTTCTTCCGGTATATAAAAGAGCGGAGCTATGGAGATGGAGATTATGAAGTTGGAGAGCCTTCCACAGAGCTGGGGAATGATCTGAGCAGCTGCTTAACCTTA
Source organism: Eurystomus gularis (assembly GCA_013400335.1). NCBI lineage: Eukaryota > Metazoa > Chordata > Aves > Coraciiformes > Coraciidae > Eurystomus > Eurystomus gularis. The sequence continues at coordinate 48,395 of VZZY01008285.1, forward strand.
CAAAGAAAGGCCTACTCAGAAAGAGGTCTGTTGTCCATTTTAAGTACCTCTGCTGGTTTTAGCAGGCATCTCAGTTCTGATCTCTGACTTGAGGTATTTATAGCGTGAGCAAAGAATTGTAGGTCAAAGTTCTCCCACTTTCCTCCCCCCGAGGTGCTCCAGCCAGGTGGTCTCCTCTGGAAACGGAACAGGCTGCACTTCTGGCATGCTTGTAGATCCAGCTGCAAGTCTAGTTGAGTCAGTGTCCTTCCAGGCTGAGCAGTTTTGCTCTGTACTTTCAGGGACCATAGCTGAAGAGAAGCCCTCATGTTTCACTGACCTGCACAGGCATGATGCAATGAGAGAGGAATGTCACAGGTGACAATGACCTTTAAGTGAAGGTTAAACTAAATCAGTGTCTGTGGCCAGTGGTGTCACGGCCTCGGGCAGAGCAAACAGGGGGCTCTCCCATGGGGGAGTGTTACAATATTCAGGTTTTGTTCTCCTCTCTAATTTAACATGGCAGGAAGTAGTAAACTTAAACTGAAGTGGGGATTTCTCAGTAGCCTTTTTTTAATGTTCATTTTATGATTCAGTACTTGTAGTGTAAACTTCCAAATTGGGACAAACTATTCCTCAGCATTGCTGGGGAAAAGGTACGTGTTGTATGAAAAACTAGTTAAGAGCATGGGCCAGTGTTGCAGAGGAACAAGGCCTGGTTCCTTTCTCAGTGACCTGCCTGAAAGGGACTGCTGCTTGCTGCAGACTTCTCGATGTTACCCAAAGTTGGCCTCAATGCCTGAGAAAAGCAACCCTGAGAGAGGATCAATGGAAAATCGTAACTTTGTGTCTCTAAGGGCAGAAATGTCTCCTTGCATTAATTGCCTTAAAACCTCTCTCCTTGCATGTCGCCAGTGTTGTACTGCAGGTTGGGTTGGTCTGCTTGAGGTTCAGCATGGTGAAAAGGTCTGAAAACAATCACCCACAAGTCAGCAGTGCTTTAGAGATGTTTTGTACAGGATACTCTTTGCCTTCCACCTACTTTTGCTTTGCCTTTTCCCAGAGGCAGTTTCATAAATCTCATGTTTCTTACCCTTCTAGACATCTCCTTTCTCCAGCCCTTGCACTGTCACGTGGAGCTGTGCCAGCACCACAGCTTGCTGCAGTCTGGGGAAAGAGATCTTCCTCCTGTGACACCAGCTGTGTAGTCCCAGCCTTGGTGGTACTCAGACCTTTCCCTGAGCTCATTCAGCTCACCACGAAGGCAGAGTGCAGCTGAGCCCTGTTGGTTAGTTATTTTTGTTGACTTAGTTTTCTGCCAGGTTGACAAGATAATTGAACAGGCTCAGAGAGGAGTTGGACAAGCACAAGTCTGCAAGGAAAGTGATGGAAATAGGAGACTCTGAGAATGCCCATCCCAGAAGAGGAAGAGGAGCAAGAGTGCTGGCTAGACACAGCACCTTGGTCCCCTCAGTGGTCTCTTGAAATCCAGGCTGGAGGGAGCAGCTCCCTGGGTAGCCCCATTTCTGGACAAAGGCTGTGTGACTGCTGCGGGCTGTCAGTGTCCTTCTCCTGCCAGGTCCAGCAGCAGGGCAGGGAGGATGGTGCGGTCTCAGGTGACCACGGCACCATGTGCAGGGACAGGCAGCTGACAATGCAAAGTGGCAGCTGAGGCGTGTGTTAGAACAAAGCCTGAGGTCTGCCCAGCCTGTCCTCTCTGTCGAGCCTCCCTGGTGTAAGCGAGGTGACGTGATGTGCCACAATCTGCAGCACCCAGTTAAGAGGGGCTCCTCGCCCTCAGTCGCGTGAAGTGGCCCAGCTTCCTCTGCACCCGCTGCAGGGTATGGAATCAGTGTAGTGACTCATGGTGTGTCAGGTATGAGGAGGGCCTGGCCAGCAAGCTAAGAGCTGTGGGCTGTCCACCTCTGGGGTGGACCTGTTGGGTGCTGGCAACCCAGCGGTGTGTTCTTGCTGACAGGAGGCCCTGGAAGCGTGCCAGACCCGCATCTCCAAGATGGAGCTGCAGCAGCAGCAGCAGCAGGTGGTGCAGCTGGAGGGGCTGGAGAACGCCACGGCCAGGAACCTGCTGGGGAAGTTCATCAACATCCTCCTGGCTGTCATGGCTGTCCTGCTCGTCTTCGTCTCCACTGTGGCCAACTGTGTCGTGCCCCTCATGAAGACTCGCAATAGGACGTTCAGCACTTTATTTATAGTGGTTTTCATTGCCTTTCTGTGGAAGCACTGGGACGCCATCACCGGCTACTTGGAACGGTTCTTGTCTCCCCCCAGATGATGGCGGCAGGAACTGGCCGTGTCGCCCTCCTCCCAGCGCTCTCGGTGAGCAAGCGTGGCAAAGGTTAGTCAGCAACTACTCCGCTGAAGTTTTAAAGTGTCCGAGTGAATTTGTTTACATTTAGAATAACGTTTTTTCTCTGCGAGATGCATTGCAATAGTATTTTTTAGATTTTATTCAAGAACTCTTTTTGGCAAGAATCCTGGATAATTTTTATGTAGCATGGTTCTCTTTGGATGCAAATCTTAAGATTCTTTAAAGTGTACAAAAGAAATAAATAAAATACCGAAATTTGGAGCATACCAATGGGCAACTTAAATTGTGGCTTGAACTAGTGTACTAAACCTGTCAGGAAGAGGAGAACACGGTTAGCGTAAGATGAGCAAAGCTAAATCTAGTGCACAGCCTTGAATGATGGTACCACAGCAAACCTGTAACACTACACTTTTACTGTGAAGTCTGCTCACATTCCATGTCCAGATGTATGCGTTCAGAGTGGTTTCTTTCCTTAACGAGAGAAAAGCAACAGCGTGTGGATCTCTTTCCCAGCTCGGCGCCGGGGTTCGCCGCCTGTGCTAACCCCACTGACGATGACGTTCTGTACGGCTGGCTGCCTTTGCTAAGCAGATGAAGCGAAGCCTCATGCCATACGCAGCAACTGCACAGTCGTGCTACAGTATTTTGAAGTAGTCCTTGAAATACTTATCTTTAAGCAGAAGCCCTTGGTCGCACTTTTAAGGTTTTTTTTATATGTGTATATTCACAGATTAAAAAAAAAATCCGAACAGCATACTTGAAGAGTGTAATACTCAAACTCTCAGTGCTTCCTTATTGTTTCTAATAGGATTTTTTATTATAATTATTATTATTATTATTGGGGGTTTTTTTGGAAGGGGTTGGGAGGGTCATTACTTTTTTTTTTTTTTTCCTTTTAAATAAAGAAGTGATGTTTTTAAATGAAGAAATGCGTGAATAATTGTGAGCCGTCTTGTCCTGAAACAGTTTTGAGGAGCGCAGAGAGTAGTTTCTAGTGCCAGCCTGGCTGGAGCGCAGCACTGTTCACACGCCATTTGTCTGTCCTCCTGAGCATACAGATGCAGCATCACAGGAAACATCTATCTTCTCCACACATTTTTGTCATGCAGGGCTCTTTCTTTCTTTCTCCAGACGTGAAGGAGAGTGTGTTTGTGTTTCTCATTTGCACATCGTCTCTCACTCCTGGTCTCGGGATAAGAATAAGGAATTTATCTTCATCCCTTTCTAGGGAAAGGACAGGTTCTTTTAAGGAAAGAAATATTGAATCAACTGTCCACTTAAAAGAATGGTTGTCTCAGATACATCTCTGATTTAATTTTTAAATAAATCCCTAAAAAGTGAAACCAAAGTTTTACTTGTGTCAGGCGCTGGTAAGATCATTTGTGTGTCTGTGTCGAGCTCTTTGTGCACTGGATCTGTGTGGTGTGCCATAGAGAGCATCCTCTTCCTCAGGCATGGCAGCAGGTACTTGGTGGAGATGCCTTCTCGAAGCTCTACAGGAAACGTCAGCTTCAAACGTAACTCTCGAGTCCTGGCAATGTGCTGTTGCTGGTGACCTGTTGATGCTGGCAGGCTTCGTGTCCAAGGACTCTGCGTTCACTCTCTGCTGGTTTTTAACTGGTGTCCCTTTCACTCTAACAAAGCCAAGATTCAGCTTTCGTCTCTGTGAAATCCAAAAAGACTCCAGGATTCTCTTTCAAAACCATTTATGGTGTTTAGTGAGATAGAGTGGTTTTCCTTCCTTCCAGGCTTAAGTTCCCTCTAGGAACCAAATGTTGCCCAAGTGACCTAAACCAGTTGAAATCGTACGTACACGTATGTGGAACATGTCCATCATATGTATGTTCACACACGGAAGCCTAGGACTTTTTGCTGTGGTGCAAGTTCTGGCTTCTGAGAAATTCCCTCAAAGGAGGCTAACAGCCTTGAGGGTCTCTGCCAGCGGAGGCAAGCCCTCCGCCACACAGCCATCTGTCTTCCTTCGCAGATTCTGTCTCTTTTTTTCCATAGTCACAGGAAACTCAGGTACCCCTCCCCAGGGATCCCAGCACCCTTCTCGCTGTCACCTCGTGCACTGATCTGCTCCTGCCCTACTTAAAACGCAGATTGCCAACTGCGACTGACTCAAGCCAAAAATAATCGTGCTTTGTGCAGGGCTGCAGACAGAGCAGAGGTTACATCAGCATTCCCTCCCTGGACTGTGCTTCTGGTTCCAGGGAGACTCTGCTCACTTGGCCGCCCAGCTCCGGCTGATGCACAGGACATGGGTAACTGGTCTTCCCATTATGTAGGTTTTGTCGGAAGCAAAGTGCGAGTAACAGCAAGAACTGATCTGGCACGTTACTGAAAAGCTTTGTTGCCTTTATTTCTGAAACCTGGCCTTTGCACCTCGGTTTTTCTCAGTTCTGATCATGCTAGAATTGCTCGTGGTAGGTTTTTTTGTGGTCAAAGCAGGAAGGAGTTGAAAGCCAATGGATCTGGACACTCAGTGCCGCTAGTCTGTCGTATTTGAAGGAAATGTTTGTCCCTCTTCTTCTTTTTATCTTAATTTCATTTAGTGTCTCAACTCCTCATCGTCTTCAGTAAACACCATTTGCTAATTTGCCAGAAGGCGCAGGCTTAATAGAAACCGATCACCTCAAAACTGTTTGGTGAAGGCCATGTACATATGGTTCTGGAGAGTGTCTGTCTGTCTGTCTCTTTCTCTCTCTCGACAGTCTCTTCCATTCCAGAAAGTTGTCTGCAGTGATGCCATATATGATGCTGCATCCACTTCTCATCTCCTAACACAACTGCCATGTGCTTTGCCTTTCGCATTAGCAGAGCAGTTTGGGGTTTCCTCCCCCTTCAGTTGAAGGTCTGTGATGATTTCCGATAGCTTAACAATGACTGTATTGTTGGAAATGTGATTCTAGCTTTAAAGCTCCCTCTCCCCGTATGTGGTTGTGTTTGCTTTCTCGGTGAAGCGTTTCTGGATGACATGTAGAAGAGTTTCTGCCATGGATGTGGGTGTGCGTGTGAGTACCTTCTATTAGCTTTCCTTATGGGTGTAAACCTTTTAGTGACTGCCTCTGAGCTGCAGAATGTTTCCCAAAACATTTCATATTCAGAGTTGAAACGATTCTGAAATTGCTTAGATATGTTAAGCACATATCAGCTTGGCTTACAAAAGGGAAGAATATAACGGACTGCGTTAGTTCCAGAAGCAGCAGCTCTCCATTGAAATTCTGTGGTTCAAATGGAGTTCATCCGTTTCCCTCATGTGCTTTCTCAGTGTAAAGAAGAAAGAAAATCTTGGTGCAAAAAAAATTTACCATTTTAAATTTTATAAAGTTCTCTTTTTCTCTTGGCCTCATTAGTTTAGCGTAATGATACTTGGCATGCCGACAGCAGTTATTTCATTGGTTTATTTCAATCCCATGAGTTCTTATGGTCTGATCAGATGAAATGTTGGCTCCTGTACATGTTGCACTGGGACAGAAAAGCACTGTCTTTCAGCTTTGAAAATACACATCTTTTTAATTAAAAAAGCAGCATTATAACAAAAGAAGCCAAGCTACAAAAGGGTTCAAGATTGGGTCGTTTTGCCAGTTTTTAAGTGAATTCTGAATGTGGCTAAAGAGTTAAAAGCCCAGTGTGTCTGTGTTGTGTGTGCCAGGTGGTTTAGTAGTAGGCAGTTGACTTAGCTGTAAGTGTGTTTTAAAAGTGTAAAAAAATAAACAGAGAAACTCACTTGCACGGGTTGAAAAGTACAGAAATGACACTTGTGAACGTAACACTGTAGTTTATAGATCTTAAGCTGCTAATTGTTGAGAGAGATTTACATTTGTCTTGTCTGATTGTCGCAGATTTATCTGTGACACTTTTACTGTATATAAAAAACTTTAAATAAAGACCTCAGCTATTAACCGGCCTGATTTGGATCTTTCCAAAGGGACGGGGGCACGGGGGCAGTCAGGGGGAAAGAGAGGGGGGTGTGAAAACTGTGCTGAGCCCTGAAAGCTTAAAATCTGAGCGGGTTCCTAGATCCCATCATCAATCGTCATCCTGTGATCATCTGTACACCACCTGGGCACGGTCAGAGTAAGTCGGCTGCATGGTTTGCTCTCTGTGGGCAGCGGAGGAGGAAGAGCAGCGCTGTGTTCTTCCTCATCTGTGTCCCCCAGTCCGCTGGAGCCTGGGACAGCCTCTGCGGGGTCTCCACCGCTCCCCCAGGTGCCGGACCTGGTCGTGTGGCTCGCCCATCGCGGTCCTGCTCTGCCCTCCCTGCCTGCAGCTCTGAGCCTCTGCGGGTGGGTGCAGGCAGAGAAGGTGACTTGCACCACGGGCGTCTGTCCCTGAAGAACTGGGGGTTGGTGCTAGATTTTCCACCTCTGCAGGTCTGTAACCTGGACTGCCCTGGTGGAGAAGGGTGGGGGCTGGCTCTGGGTTCTTTGGACTTTTTCCTTACTGGGATTGCAGGATCTGTGCTGAGCTGCGTATGCGAAGCACGGTGCGATTCTAGCCTCACCTGTATTTCTCACATGGATCATGTGGTAGAGCAGGCCCCAGCTCAGCTTTGACAGGGAAGAATTCGGCTGGTAGGACAGCACTCACTGACCAAGAGCTCACTCACTGCTCCTCTGAGGAAAGTGTGATGTTGTTTCGGCCACCACTCTAAATGTTTTTTGTCTACTATGTTTCATGGAAGAATTCATAAACTCTTCAGTATTTGTACAAGCTGAAAGTGAGCAGATTCCTCACTGACATGGAGAAAATACTCATTCCTCTTGTTTTTTCATCATGTGGCCTTGAGAACACAGAACCAGAAGGGAATGGCAACCACTTTTTAAGGGGAAAGGGACCAATTCATGATCAGTTTTCAAGAAAAGATGCAGGTGCTGTAAAACCAGCAAGACATCAAAAAGCAAAAGCAGCTGGTCGCAGGGATTTTCTCCTCACAACCAGAAAGCAAATTCCAGCAGGTGATGGGTGAAGCAGGTGCATGGAGCTGCTTTTGCCAGAGCTGTCTGGCTCAAGATAGGACATGGGTGCTGGTGGTGAAATTTAGTGTTTCTGTGTTCTTTTGGGGTGGTCACCTGGTAGGTGCTGGTTGGACTCAATGTGGTGGTTGAACATGGCTCAGGATCAGCATGGGGGCCCGACAACCCAGAGTGAAAGCAGTGGCCCTCTGCTCCTATGTCAACAGCTTTAATCCCGTAATTTAGAGGATTAGGAGTCGTTATTTTTTTTGTTAGTCTGTGGGAAGTGGTTTGGTAGCTCCACCCACGTCCCGGGAGACAAACAGGGATGTGGCAAAGGTATGGCTCCGCTGGGTTGCCACAGCGGGGGATGAAGAACAGGCTGGTCTCAGTGGAGCAGTCATTCTTCCAGGTCAAATCACAACATATTGAGGTGTTGACAGTGGAAATTTTGGCAGGCAGACAGCTCCCTACCACAAGACATCTGTCTTCAAGTCGTTCCTTAACAAACACCAAATCCACTTTCTCCTTTAAAAGACAGTGCTGGTTGGTTTGCTGGCCTCAGTGGAGCCTCCCCCACGGATGGAGCTCGGCAGGAGTGGGTTCTCTGCTGCCAGAGTTAGCACGAAATGGTCCGTGTGCCAGCCCCGGCCCAAAGGGGCAAACTGGGGAATGCTGATGCGGAATGGGGAACGCTGCCTGAGGAGAAAGGCAAGAGCGGGCTGGGAGGCGGTGGTCTGTTTCCAGCCCCTCTCCCTGGGGCGGGTTTGCCGGCAGCCCTGCCTGTGCACAGCTGGTTTGCAGCTTGCCCTGCAAACGCGAGGTCTGGAGGCGTTCAAAAGCTCTTCCCCTCCACGCACAAAAGCACTTAAATCCCGCAGGAGTTCTCTATCATCTCTGCCGTGACAGCCCTGCGGACATCCCTGTCTCCTGCTGCACCTCGCGTGGAAAGCTGGCGTGCCGAGCGCCGGCCCCGACGGACGGGAGCGGGACGGGAGCGGGACGGGAGCGGGAGCCCGCGGGGCCCGCGCCGGGAAGGTCTGAGCCGCCCCAGCTCCTCGCTCGGCTCGCTC
>VZZY01008285.1:57503-74877 GCA_013400335.1 Eurystomus gularis
CGCCGCCGTCGCTCCCCGCGTCCCGCCCGAACCCCCGCGGCCACCGGAGACCGGCCCCGCTGGTCCTGGCGCCTCTTCCCGGGAGCAGAGCCCGACCCCACCTGGCTCCAACCTCCTGTCAGGGAGTTGTGCAGAGCCAGAAGGTCTCCCCTGAGCCTCCTTTGCTCCAGGCTCCACACCCCCAGCTCCCTCAGCCGCTCCTCACCACACTCCTGCTCTAGGCCCTTCCCCAGCTCCGTTGCCTTTCTCTGGACACGCTCCAGCCCCTCAAGGTCCTTCTGGGAGTGAGGGGCCCAAACCTGACCCCAGGATTCGAGGAGCAGCCTTGGGCACTTGCACAGCCCAGCTCACCCCCCGGGCAGGCAAGACCACGGTGATCCCAGCACCAGCATCCCTCGGGGCTGCCATTGCTGCGTCCTCCCAGAGCAGCACTGGGGAAGGAGGGGTGACATGGAGACCTCGTCCCACTCAGTTACACAAACATCTTGGTGATGTTGCTGTGGGCTCCAGAGCATCCTTGCCGTGCAGACATCCCAGCCACTCCATCCCTGGGCCACAGGCAGCATCTGCACATCAAAGACCCTGAGCTGTTCTCCTCGAGCAGGACCCTGCTCCTCCACAGCTCGGAGCCACTACAGAAGTAACTCGGTGGCTGTCACTGCTTGAATCCACTCCTGTATCCAGCGTTGGCCCAGGTGAGGCGCAGCCCCTTCCTGCTCGGCCTCAGCAGCCCCTCTCCAGATCCTGCACACACTTGCCAGCACGTTCCCGGCCTGTGCTCAGCTCTGGTTTCCGCACGGAAAGCGACGGTGCAGCCACGGGCCATGGCTCTGCAATGCGTCATTGCCCCAGCCCTGCAGGGAGCTGTTCCAGGGCGTAATCGTTTATGGCACATGCTGATGGCTCTCAAACCAGCGATCGTGTGGGGCCGAATGCTCTGCTTCTGTCGTGCTCAGCATGGCTGGGGCTGCGATTGCACTGAGTCATCTGTCTGATCGGGAGCTTTCCTCTCCTCTTGCTCCTCAACGTGGGGCTGGAGTCTACAAACAGTTGGTGTCGTGCTTCTCCCTTCCCTGTCCACCGTAGCTGCCGTGCCAGGCCAGCTAAGCCGGGCATGGGCCTGGGCTGCTGCCGCCATGTCCCTGCTCCCGGCATGGTGTGTGCTTGCTGAGCCCCGGCTTGCCAGGCTCCTGAGCAGCATCTTGTCCCCTTTGCTGGCCTGCCCCAGCAGCAAAGGGAACCACGCTGGCCAAGGCTCCCCACGGGCCGGCCTCAGCCCTGTTCTGCCGGGGCTCTGTGTCCTGCAGCAGAGATCACACACAAAGGCGCCTTTTCTTTGATGCAGGGTAGGCTCCTAAGGAAAAAAGAAGGGGAAAAAATCATATGAGATTTGGAGGTTCTCTAGGGACAGGACAGAGCGCGCAGGAACAACGGCCACATTGATAAATTCCCCGTTTCCTGACGCCAGCCAGGGAAGGAAGGAGCTCTGCGGTGGCAGGGCGGCTGGGCTGGGTGGCCGGTGGTGGGACTGGGTGGCTGGGGAGGTGGCCCACGGGGCCTGTGGGCACATGGCAGCGGCGAGCTGCTGCTCCCTCGGGGCGAGAGAAGCCTGCAGAGGTTCAGCCTAAGGATGCTCTCTCCTGCTAGCCCTTTGGCGTTCTGCCATGGCCCCTCCAGCACCTTCTGCCAAGTGCCAGCAGTGCAGTGAACTACTGGGGGCAGAGCGTGGCCACTGCCAGCACTGGGCAGAGTGTGGAGTGAGAGCAGGCACTGCCCGTGGTGTGGGAACGGGGCACGGCCCTGAGCTGGGAGAAGCAGGGTGCTGGCTGGGAAATGTCCTCTACCTGGGCTGCTAAAAATCCTCCCTCCTCTCCCCATCAGCAGGAGATCTGGGGCTCCACTGTCCTGGACACTCTTTTGCTTTGCTCTGGCACATGGACAGTGACAGGAGCTGCTCATGGACCCAACGCAGGAATTCACCAACTCAAAAAGCGCGTGAGCCGGGATGTCCCATCTGCCCACCGAATGACTGAGGTCCTTCTGTGGGGGCAGCCCAGACCCACAGTGTGTTTCCCAGGAAGCCTGCGAGCAGAAGCTTAAGCCTGGGGCGGAGGCTCAGTGGCTCTGGGGACAGAGCCTTGCGACAGGTCTTGCTGCTGGCACAGCCGGCTCTTGCGAGGTGCCATGGCCAGGAAGCCGTCACTGCCATGGGCGTTTGAGGGCAGGCCTGGAGCCAGCGGCCGTGGAGTGCCAATAGACGGGGCAGCGCCTGCTGGGCCTCTCTGCTGCGCTGCTGATAAGCACAAGGCATGTGAAGAGGGGAGGTGAAGGTGGGTTGCTCAGTCTCCACGCCTGGCACAGGAACATGGGCAAGGCACAGTTTGTCTGTTGAGATAATAGCTCTTGTTGGGCTAACCTAAACATGCTCTACACACAGACGTAGCAGGGAGCAGGAGTGACAGTGGCAGCGGAGTAGATAGATCACTACTATCTGGGTTACAAAAGGGCTTTTACTGAATTATGCTCAATTCACTGCCTCTGGATTCCAGCACTGCGGGCGCGGAGCTCACCGGTGCCTGAGCCCGGAGCCAGCTCCCCGGGGACCTGCCCTGATGCTGCCCGGGGTGGTGGCAGCAGCTTTGTGTGGGCGTTGAGCCCAAGCTCGGTGCAGTGGTGCTGCAGGACCCCTCACCACCAGCCAGCTCCCCGGGGGGCCTGGGGTGGGTGAAGCCCGCGCCCCTCCCGGCTGGCTTGGCTTGAGCCCTGCGCTGATTTTATTGTGGCTGCGGCACCTGGCAGAGCTGGCACATGCTCTGGTGCCTTCTGTTTTTAAGACTTCCATTTGAGCATGTGCATGGGGGAGCTGCTGTCCCCACACATCTCGTCAGGTGATGGCGAGGCTCAGCTGGTGGGAGACTGCTGCCCTGCCTCGGAGACAGACCCATCCAGAACAGTCACGGTCCAGAGACAATCAAAGCCAGCCAGAACCATGAAGGTCCACCTGTCTGCACCACCCAACCAAAAAGCTCCACATGGGGGTTCCCCCTTGCAAGGGTGTCTCCCTGCAATGAGACCAGGACTGAGGTGGGAGGAGGTCATCCAGGCTGCCCCTGCAGAGCCAGGCAGCTGCCCCTGCAGAGCCAGGCAGCAGCCCCGCTGAGGGTCCTGGTGCTGTGTCAGCCACTGGCAGGTCACAGACCCCATGGGAGAGTGGGGACACAACACCGGTGCCCCTGAGTGCCCCCCCCAGTGACACCAGGCAGGGCCATGCCCAGGCTCAAGGTGCAGAAAGAGGACCAGAAAAGTCCCACTGGCTGGCCGGCCGCGGGGCTCACTGCCCACCCCACTGGCCGCAGCAGCCCAGGTCCCACTGGACAAGCCCTGGTTTTGCTTCTTGGGGCCAGAGATGCAGTGCTGGGCCCTTGCCAGGGGTCTTACCCCACAGGCACAGGCTTCGGGCAGGGACTAGGGGCAGAGGAGAGTAGGGACTGGCTTTTCTTCTTGCCACACTTCCCGTTTCCGCCGCTTGTGGCCATCCCTGCACTCCGAAGCCAGATCACAGCTTCCAAAGGTGCTGGTTTTGCTTCTCCATTAGCATGCTTCAGCTCTGACTCACTTCCTTTCCCACCACCACTCATCCCTGGCAAATGCTGAAGGAGATCCCTCTGTGATCTCATGTCTGGGAGGCCAGTGGAGCAGCTACTGCTGTGCCCTGGCCTGTTCTCTTCAGCAGGAGCAGTTTCAGTAACACTCCTGGTCACAGACACACCAGCTGGGGTTCAGGACGTACCTGTGCTCCCCTAAGCCCTGTCCCCCACCCATGGGCTGCTTTGGAGGAGCTAGCCAACACTAATCAGTGCTCTTGTTCACTCGTTTCCTTTTATTGTTGGCTTTGAGCTCACAGGCTCTCACCCAGGATGTTTGATTTTTTTGTCTGGAGCATCTGGAAACCCAGACAGTGCAGGATGTTGTCACAACATACAGGATATCCATCCCTGCCCTGTCAAAGAAGGATGGTGTCAGGAGGGGTGAAGTTTTTCACCAAGGAAGCTTGAACAGATGCTTGAAGCTCTGGCTAAGGAGACATCAGTTAATCTCCAGGGCCTTCTGCCAAGCAGCCCTCCTCCTGCCAGGCACAGGGAGGTGGGATGACACCCTTGAGGTCACCAATAGCACAGGTGGCGGGTCTGGGGAGTCTTGATGCCGCTGGCAGGAGCTGGACTGCTCCTATGTGAGTGTGAATGTGGGCACAGGTGCTGAAGGTCTCACAGTGTGCCTGCTGCTGGGTGCTGCTGCTCCTCCTCCGAGGTGGGCACAGTCCCGAGGTTAGTGCTGGATCCTCCTGCTACGTCACTCTGGTGCGGTGACAGGCAGGGTCCCCACTCTTCCAGGGAGTCACACCAGTCTCCAGCCACTGGCTAAAGCCTCTCTGAGAGGCGGGAGAGGTTCTGCAGCCCCCGCCAGCCCCCAGTGCATCCCCTCTGCCCTGTGAGTTGGGGACAAGGGATGGGCAGAGTGCAGCTTTTGTCGTGCTCAGAAAAAAATCCCATGAAGTCTGGTTGCTTTTCCACCTTGATTTACTATCAGCTTTGACAAGCCCCGTCTCTTGGCTCCTCTGATACTGCCAGCCGTGTCTAATGCTGTTGATTTGATAATATATCTAATCTGGCTTTCTTGAAAACGCCCGGTATCTCAGAGCTGCTGTTCTCCTGCTTGAACCATCTTCCTTCCTTGCCTTCTTTCTATCCTTCCCAGCTGGGGCCAATCTGTCCGGGAAATAGTCCAATTTGCTTCCATCTGATGGGAGCGGATCCCAGCTCTGTTCCCTTCATCTACTCTGGAGTTAAAATCAACCTAGGTCATTATTTTTAAATCCTTCATTTTCCTCCTCTGCATTTTTGCTGCTGCTTTTCTCCCTGAGCAGCGGCACTGGTGACAATACCTCCAACACCTCTTCCTTTGGGGCTTTCAGAGAACAACCACCACTCACTCAGTGCAACAAGGGCACTTGAGGTCCAGATAAGATATTCCCCACTTTTTAGACCCTCCTGTGGTCTGAGGATGAGTGCCAGAATCCCGTGTTATATACAGCTTAAACTAGTGGGTCTTGCTGGACAGGACAAAGACCTGCCAGAGCTTGCTGTCATCCTGGGTGCAGATGTGGCGTCAGGCACCAACAAGCCTTAATGGCCCAGAGCAGCCCCACCTGGAGCCTCTGCCCACACCCTGGCCAGGGTGCAGGAGCTCATTTAAGCCAAGAGCTGGGCCCTCAGGGCTGGTCTGGGCTATGTTGTAGGTACTACTCTCCAGACTCATCTCTGCTCTTGCTTTCTGGATGGACTGTAGGCACCTCATCTCCTGGGTGGGCCCACTGATGGCATGTCACAGCTTTCTCCAGTCTTATCTTCAGTCCTGTCTCCTGGATGGGCTTTGGACCATTTTATTTACGTGGAATTTCCTGACCTGAAACACTGCACCTTCAGCCAGTCTTTGCAGAGGAGAGCGTCACTCCAGACTGGAGCGGATGCCATCTCTGCCGTAGGAGACCTCGCAGGAGTGAGGCATGGGGCTGTGTCAGGACCAGGAGGTGCAGCTGGCCCAAGGCACAGAGCTTCCCCGGCAGCCCTCTGACTGTCAGCACAGCGAAAGTGGCCTGGGGCAAGGAGACGAAGTGGAGGAGTTCTCCAGATGGAAACATTGCAGGTGTTGTGACCATGCACAGAGCTTCGCCCAGAGCTTGTCCTCGTCTAACAGAGGCTCACTGCTGCAAGAGCTGGGTCTGTTCTGCTGCTCCGTGATCTGCTGGAGGTGAGGGCTGCGCACATGGATCGGCAATCAAATGGCTGGATCTGTTGGCACCAAGAAGCATCACCAGGAGACATCAAGGGAAGCTCCTTGCAGCCAGCTCTGAAACACAGCTCTATGGCAAGGCAAACGTGTCCTGTTGAGGAGCGCAGAGCAAGGCTGCCTGGGGCCCAAGGCTGTGGAAGAGCTGGATGCATCCTGCAGAGCTGCTGGGAACTTCGGGTAAGTACATGAGAAGCTGCCAGGACATCCTTCTCTTGTTGGGTGGTTCTCCAAGCCTTACAACCACAGTAGTGCTGCCCATCCATGTCTCTGCCATCTTGGGGAACTGAAACTGGTAAAATCTCTGAGGAAGTGCTCCCAGATTCATGACTCAGGGTTTCCATGAGGTGGCACAGGAGGCCCTGCTGACACAGCTGGGGGTGGCCCTTGTGCAGCTGCCTGGGATCAGAGCCCCTGGGAAGCGGTACAACCCTGTTCTGGGGTCACAAGGGAGCAAGGCTTCCAGCACTGTCGTCTGGGCATGGGAGGGAAGGTGGGGAGTCCAGACTGGCCCCTGCTTTGGGGCACCAAGTTTGGTGGGATCGTAGCAGGGTGTGTAGATCAGTGCTTGTGAAAGGAATGGATTGGCCGCTGTAGCTGGTTGGACATCATGGGTAACTTCATGTCTGTTTGGCCTGCAGTCAGTAATAAGCTCGTAAGCAAAGGAATGCAAACCTGTAGCAGAGCCCAGCCCCCTGAAAAGGGGAGGTCCCATGGTGGCGCGTGAGGACGGGTGGGTGTGATGTGCTCGTGGTGTGCGGGCTGGAATGTTCTTGTCTAAGGGGTCTGTGCGCCTGGGTCACTGCGCTGCGGAGAGGACAGGCTGGCTCGTCTGAAATGGCCACTCAGCTTTTCCTAACCCGATAGCGCTGAAAAGAGAATCGCTGCTGAATTGTCCAGTTTATGGATCCACAAGTTAATTAGCCACAATTGATAAGCCCCTGCCAGAACGAGCCATCCTGCAAGCTTATCTGTGTGACCTCTGTTTGCGTGTTTAAAGACTGATATGAGAGCCAAAGAAAAAAAAAAATCCAGACGAAAAGATAAGGCTGAAGATGCATGATGATGTCTTGGAAATTTAATTTAGCAGGGAAAATATCCCTTTTAATACTCCATTATTAACTGCTGTCAAGTGACAGCGATTTGGCCTTCACGTGCTGCAGCTGAATTCAGCCAAGTTGTACCCGAGGTCTCCGAGCGCGGTGCGCGCCGCTAACCAGGCTCCTTCCCTGGCGCTCTGGATGCATAAAATCTGCATGATTGCTTTGCGATGGGGCTTGTCAACAGAGACTGCAGCTGGGCTATGAATCACTTTAATTTGTCATGTGAGCTGGTTTCACACCAGTATCTCTGGAGGGAAAATGCTGGAAAGTTGGGGGAGGGAGGAGAGGGGATGTCAGACGCAGCCCCCCCCCCGCCCCGGTTCCTGATGGAAATGTTTCTCCCTCTCCACCAGCTAATGACTAGTCCTAATTTAATAGAATGGAGTGAAGTGGCCGACATAAAATGTATGTGTTTTGTTTTCACATCAGAGTCTAACATGGCCACGAGTCATAGTCTGAAATGATTGGGGGTGTTATCAGTCACACAATCTGACATTTTGCCAAAAGGTCTCTTTTTGTCTCTTCTCTGAAGTGTGAAAACAAGGGATGCTATTTCTTGTGTTCTGTAATCAAAAAATGTGGGTTGTGGAGTCTTAAGGAGCCATTAGATGAAGGAAACCAAAGGAGGAAAGAAAAATCCAGACCTCTCCCTTCTGATAATCACACAAATACTGGACCTCTAGGGACACTTAATGGAAAACATTTTTAAGAAGCACCTGAAAAACGGCCATGCAAATTGCCCAGCCATCATTGTCTCCTGCATCCTTTACTAGGATAATCTTGAGAAAAATCTAAGAATCAGAACATGATTTGATATTTTTCTTTATTTTGCATTTATTTATTCAGTAGCCATTAATAACAATCAAAATGAAATTACCCAGCCCTGACTCGGCGTTCCCTTGACACTTAGTTAAAGTACACAATTATGCAAAACAGGCTGACTCCCACTGCACGTTATCCCAAGCAGCAAAAGCATAAACCAAACACGAGCCCCTCCACAGAGACAAATTACTCACCCATCAAAAGAATTACTCACTGTGGACAAGTAGACTCTTACAAGGTTGGTTTTTAAGTGTGCAGATGAATGTTAGAGCTGGTAAGAATTCATCAGTCAATGAATCTGCAGCAAAGGGAAAGATAAGGAGACATAAATTTGTTTTTCTTGAGTGGAAAGGGTTGGACACTGCTGCTTGAAAATGCAACGCTCTGTTCTCAAACCAGGAAGGCGTTTGATCGTGTTTAGCTTTAAGCTCACCATTAGCCCTCCTGAAATGAACAGAACTAGTTGTTTTCTTCAACAGAATTACATCCTTAGACATTTTGCAAAGATGAGAGGGGCGATGAGTGCAGGGCTCTGGTACAAATGCCCTTTGCTGCTGTTTCTCCCTGGGCGCACGCGAGCCAGGGCTCTGCATGGCCGCCCTGCAGACGGGCTGGGCTGCAGCTCTGCTGGCACTCGCCAGCAGCAAGGCCGATGGACGCGCCTTTGCAAACCGTCCCCTCCTGGTCCTGAGCAGCCAGCCCAACCCTTCGGCTCTTCCCAGCAAATTCCTCATCTGGCCGTGCGACAAGCAGCTCCCCACAGCAGCCTCGCTGCTGTCCTGGTAAACAACATATGTGAGGATGAGCTGGGGAAGCTGCCGTGAAGGCGCTTGCTGCTTTCCAAGCCGGGCTCCCGCGTGGCGCGCAGACCTGCTGTTCCCGCAAGCAGAGCCCACCTGTGGCAGCACGGACATGGAGGCTCAAGTCCAGCATAATGCGCATGTGTAGGACCACAGAGTCCCTCGAGGTGAGGTTGTTCAGACACTGCTGCAGTGAAGCCCACCTGTGCATAGAATCATGGAATAGTTTGGGTGGGAAGGGACCTTTCCGGCTGATCGAGTCCAGCCCCTGCAGGGAGCAGGGACATCTGCAACTAGAGCAGGTTGCTCAGAGCCCCGGCCAACCTCACCTACAATGGTTCCAGGGATGGGGCAGCGACCACCTCTCTGGGCAACCTGGGCCAGGCTCTCACCACCCTCAGTGTCAAAGATTTCTGCTTTGTATCTAGACTAAATCTCTGTCTTTTAGTTTAAAACCATTACCCCACCATCTGAGGGTCACGGTTGTACCCATATGGCATCTGACTGCATACCTTGCCCAGTAGCCTGGTTTGTTCATGATGTCCGTGTCCAGCACCTTTATCGAATGCTACATAGATGTAACACTAACCAAAGCTGCGCTGGAACCAACTTCCTTGGTTACCTGGTATTTCCTAAATCCATTCATTCTTCGGTTACTTCTGCTGCTTCCCTCCCCCTCTGTCCCTCCTTCCCTTCCTCCCTCTGTCCGCCAGGCCTGTCCGTGGAGGATGTGCTTGTGAAAGGAGGGAAGAACTGGCCCCTTAGGGAGGAAGTAGACATTGGCTTTTTTTGTCTGATTCTGGAACAAAAAAGTTCCAGCCAGGAGCTGTTCTGATTAGGTCTTAGTGTAAAACAGATGCAAAGTTTCAGGCAACAAGTAAAGTGGCATGGGGAAACGGATACATTTTCACATGCTGTCTTTCCCCATCTCCTGCATGGGATCAGAGCTATTAGATCTGACGAGGATTAAGTGTGAGACCCCAGCACCATAACAGAAGTATCAGCCACCAGTTTCTCGATGGAAAGCAGCGCTCCTTTGAAATACAAGCCACAAACAAGCTCTTCCCATTTTTTACACACTCACACCCGCTTTCTCTCTTAGAAGGAAAGAAAAACAGGTTTGCTAATAGTGGCAGATCTGGAGGCAAGAGGTACATTTGCATTCAAAACCTTGCATGAATGTCCAGCTGCAGGAGTTTCCAAGCAAGGCAGAAGCTGGCAAGTGAAAGACGTGGGACAATTACACTCATTTGTCTGCCTTGTTTTCACTGAAATAATTCAGGCAAGGCCAACTGTGTTACTTGGATTCTCTAAGGTATAATTTAGGCATGAGATGTTTACAATCAACTCTCATTTGCATCAACGGGAGGAAAACGTGGGATCTGTTGGATATTTCAACTGGCTCGTTAATTACTACTACTAATTTAACCACTAATATTTATTCAACCTTCTGCATCTGAACAGCCACCGGGCCGGGTCCTGCTGCTCTTGCTGCCATGCTCACTCCACCGGTTTCAGGCAAGTGAGAGAGGAGTGCAGGATAGGGCCCTGTGAGTGCGGTTCTAGTTTGGCTAAGCAGAATTGGTGCCAGAGATGGGTGTCTAACAGAAAGTCCTGGAAATGTTAGCTCTGCTGAGAATGTGAACTTCCGTTGTGCAGTCCCAGGAACGAGCTTAAACAAGGCTCCTGTTTACTATGGGCCATGCTCTGTCGTCCCTGCCAGCAATGATTATTGATCTGCTCAGCAAAGAGCTCGATAAGATCAGTGGGACTGTTTGTGAGATAGGAAACCTCTCCATGTGTGCGAGGAGCTCAGGGACGGGCCCCAGACTGGTTGGTGAGCGCTGCACAGACAAGTCTGAAGGCTGCTAAGCAAGGCTAAAGCGAGCAGGGCAATTGATCGACAGTTTTGATTGAAACCAGAAGTAAGTGTTGCTGTTCTTTTTAAATCCAGGCTTAAACAGACATCACTTAGAAGAAGAACATCGATGGAAAGATAAAGCCATTGCACAAGAGGACCCTGAAGGTGAAAAGTACCATTAAGTAGGTTAAAGGAGCCTGCCCTCCTGTGACAAGCCATTCTCTGTGTGAGAGGACAGAGAGCACCAGCAGGGAGATAAGAAGATTATGAGGTCAGATTCCAGGTTACAGAAACCTTGGTGGCTCTCTCCATCCTGGGCACCTCTGCATGGGTTGCAGGCGAGAGCCTAATGCGTGCCACCTGTGACGGGTTTGGTGCTGCTTGCAGCTCTCCTCTGGGAACTGACCCAGACCTGTCAGCTCATTCCTATATGCCAGTGGCTGTCCGGGTGGGAACAAATTTGTGGTATTTAGCTGCCTGGCCTGAAAGGACTTGCTGGCTGGGAGGAGGAGGGCCTCATATTTCATGTCATGTCCTAGAGTCACCTAGTGAAACGTGTTTTCCCACCATGACCCCTGACAGACCCTTGGTTACTTCTCCTGGCCAGTGGGGATGGCCAGGGCACTCGCCCGGGGAGGAGAGAAACAACACTGGGCTTGGGCCTGGGTGTCCCACAGAGCGGGAGGGAGACAACACCAGGTCCTGCCCTGGATGGGTGTCTTGCTGCTGATTGCAGGAGGTGGAGGTTAACGGGTGGGAAATCCCAGGCTCAGGTCTGGGAGGAGCCCAAATCTGACCTGATGGTGTGAGTGGACCGGATTTGTCTCCATCCATCCAGGGTGAACATCCATGCTCCTGAACACCTCAGCTCCAGAGGCAGAGGAGCTCAGTGCCCAGGCTGTCACCTTCAGTGCAGAGCCAGCGCCTGCAGCTCATTAGTCCTCATGATTATGAAGGCTCATTATTGATCTCTCTTCAGGTGAACGCTGTGAAGCGAAGGATTGCTGCTGTTCCCCTGGCCTTTCCAGGGCTGAGAAGGCCATTTATCTCCACGAAGCTGTTGCTTTGCACCCTGTGTGAGCGGCGACATCACTGGCACTGAACTTAGGTGAGAGGGCAATGTTACCTGTCAGGTTCCTTCTACCCTTGTGGCGCGGAGCACAATGAGAAAAGGGGTTCCCTTGTGACACCCACCACCCCTGAAATATACCGCACACCTACGTACAATGTGGTGTGCGGGTGTGAAAGCTGCAAAAAGATCACTGCTTAGACAGAAAGGTGGGACAGCTGCTAGCCAGTTGATGAAAGTACCTCTGTCTTTAACTGCATGGTGTTTTAGAAAAGAGTGAGTGTTGAAAGGTCATTTTAACTATTTAGTCTGTTTGATTCCCTCTTTCACTTTCCTCAGCCATGTCAGCAGGTTGCTCCATCTCTCTTTGCTTTACTACAACTTCTGCTCGGTGTCAGGGTCGCATTCACTGGTGGATGAAGCACTCTGGATGCCCGTTCTGCTGGGTTATGCAGCTAGTCTCAAAGAAAAACCTGCTTTCACTTATATAAAGATTCCTGTGAACGTTTCCATTAGTGTGCAGTTTGGTAACATCACCGGTTTTACATCACTGATTTTGAGGTGAGGTCACAGAAGGCACGGAAGCGTGCAGACTGTACATAGACAATGTCTTTGCAGACTAAACTGAAGCTGCCTGATAGCTCTTCTTTTCTGCTACAAAATTTGAAATGCTGTGACTAGCCCAGTACAGGACTTGCTGACATTTTAAATGTATGCACACGGCTTTTTTAATACACATGTGTGTATGTGTGTGGCTTTTAACTTTTGGCTTATCTCAAGGATTAATGATTGTGTTGACTACACGTGAGAAATGTGTAAACTTTTAAGACTGTTGGGGTCACCAGGGAAATGTAAAGAAGGAGATCACACTCTTCACAGTGTGCCAGGCTGGGGGTACCTCTGGAGCTGGGCTGGGGTCTGCTCTGTTCAGGCTGGTGGAGACCGGAAACGCTTAGAGCCGGACATACCAAATGCAGAGCTGACTCAGAGCCTGGTGCAACTATGAGGTTTTAACCAAAATGCTTAGGGTTGTATTAAGATGCACAAAGCAAACAATGACTTTATGATTGACCACATTTAACCCTTTCACTTCAAAGTGCATAGTGAGCATCAGCACTGAAGCCTCAACAAGCCCAGTGAAGGTGGGAGAGAATAATATTGAAGCCACTGAGGTAAGTCAAATTGGTTGGAATTAACAAGGGTAGCGTGGGCTGTAATAATATATTTACAGCCTGGTGATTATACTGTGGGAAGGAAAGGAAGGGGATTAAATCCCTGTTTAGTTTAAGCTGCAGTTTAGTGCAGCCCGTTCTTCAGTAGTACACAGTTAAAAATGTAGTCTGTCAAATCCCGCTGACATAGTTTGGCAATAGATATTTCCTCTAATTGAAAGCAATTGTTGTGTTGTAAGCTTTCCCCCTTTCCCATTTGTTTCGGTTAACGAGTAGTGGTGGCCTGTCTACTTAAGCACGTATTGAGCAACTGCTCACTGGAAAGTTAACATATTGCAAAGACTGCAGCACGATCCTGCCTGACTTCATAAGGAAAAACTTCCTCCGGGCTTTGGCAGAGGATGTTTGAACAAAGCTGGTAGGATCAGCCTCAGGGGTTGTTACTGCAGAGCTCCGCCGATTGGGTCAGCTGGGGCCTTCATGTGTGAACCCCAGGGTAAAAACCAGGCTCACTTCCAATGCAGCCATGCTTTGTTTTGAACGCTCAGCATGGCCCCCGCTGGGAATCCCATGAGGGGATGCTCTGTTTTGTGTTGCATTCGCTTCCTTTGCCCGGAGCCAAGCGCTGCATCCTACACTGCTGGAAGGCAGTCAGGAGATGCAGGGCCTGTGTGGACGGGCTGACGCAGACTAGACGTAGCTGGCAGGGCTTAACAAACTGCAGCTCAGCCAGTCCAGGCAAAACAGTGCTCAAGCCACTGGTGCCCGCAGCAACTGCGCGCGTGCTGCTGCTTCCCCACGGTGTGAGCCATGGGGCATTACTGCTGTGCTGTGTCCCGAGAGGGGCAGTGGCGCTTGCGGCTCTTGGGACCCAGTGGAGAGCTCGAAACCTTCCCCAACATTGGACTGGGACACGGCCCCAGCGGGGCCTCAGGCTCGGTGCTGGGATGGGACCAGCAAAGCGGGGCCTGTGCACCAGGGTGCCGGGGACTTGCCTCCTCCCACCTCGGTGCTCTGGGGAACGCGTCTGTGCTATCCTTGCAGGACATCAGTCAGGGTGCTTGGTCTTGAAATACCGTTCGTCTGACAGCCCTCTGAAGCTCAGAGAGGTGCCATGTACCTCGGCTTCCCCAGAGTTCAGAGCAGGACTGGATGAAACCCTCCTTTACCCTGTAGTCGCGTTTAGCCTGATCATCTGAACAGAAACTGCCTCTGGCCGGGATCCAGCTGAAGAAGGGGCCTTATTCTGCCATGCATGCCCGTGCCCACAGCTGCCTGAGACACCCCACGGTCTGCACGGACAAGGGGCAGGTATGGGCAAGAGACCGTTAGTGCAGCGAGGCTGGGGCTCAGGGGGTTGTGTCTTCACCCAACCACCGGCCCCAGCATGTGCTGGATTTCCCGCACAGCAGAGCCAGGGATGCATTTGATCTCACCAGCCGTGTTTCCAGCCTTGACTGGTGGGAAGCTGGGGGGGATTGAGTGCTGAGCCCCTCCGAAGCCTTTAAGGAAAAGGGAAGCAACAGGACCAAGGGGACCTGCAGGAAACTGAGGAACCTGCTGCTTTTGCACCCCAGCCGAGGGCCCAGGCGGTGAAAGCACTCCGTGCCACCCACAGCGCCCGGGTCAAACCAGCGCAGGCTGCAAGAGACACAGCTTTTTAGTGCCTTGTGATAAACTTCCTGGTCTGGAAAATCCTGCCATTAACGCGTGTGTGAACTTTCACCAGCACCGAATCTGTCATTAACCTAGAAGGAGACCTTTCCATGCTCACAACCTCTGTCTGCACAGCTCCTCTCTGGAGGCGAATCCCTCATGGTGAACGCGTCAGCCGGCTGCACGCTGCAGACAAGGTTATGACTGCATTACATACTCCGAAGGGAGCAATGCTCTATATTACACCAGGAAAGGTTCATCTTGGAAAAGAAAGAGGCTTGAGGAAAAATAGTGTGGTTTTACTCAGAAAGGGCCTCAGGTCCCCATAAATCCCTCTCCTCCTTGCTCAGAGCCAGGCTGGAGGCTGGCAGCCGGCTGGCAGAGGAGCATGATGCTGCCCATGAGATCCCTGCTCCAGCCATTTGCAGCGAAGCCCGTGACCACACCAAAGCCTGTGTTTAGATTAAAGGACGTTTGGGAAGTGACCTTGCCTTAATCTTTCGGCTGAGCACCAGCAGGCTCCCAGTGTGCCAAACCGTTCATAACAAGAGTAGTGACGATCTGGCCTCCTTCTCCATGAGCAGTGCCCGCAACACGGGGTAATAACAACGAAACAGGGATGTGGTCAACGCTCATCCAAAAACACACTGGAGATTGCTAACCAGTCCACTTCCAAGCACTCCGTTATGTCTGAGTGCCCTGAAGTGCCTCAGCAAGCACCTTACCCACATGTCCCGCCTGGTGACACAGGACCCGAACAACTGACTGGACAAAGGTGGGGTGGCAGGCAGGACCAGAGAGCACTGGATGAGTGTGGTGATCAGGGAACAGCTCTTTTTCAGTGTCCAAGCGCTTCTCAGCTCCCTTTGTGTTTCCCTGGCACACAGCTCCTCTTCATTTTGAAATGCTGCTCCAGGGAGAGCCCTGTCCTGGCCAGCTCTGGGCTGGGCCAGGGGAGACCAAGCAGGACCACTCTGCTCTCGCTTCTCTCGCATAGCTGCTAGCAGCCCCTCTGAAGATGGGGAAAAGGCGGGAGCTGGACCCCTGCTCTGATCCAGCACAGTGATTCAATGGCCATTTTCCATCCGTATGGGTTACTGAGAGGGAAAGTGAGCGGCCAAAAGGATTCAGAACACGTGTCTGCTAAGCGTTCGTGAATGCACCTTGTGGTCTCCTGCCAACCTGACCTGCAATCATAGAGAAAATGACCCAAATAGCACACTTAGACGCAAAGAGTGAAGGAGATGAAACAAAATACCTCAGGACTAGCAGGGTCAGTGCAGAGGCACCTTCCGACCTGCTGTACCACGGCAGCCGGGGCTCTCCCGGCAGCAGCTCTGGGGTGGCTGGGGCCGTGCCTTGGCTCTCCTCTGCTGGGTGCCAAGTGGCCCCTTCACGGTGGCTGGCTCCTGGGGTGGCCATGAGGGGCAGACGAGGGGAAACCACTGCACGTGTCAGCCTGCGATGCCCACTCAGGCCTTCCTGACGTGCTCAGAGACACAAGCAAGGACACGAAGCACATTGCTCTTCTCCCAGGTGCCAGCTCCGGAGCCAGCCCTCTGCAGTCCCCAGGGTCTGGGGCACCCGTCCCACAGGCAGTGGTGGTCCCGGACACCCATCCCATGGGCATCCTTCACCCCACCGCCTGCTGCTGCCGAGGCAAACCTGGCCATTGCCGCTGCTTCCGTCCCAGATCCACAGGGCGCTTTACAGGTACTGTGCAGATAAATCCCACTAAATAAATAGATGTTTATACTCCCTGTATTAAACACTGTTTTTTGACAGTGTTGAGTCAATATAACCTGAGTAATTGCATGAGTAACTCATGTTTCCCCTAAAGGGAAACTGTTCTCGTGTAAATATATTTATTAATAATTAAAGTGTTTTTGAGTTCTTGTGCACACAGCCCCTCTCCCCCACTGAGATGTCTGAAAGGCTGCTACCTTTCAGCGTGCACAGGAGTCACACCGGGGGGGGGACGGATTTTGGCAGGGGTGTGATGGTCTACGGCAAGAGGCATGTGGTTTAATTCAGAGCTTTTTTTTTTTTTCCCGAGCGAAAAATAATGGTGAGATCTGTGTATGAGAGGTTTAAAAACCTCTACTACTCCATTAGGAGCATTACCCTGAAATACTCACTGGAGCTTCTAACAGCGCAGATAATAGGAGTGGGAAATCATTTCTGGAAAATATTCCCCTCAAAGCATCTTACCAAGGGATTGTTTCCTAACAACAACAATGAATATTTGTCAAATAATCCTTCAATACCACAAATATTTTGGCGTTAATTGTATCAGTGTAGATAACTGCTCAGCATAGGAAATGGGAGTCAGAGTTCCTGGGGGATTTTTTCTGACAAAGCCAGTACTGGATACCTTTGGGTAAGTCACACATTTTTCAATATTCTTTGGCCTAATTTTTTTTTTTTTAACTGACTGTAATCTGGAACCTAATTTGATATGCCTTAAAAGGCTGATTTCACATGGAAGATGCTCTGCTATCAGGGTAAGCAGCCATAAGAAATCCTAAAATAGGCAGATTAAGGGTTTGGGATCATGGGGGTTTATTTCTATGCAATTCAAGTCATGATCCCATTTAAAAATTGCTAACTTGTAGTTTAAAAAAAGCCCAACAACTGGGACTCCCACATTTAAAAACAGCTAATAACTCTATTAATTAAGGCCATGATTAGCAGAGACAAGGAGTCAGATAGCACGAAAGCACGGCCCTTAATTCGATGCACATTTTCGGTGGCCATGGCGTGGCCAAGGCAGTCGCGTATTAATTAGTGCTCTGGAGAGGGCGAGGAGCACGGGAAGGGGGAGAGGGAAATTGGCAGGTGTAGAAATGAGATTAGACAGCAGAGGATTTTTCTCTCCAGAACAGAAGTCGCACGCAGTCCTCGCCAGCCCGGCTGGCACGATCCGTGCAGATGAGGATACTCGCCACGGGCAGGGCCGTGGGGCACAGCCCGGGGAGGGCTGCCCGCCTGGCCGGGGCTGGCCTGCGGAGCATCTCCGGGCCGACGTGACCCGCTGTCGGCCT
>VZZY01008291.1:0-17727 GCA_013400335.1 Eurystomus gularis
TGAAGACTTTTCTGCCACTAACAGAAACAGATGCAATAGATTCACATGAAGACTACCATACCTACATGTCACATGCAGATTTTTAAAAAACCCATTTTACATGTTACTTCCATTTTATTTACCCTTGCCTGAAAAAAATTAAGTTATAGTTGGTGTCTAGAAGTTTCACAAACCCTGTACTAATTCAACAATATATTTAAAAAATAAAATTAATTTGTATATGCATTAGTACTGTACACATATATTCACTTTTATTTCCTTGCAAATGATTGACAGTATTTTTTTCCTTGAAAAAAGCACAAAAAAGCTTACAGTTGAAACCTTATTTCCACAGCACATATAGAAATATAAAAATGTGAGATTTATTTTTTAAGAATCAGTGGAAAACAAAAAATAACTGCAAGTCACAGTAGTAAGCAGAACTGAGTGAACTTTTGCCTCAAAAGAATCTGACACTCAGTGTTCTCCAATACTTAAATCATGCAAGATTAGACTTGCACAGAACAGCAACTTATTTCACTGAACCAGTAATGCTGGGAACTAATCATTAGGTGTACTGGCAAACAATTGAAAAAAATCTTTTGTCCTGTTAAAAATGAGAACAAATACAGTGAAGATCACAATTCAGTGAAGCCAATTCTATGAAAATAAGAATAAATATAAATCCTTCCAGGAGGCATCTACAGTACAGGAACTGGCTGGCCAGCTAAGTAGTTCCAGAGTAGACCATGTATTTAACCGCTTTGTTTATGCAATTTAGTCACACGATCTGGCAATTTGGAAAAATAAGTAAAAGATGATGGGAAATTAAGATTACAACCTGTGCATCAGAATTATAAACCTGTCTGATATATTCATCCAATTATATGCTCATCACAAAGTAACATCAAGGTACCCCTTATGTTAGGTTTCACCTTTGAACAGAGACTCAGTTTAGGTTGCCCTCTGTGGTTTGATCTCTCTAGAGGATGTCTAGTTCACCCACTAACACATGCACAAATCACATGTTTAAAGAACTAACCACTATCTTTCTGAAATCAAGGAAAAGAACATGCAAAAGCACTCAAGTAGTAGAAGTCAGAGGGAAAAAAATACTCAAAGAAGCAAAGATTTAAAAACTGATAAATAAGGCATCATTTAATATTGTATAAGCTATAAAAATCATAATAGTTTAATAGACCCCTTAAAATAATTTAACCACACATTTACATTAAGTGTTTTAAAAAGTATTTAATATATGTTCACACCGAGTGTATTTACCCAAAAGTTTTTCGGTATATTGTCATAGGCACAAGCATTTCTCCAAAGTAGGACAAGAAGCAAAGAAAAATCATGCTTCTTCATTTGTCAACATTTGCACAAGTGGTATCTTTATAAACAAATGCACAGAAATAGGTTTCCAAAGTCATTATATGTCTCAGTCTTGTACTTAACATTTCAGAAGTTGTTTCCTAAATTAATAAAGGATCCAAAGAAATAACTTCCCAACTCTGCTGAGTTTTCCAGCAGAAGTTAAAGCAAATATGTCTACTTGGTACCACAGTGACTAATGTACACATGACTTATCGTAAATACAGAGAAACGTGGCTTGAAATGAAAGCAGCTTTGAACAAAAGGAATGTAGGTGATTCTAAACCTCCAACATTAGAAGAAACTACAGAATAAGGCTTTTAATTCCTTTAGAAAAATACTAACCTGTTTTCTGAACTAGATGTAGAAGTACTAGATGATGACAATGTATGAGAATTTGACATGCGTGAGACAAACTTCTGGATGGTGTTACGAGATGGAGCTTTGATCCTTGAGCTACGCCTACTGTGATATTTCTGGAACAAACTCTCAACCTAACATCAGAAAAAGATAGCAACAGTCGCATTTATGCTATGAATAGCTTGTAATTAAAAGTAATATTACCAAAGCTTAACTGCCGCTAAACCAAAAAAGATCTATTCACCTTTACGATATGGCACTAGCAGTAGCAGGAATTTCAGAAGTCTTACTAACAAACAGATCACAGGAAACACTACAATAAAAACTTATTTGCTTATTAAAATAAATAACAGCTTTAAGTATACACATAATTACTTCTGAAGACCCTTGTTCTGTTTACCTTTCAGCTAATCAGTGAGACAGACATAAAATTTGAGTAGAAAATCCAAGATTTGAATTACTCACTAAATTACAGTTCTCTACTATTCTTTTAGTTATGCATTATTTGCAGCTACTTTTCTTCTACTTACAGAGTTCTTAAGACTGAATTAAAGATATAATTAAAAACATGTATTTATGTTTCTCTGAAAAGCAACAATTTTCAGCATTTTAAAGATAATGTCCTATCGATTTTCACCTGTAGTGTATTTTAGATCTGCCATTAGATCTATTAGAAATCGATTACCTCAAAGTTCTTCAGTGTCTTTCTCCAGAGCATTGGGTCTGAGGGTTCCAGCTGGAACACCCGCAGCATAACAAACAGCAGATGAATACAAAATGTCCCACGGCCACAGCTACAAGTCTGCAAAGAAAAGTATATGCTACAGCTCTACTGAATTGATAATTTTCCACATTTAAGTGCACCATACTCTACTACATACACTAACTCCCCTTCACCCCACCCCATAATGAGTAGTTTACGCAAGTATTTCATACATAGACATAAACA
The DNA here is from genome assembly GCA_013400335.1 of Eurystomus gularis. Classification (NCBI taxonomy): domain Eukaryota; kingdom Metazoa; phylum Chordata; class Aves; order Coraciiformes; family Coraciidae; genus Eurystomus; species Eurystomus gularis. The sequence continues at coordinate 2,660 of VZZY01008291.1, forward strand.
TCTTCTTACATGGCCTTACAGACAATGTGAATTCCCAAAATATTTCTCAGGAATATAGATGGAAGAACAGACAATTATTATAGTAGTTGTCAATCAACTTTCAAGCAAACTTAAATGAGATGCTTCTGCTTACTCAAAAACATAGACATTCCCCAATGCAGCATCACATTAGTACTAGGAAAGTCTATGAAAAGGACCTCGCTGTGGGTATTAATGGAATTATCACATCATTAAAGGAATTATGTCACGTGCTTTTCAATTATATATCCCACAAGTACAAGCAATAGTGTTTCAGAGTGAGAGAGTAGGAAAATGAAATGGCCAAACTTTAGCCAAAAATACTTAAGATATATAATCTAGAAGCACTTCTAGGAATGATAAATAGATAAGTACTTCCAAACTAGAGTCTTTTTTATTTTAAGAGAAACTTCAGACAAAACTAATATACTCGCTACATACTTGACAAAATACAAGCTGATTGTTACATGAGTGCCGACCATAATTTTTAAATGTTACTTTATAGAACTGTTATCATGAGTTGGTGACTAGCTTGATCTAATTTGGTTTTGAAGTTTTCCAAGATTAGCTATAAATTCATAAAAGCTACAGACAACACACAAACATTCTCTACCTGAGGCCCAATAAACACTCTGTACTTATTATCAGGGCTGTCTCCTCCAATTAAGAAAGAGTTGGGTCCTATCTGCTGCAGCAAATAGAGCCTGGCTCGCATAACTTTGTTGACACGACGATTTGTTTCCTCAGGGCTGTATGGAGAGAATCCATCCGGAGATGGGGCTCGTCGAGGTGGTGTTATTCGTCCACTCTGAAACTACATAAGTGGTTCTATCATAAGCATTTCCAGGACAACAGTAAATTTAATTAGGTAGTGGCTTTAGTTTTCTGTTTGTTTGGGTTTTTTTTGTTTTCTCCAAATGACATCGAATGAGTCTCTGAAATCTGAAACTGAAATCTGAAACCTGCTTATACTATATGACTTGAATTGGATTACTTTTCTTTCATGCCTAGAATTCAAGGACAGATGAAAAACTGAAATTTTGTCTGATGTTATGACAGAAAAGGGAATCTTTTAAATTGCTTCTATTTTCAAATTTTCATTAGTTGCTTTACCATATAACTATTGAATTAGCAAGTATAATTAAATCAGAAGATAATCAAAGATTTGTGACTGAATGCAAGAAATTATTTTATGAGGTTATAATGCTAATACTTTTCATAAATTAAGAAATTCATAAATTAAGAAATCCTACTACTATAGTTTACAAAAGGGAATATGCAATCAATGAAGAACAAAAGTTTAAGAAATTCCGTAGGAAAGGAAAAAGGATACAGCCTCCTCTCCTTTGCACAATTAAAGCAACTTTCAGCTCAGAACGGTTTTTTTTTGTTTTGTTTCCCCATGATAAAAAAATTCAATGCCCCAAATGTTTTCTTAAAATTGTCTTCATTTAAATTCTTTACATTTCTAATATTACAAGATGCATTAACGGCTCTGTCCACTTTCAAATCTTCTGCTTTGATTTCTATCCACTTTGAATTTTATGTTATGATGCAGGTTATAAATGACTCCCTGTCCATCAGTTAAGTAAAAGATAGCTTGGATTTTTAAGGTTTTTTTCATGGGAAAGCTTAATATAAGGCAAAAAAACCCAACCAAGTAAAAATCAATCAGAGGCTAAATTAGGTAGCTTGGCAGGTGGTTGTTGTTTTGGTTTGGCGGGGTTTTTTTTAGCCTTTTCTCTCGTCAAGAGGAAAGGAGCTGTGCTGCAGTCCTATAACTTGTGATATTCGTCCCTAGTTCAGAGGAATGGCAGTACATACTTCAATTGATTTTGGAAATCTTGTTTAGAGCAGTTGGGACAATAAAAGCAGTTAGATCTTATTCTTACTACACTGCACTGTAAAGTCATATATAAGTCAACTGAGGCTTAATGGTGAATGAGCATTTTTAGAACAAGCAAACCTGTTAGATACTACTGCTTAAAATGTTACACTCTATATTCCTTAACTTAATGAAGCCAGGTATTATTGCTCAAAATGTTCAGTTCCAGATCTTCCCAAATGTAATGATAGGGATTTTAGTCTTTTAACACTGTATATACCTAAATCTTCCCCCATCTGTACATAAAGAGCAGTTCTGGAATAAAGGATCACAGGTAGCATACTAGTAACACTCTTCTGCAGGAATCCTAATCCAGTCAACAATCACCTGGAGAACTGACATGCAAAACTACAAGAAAAAAACAAACTACTAGCACCTTCACATGCAAATCAAGCTAAGAAAACATACATGTCTTCATGACTGACCATCTATATTTCTACATTTATTTGCTACAGTAAAATTGAAAGCAGGACTGAATTAAAACACACACCTAAGACTGAAGAATAAAATTCCACACAAGAAACCCCATTTGAGATACACCTTGCATATCTCACTCAAGCAATACCCTGACATAACCCTTCTGTGTCAGCACCTTGCCCTACACAGGGCTTTAATTGCCTCCATAATCAAAAGAACATAGCCAAATAAAAAAAAAATCACATCACAGCTTGCAACTTACAGGCACTGGAGATACCCTTTTTCGTCTAACACCTGGTGATTCAGATTTAACTGTCCTAGAAGATGAAGATGAGGAGCTACTAGGAGAAGGACTACGTCTTCCTTTCTGTGTAGGCGAAGCACCAGTGCTTTGTCCTTCAGCTTGAGGTTCTAGAGAGATTTTGTTCATTTCTGATCCATCTCCTTTCCCAGGGATAGGTTTCACCACCTTGCAGGAATTAAACCACGTGTTAGAATTACAAATTGATAATTTTATGCTAAAGCAACACTGAATTTTGACACTGAAGTATGGAATGCATCAAGATAACTTTCAGCTGCCTGCCTCAGACTCACACAATGCATGAGATTCTTTCCTGGAAGGTAAGAATGCAAATTCATGTGCCTATGGACAAGTTACAGTTACCAGTTGCTGGTGCTTGATAACATTTAAAATGTAAAATGGTAGTAATAGAGAATCTGGAGCATCAAAAGTTGTATTAAAACACCCAGAAACCTCATGCAAAGTGGGCTGGGCAGGAAAATAAGTCCAACCTATGCAGTAACCAAGACACATTTAAAAATGTTTAAAGTACGACCTGTTTTGTGTTTTTTGACCCGTCAAAGCACTTCTTTTTTGGTGCACTTATAAGTATTTTCAATGTACTTTCTCATGACCGAAAGTTACCAACAGAACCCTCTATTTCTGTTCTAGAAAAGCTGTACCCAAACACTGCATCAGATGATCTTAGCTTTAAATTAGCACTCCCATCAAGCTGTAGGTAGGGAGTCACATTGACCAACACAGCTACACTTACAGGTAACTAATGTTTATTGGTTAAGCAGCATTATACTGAACAGAACTGTAACTATGCTTAGTAAGTTTCAGGTTTGATCCGCCCACAGTTTATTAAAACTGCTTCTGAGCTTTTTATACAAAAGCATTACATATACAAAGGCTAATAGAACACTCTGTCATCCAAAGTTTAGCACAGATGAGACTTGTGTCTTCAACTGTGTTTTCTTCTGGTTCTAGTAAGATAGCAATTTGTTTTTTCATCTAGAAAAAAAATCCATACGCTTTCATTCCAATACATAGAAAACTTTACTAAGGAAAAGTAAAGTCATGAAACTCCTACGAATAAAGGGAGTACAAAGCACTACAGTGCAGTTTCGTACACAAACTGAAGGGTTTTTTTAATGAACAGGAGCTACTTTTGTTGTTGGCATTAGAGGGCAGTGTTGTCCCAGTATTATTTTATATTGCACAAAGCAGCAGCACAACTATACACCTTTTTCTAAAAATAAAGCTTAATATAAATGCATAAATTTCAGTAAGTCAGCCTCAATTTCCTGTTAATGAACAGGAGGACCATCATTTCGAGTATGCCAATTGTTAAAAAAAGAGGTTCCTAATAGAAAGAAATTTAAGGGATTTTTATTCATAATAGCTGTTACAGATATTGCCCTTCTATCAGTGCTACTTACCACAGGGCCTCTCCTGCTTCTTCTTTCCAGCCATTCATGCTTCCAGGCTGGCATACACGTTGCCTTGAGTTTCTCCCTGATCATGCGCTCTTCTGGGCGGTCATCCATCTTCTGCAACCCCCTGAGGGTTTCTTTATTCTCCATGTCACGACTACAACAAAGAAAAATAAAAAAATATAGTCATAAACAAATAATTTTAGTTAAAGTATAATGCTACAGCATTCTCAAATTCTGTGCCATCCTATTCTCCATCTCCTCACAATGCAGCTGCTAAAACATTACTTCCAACTGACTGCAGCAAGCCTTTTAAGAGTCATGATTAGTTTGCTAGTCTGCCGTTTGCAGCATACCTGTTTTGAAGGCTATTTGTTTAAAATGTGTGTACTGCTGTAACATTGGACACTCAGTAAAAAGGAAGGTCTTGGCAAATACTAAGCCAATACAAAAATGACCCTATGTGAAACCTTTGGTGAATGACATGACATAAGCGCTGTGACTGTTCCTAGATTCCTTGGCAAATCAAAGACTGCAATCTTGATTTTTTAACAATCAAAATGAGTATAAATTAATGGTGAATTTTCCATCGTCATAAGTATGAAACAACATCTACCGTGCTGCCTTTTATACATGAGTTCTTCTTCAAAAAAAGAAGACTTGTAAACTAATACACAGTAAATACATCTAAACTAGACACAGAAGTCATGAACGTAAGGCTAGTGGCCTTAAGAGTTGCTTTCTTACCAATGACTCAAAAGCTCTTCAAGTCTGCTATAACTATAGCAAAATTCATAGCAAGTTCATATCTGTAAAATGAAAGTGTAAACCATCTGGGCTTGTACTTTTTCGACCTACAGCAATGTGGTTGCTTGTGATTGCTGGCAACAACAAAAAAGTGAAAAATACAAAAATACCATCAGACACTGAAAACCAAATATGAACAGTCTGGAAGATTTCCTGATTCTGTTGAGCTAGCTACAAAATCACCAAGAAAACCACATTCTTAAGCAGCAGCACATGATCTCCACCCACCTCCTTGAAGGTAGCCCGTTAGAAATAAGTGAACTTGAGTAAAAACACTCTCAGAATGAATTTTTATTTCAAAAACAAAACTACAACATAAAGTGGAAGATAAGACTATACAATAATTCAGTTGCAACTGCTGCTTTCATGCATGCAGTTTTCAGCTTCTAAAACATTTGGTTATGCAGTTAAAACCAAATTTATGTACTGTATGATGAACTACAACACATTCATTGCAATAAGATTGTTAAAATTGCAATTCGCATCTTTCATCAGCAATGTGTTACTAAGGCTCATTTCTCAAAAATCCCTACTTAGAAAAATGACAAGTTTTTGCTGGTTAGGAGTACTTTTTTTTTTCCCCTCTCTCTCTGTCATTGCAGAGACAAAGGAAACAAAGTATTCTGAGGCAGGAAATAACTCTTCCTGTTCAGTGCTGAAACGTAATAAGCAGATGGATACTATAAACAAAATGCATTTGCTTTCAAGCAACATCTAAACCTACTCTCAATAACTGATTTTAGACACTCAGAACTGTGTCTAGCAAATGAAGACTTTAAAGCGTTTATAAATAGAAACACAACCCACCTCAGAATTAATGTTTTCTCAGAGGTTAAGCATTAATTAATTAATACTTAACTGAAACTAATGCAAGTAACAAAAATTATTTTTGTCCCAGCATTGAATTCCATACAATCATTCTCTAGAAAGAGACAAAAAACAGTGACAATTCACGAAAAACAAAGATACAGCAGCAGATAAGAGTCCAAATAGGGAATGTGTCTAAGTTACAGGGGAAAAACTATTGTGTAAAAAGGGTCAACTTTACATTTTTTTTCCCCTCAATCAGAAGAATCAGTTCAAAGACAAAAATCTTCACATCAGAACAGTTTAGTGCAGTTCTGAACTAATACAGGCACAAGTTAAAAATACAGAGCTACTCTGGTTTTTATATTATGGTTCATGACATGAAATAACTCTGGGTTGCATTATTACTTTGTATACAAGACAGAAAATACTATCCTATCCCTGAAAGAATGACACAGTATTTCATTTGTTCATATAACCACGATTAACTTCCCAACTGATACAAAAAAAAGTCTTTTGGAGGCCCGTGGACTTGAATTTATGAACAATGTAATACAACAGCAGAGGCTTCACAATCTGTGCTTGTTCTCTAAAAAGCAGAAGCAGCTATCTTCCTCTCATGTGACAGCTAAACCGATCTACTTGTCTGCACAAAGAACTCTTGTGTTTTTCCTCCACACAGGTGGGAAAGACCAACCAAGACTGAAAGCTTTTGCTCAGTAAACCGCAGTTATCTTTTTGCAGGATTTAAGTATTGTGTGTATTTTTTGCAGAACACAGTTTCTAAAGTGATTCCAATTTTAACTCAAGCGTGACTAAAAGCTTTAATAAATATTCTTACACTGCTGGAACTGTGGAAAAAAAATCTTTTTTTCTGTAACTGCACAAAGCTGCTGCATACTGCAGGACATCCTGATTTTGTGGCCTTGAACCTGCAGGGTTATTATTATTATCATCTTAAATAACGAAAGCAAAGTCCCTAATCTACTGCAGGCAAGCTGAAGTTTTCCTACATGTCAATGCAACTCTCCATATCACTGCACCTCCGCACAAAAAATAACAGCTCCAGAGCGCATTCCACCGAGGACTCAATCCCACAGGGTACAGAGCACTCTGATCTTCATGTGACAAAAATGATTCCAAAGTCAATGTAACGATGTGCCTAAGTAACTGCTAGAGGTGGTGCTTCATTTGAACAGCAGTGACAAAGCTAAGAAGCCAGCCACAACACAAACCTCAGAGAACATGCTGGCTTGGACCACAGAGTATGACATTTCTCAACAGGCCACCCTTCTGCTTTCTCAAGAAGCAAGGATTTTGTTCTTAGATGCTTCAGCTTTTCACGAGTCAAGCAGAAACAATACAAGGCTTTTTTCCAGATAACTCTTAAACTTTGTCCTTCCTCCTCCCCCCACTTCCCAAAGGCAGCATTAAGGATCTTTTAAATCCTCTTAATGAGTTGTTTTAAACCAATAGCTTCTGTATTATTAGCAAAGAAATTCCAAAGAAATGGATCTAAATCGTAATTCTGAAGTACAGAGCAAGTTTTTAATGCATAAGCCTAGTGGTCTGCACATTAATAACTCCATTATTCACTTTGGATTGTTAGCTTCATAACTGATCTTATCTGGTTTTATAAGGTACTGCATGGCAACAGTCTACTGCAACATCATGTGCAATAGAGAAAGCAAAACATTGTCCTTTGTTTCTGTGTCTTCATTCTGAAGACTTGCAAACAGTAATTGAATAGTTAGATCATTAACAACTTGTTCTCTGTGGATCAATGAGTCAACATTTTAGAACAAGGTATGCAATACACGTCATTTAGCCAACTATTGTGAAATACACAAGCAAGATTTACTTCTTAATAGCTCAGCGTATTTAATGCTAACCCTCTACAAGTATTTTTCTTACAAAGGGCATATAATAGTATATGAGAGCTGAATCATAGCTCAAATTAATTTTCCTGTGCTTCACAACATTAGAAAAAATTAGACAGCTTGGACTCTCTGCTATCTTATTTGGGCAAACACCTTTACCCAATAGCTACACTGGATCAGATTTTATCAGCAGCAAGAAAACAGGAAAAAGGCAAGTTCTGAAATAGGAAAGAGTCAATTCACCAAGAAAAGGATAGCTCTGTCTGCTATATCCACAAATACCCAATTATAGGGAGGAAAAAAGTTATTAGCTGCTGAGTAATTTTGTCTGGTTTATGCTGGGTTGTTTTGGGGAGGTGGGGGTGGTGGTTCTGGGGTTTTTTGGGATGTTTTGGCGGGTTTGTTTTTAGGTTTTGTTTGTTTGTTTTTTACATTTGTCTGAAGCAAGGTAGCAAAGGTAACTTGCATACCAGAAGTGGTGAAAACATGGGTGGCCACAGAAAATATTAATGAACAGAAGTATTCACAAAGCAGCTCTATCAGAACAATTAACGCATTTAAGAAAAACAGGTTGTGAGAAGAACCCGGGGTTTGCTGTGAGAAGAACCCGGGGTTTGCTGGAAAAGCACTGAGACAAAACACATATGGGAAAAATTATATATTCTGCTCAGTGCGAATACCATATATGGTGACAACCAATACTATGGGCAAGCTTAGATGGGATGTACAGAGCTCATTTTGGGGACCTAAAGCAAGAATATGGCTGCTCAGCTATGTGCAACCCAAGCCTAAACAAATCCTGAGAAAGCTGGGCTAGCCAGCTGGCCTGGAGGCACGCTAGGTGCAGCACTCAGTATGGGGAACAGGAACAAAAGAGCTAGCCCTTCCCTGAATTGAGAAGGTCAGCTATTAGTGTTTTACATAACTTCTTCCACTACCTCCAGTAGTGGACACAGTTTCTCTTTTGCCAGTAAGTATTTTTAATGATCTAAAGATCAGTAAAAAAATTAGATAAACATAGGCAATGCATGGTCTGTCCTCCTGCCAGTCTCCTATTCCTTCTCCTCCTGTTCCACTACTGCTGGCACCTATCCTCTAACCATTTGTGTCCATCCTAACAGAGCAGGAGGTCGGCTACGGCTCACTTTATTAAAATGAAAAATTTAACAGGAAACTTTCTCAGCTTGGTACTAAATAGCAGCAACTGCCACTTAAAGACAGCACTAAACACACTGCTTCATAGAGACTAATGAATCTGGCTTCCTAAAATAGTTACAGGGAGTTTAGCCAAATGTTATGTAAGTGTGACAATAAGTTCTATTCTTCTGTTAGAGTACCGGAGAAACACGAAAGGGAAAACAGCTGCCTCAGTTTCTCCAATTGCTCTTAATCATCTTCCCTTCAAAATAACTCAGGCTGTCTTTATCTAGCCAACACACCATCCACTGAAGCTCACAAGGAGTGTACATGGAGCGGTACTCCACATCCACTGTTTGCCTTTCACTCATGTCAAAAAGCTGCCAGTTTATGTAATTTAGATCAATCACTAACAAGCATTCTGCATTAGAAAAGCTTCTATTTACCTCAAATAAGCTTGTATCTTCTACACATTTTTAAGCATACTTTTAAATACATTTGTATGTTATAAAAATACAGAAAAAGTATAAATGGTGTCCAGGTGTGATTAAACAGAGCAACATAACACCCAGCAGATTCCTGTGGAGCCTCCCTTTGCTGCCCTAGTGATCCCAGGCTGCAGTGCAAGAGTCCCTGTTGGAAAACACCATCAGGCGACAGCCACTGCATTTTTATATCAAAGCAGTTTAAGAAATCAAAACATTCTCTTTCTTCCAGCATTTTTTCTGTGAAAGGGAAACAAACCTGCACAGAATGTGAGAGCAAGACAGATATTCTGTTATTCAGCTTTAAAATGAGAGCTACTGAGCTTACACCTCTACTAGTTTAATAATAATAGTTATTTCATCCCAGTTTGATAGACTCCTTGTCTTTTCTTTCTGTAAAACCATTTTATCAATCATCTCTCCTGGAGACTAGTATGGCAAAAGCTGCATTTGTCAAAAAAGAGTATTTCACTGCTAATTCACAACCAAAGTTCTAACTCCACAGACTGAGCCACCAGTTCAGCTCCTCACAGGCCCTGGCCAAGAGGACTCATCCCCTCAATGATGCAGGCTCAAATCTCCAAAGATTGATGTCTAAAGTTACAGAGGAAAATTCCCTGCCTAGATTTTCTAGCTCCTACGAATTCAAATCCATCTACTTGAAATATGTAAACTATCTATTGGCTTGCTTGCTCTGAAGCCACCCAGCCGTACTTTGAGATTTCAGCACTACACAGGAGCCACGGAAAATGAGTCCTCCTATAGAACAAGCCAAGAAACAGCACCCTGTTTGCAAAAGATGCTTGCTATAAAGCTAACAAAACAGGCTTCTCTTTTCTGCCTGTTTCCTAAGAAGATATCTGAAACAAACATTGCAAAAGCTTACAGGGCTCTCTAATTCTTCCTGCTGTTATTTATTCTCCTACTACCAACTCAGATGCATCAAGATATACAGAGACTGTGGTATTTGCAGATATAAAAGTAGCAATTACATTTCATGATCTCTCAGACTCTTCATTTTCATACTAAAGGTTTGCTGAGGGAATCTGGTATTTTAACTTTATAAAACTACAAGGATGCCATTACTGACAGTATTTCTAGAAATTACAGGAAGCACATAAATTATATTGACACATGAGACTCAAACCTATCCAAAATTGTGCATTGTAATTATTATAATAATTTAGTATGTTTGGACTAATATGTCTGAATTGTGGTAACAGAGCTTACATAAAGATTTATAAGTTTATTACTGTAAGACAGTATGCCAGAGAAGACAATCCAGTGTGCCCAATTCATGTTACAGCAACCGCAGAGAATACAAAAGTCCTGCCCCTGTCCCAGTGTCACATACTACTGGGTCTTACTCCAACAGCAGCCGTAATGTCATTAAAAAGAAAAAGACTGGAATATGAGTGCTCACTGACAGTCAACTATGTGATTAGTTCATCTGCATCAGGTTATAGGATTTCAAGTGTAAGTGTTAAAAAAGGATTTTTCTCTTCCCCATGTTAGCTTAACAGAGCCCTTCTCTATCTCTTGCTGAAGCATAAGAGCAAGTTTTTACTTGCTCATGTATCACCTAAGTCAACTCCCTTAACACCAAATTCTTCACTTGTAGCATGCAGTTTAATCTCTTAGGCACCAAAGTGAACTTTAGATTCAGACTCTTTAAGCCTGTCATACGCCAGAACATTGAGTATTAGGTGAAATGCAGTTGGCTAAGATGTAGAAAGCATCAGGTCAGACGAGACATGGTCCTTGTTTTTGTAAAAGCCTTGGATTAAACAGAAAGATTGGATTAGAAGAATGATAAAACCCCAAATAGAAGTCCTAAAACAAAGTTCTCATTGCAGATTATTTTTGTATGTCCATATATTTGGCATATTCATACTGTTTTAAGTATCTCTCCTACTTTTAAAGAGGAAATTGCTTATTGCCTATTTGATGACTGTAAGAGAAGAAAACATCTCCACACATAATGCATGAGATAGAGTTTTAGACAACTTAACTCTCCTGTCCCCACAGAACATCACAGATATTTTGTATTTAAAAAAAACCCTATAGTTTGAATCAGCTTAAGGTAATAGGGATAAGCAGATAAAATATGAAAACTACATTCTCCACCTCCAATTAGTATAGTGGAAATAAGACGGTGTACAAATAAGTAACTTGGTCAGGATGAGCTATGTAGAATTTCAAAAGCTGCAAGCTATTAAATACTTTCTGGAGGAATTTTAAAAGAGAAAGGAAATTTAGACCATTCTGGCACTGTTCAAAACAGCAGAATTATCAGCAGATACCAAATGTTCACTGCAGGAAAGAGAACTTTACAGTTCTCTTAGCAAAAGATGATCATAAAAAATAAACTACGTAAGAAAGCAAATAAAAAATCAAAAGCTTATAAGCATTATTTCTAGCAAAAAAACACAACATCCTCTAAAACCTTTAATTTTTAATTGCTGGTTAGGTAGTAAATCTTAAGTAAGGCAAATGGAGAACCAAACTTTTTTTCAAAACAAGTCTTTAGAGGATTTAAGCTAAATTTTCAAGTTACAAAACCCAACAATCTCTGGCCTTACAGAAGGAGACCATAGACTCAAAAACATTTAACAGGTTTGCTCTTGTTCTTTTCCGAAGAATGATTTAAATGCCATGTTTCTGTGATAAAAGTAATTATTTCTCACCAGGACTATATTTTTTTCTTCAGTACACTGCTGACAATTATAGAACATTGTCATCTACTAGTGGTACTGAAGTAGCATTTAGGAGCCATGAAGCAGGACCATAGTATACTAATCATCCCAATTTGGTTTTTTATGTATCTTGTCAGTGTCTGGTTTTGTTATTTGGTACTCATCTTTTTTAAGCTTATGCTCTACTTTGATAAATTTATGGACAAGAAATATGAAAAGAAAAGATAATCTGAGTTACTCTGGTAATTAATATAATTACTATGATTTATTATTATATAGGAATAATAAGCTGCACTAAAGCACTATACCTTGCTAGAGAGGTATGTCTTCCTCACTGACACTCAAGACCCATTCAAGACACCCCTGTTCCGCAAAGACTCATGCATACACTGAATTTTGCTCCAAAAGTCAAAGAGGACCAAACATTTCCACATATATTTCTGGCTGTGGCATAAAAAGCTTTTCTGGGGTTCAGAAATAAAGTGAAAAATTCCTTCCAAGCCTATTTTGAGTAACTGTTAGGTGAACACATACAACCCTATTGCAACATTCTAGAACCCTTCACCCACTTATGGTAGATCCATAATGGACAGTCTATTTTCTATCAGCAGAAAGTCACTGCTGAACTGGCTGCCACCATGAAGATCCAGACTTAGGCTCTTCAGTTCCTTAACTTTCGCACATGTCACCGCCTCGTGCGCATACAGCGCTCTGGGCTGTGCGGGGAGAGCCCTGTCTCCCTGTGCAACAAGGAGACCTTTCAGTGATATCTGTCAACTAATCTAGCCACAGGCCAAACATACAGTAACTACACCCACTCTAACAATGGCAGCTACTATTACAAATGTTTATTTTTGTAAGATAACAACAAGCTAGCATGACAAAAAAAATGACAGGAAAAGGCATTCAAAACTTCTGCAAAGCATACGGCTAAAAATGGTTATTGTTTCAGTAACTCCTGTTCCATAGTACAATGGGAAAACAAGTGCAGGTACCTTACCTGATGAGGACAGGAATATTTAGTGAGACAACTTAAGAAAAAAAAGAATCTATGCAGTTAGCCAGCAATAATTAAAAAAAAAAAGGTCTGTGATAGAGTAAGGAACCAATTAAAGGATAGCAACTATATGGACTACTCCTTAACAAAAATACACCATTTTTTCTTATCATCCCCAGTGTATTCCTGGCAGATTTTACTTTAAAAACTTTGCTGCATTCATATCTCACTTCTAACAATGTACTTAGGTTTTTAATTTATAACAATGTATACTTCTTCAGAAATTCTTGACAGCAATTACAAATTGCATACTGCCAGAATGAAAATGCAGTGAGCTCACATCCCTTTGATATGGGCTAGATAAAGGAAAAGGGGTATCCTCAGTATTTACTTAAAAATTGAAATAATTGCAGACCCATTCATATAGCAGTATGAAAGCATAACAGTAGAAAAGCATTGCTTTATAAGAGCTCTAGGTTGTCACCAGTGATTTTGAGGAAAGACATAATGTTCCATGGGAACAGAACCTGATCAGAAAGGCTTTGCATCAAAATTTCAGTTTAGTCATTCCCTTCCAGGCTCCCAGGCACAATACATTCTCCTGTAAGCAAGCACCCAGGAAAAACCTGAGCGTGAAATCATATAGATAAGCATTACCTTTATGTAAAACATGCTAATAGATTAAATTAGACTATTCCTTTTCATAGACATACTGTGCAAAAGCAACTAGAAGCAGTATTAAGCATACATACAGTATTTGAGGATGTAAGAATTAAGAGCTATTGGGTCAGCAGGATATATTTTTTCCTATCTGTGAAACAATCCTAACAAATGAAACAAGCAAAATGAGTTTATTTTTATCTAGTGAGATGTACATGATCTTACTAAGTCCACATACATGAAAGACTAGAAGTATGTGACATAAAATGCAGCGTCTTGGTTTAAAGAGACACTGGTAGTGAATAAAGATGCCTTCATTACCTTCAGATTTCAGTTAGGACACTGACTTCCAGTGGGCTACTGTCCCTCTTCAGCAAGTTTTGCAGGCCATCAAACACTCTGTCATTTCTCTACTTAAAGCCAGTGCTCAGTATGTACAGCTCTACGCACCAGCTCCCTGCATCCCACTTTGACTATACTCCCAAGTTCTCTACATCCATGGCTTCAGTACTCACTACAGGGAAAGAAGTGAGTGAAAAAATTTTAAAAAGCAAACCCACACATCCTGAGAAAAGCCATTAGATAACATGTTGAATTCAAATCAAGTAAACACTATGGGTGAGCTGGGGGTGGTGTCTCCATTTCTGCCTTTCAGCAGTCTACCAGAAAACACTCTGGCATTATTTTAAAATAATGCCATCTAGACAACGCCAACTGTATCTATGTTTGGCAGAAGAATGAACAATTTCTTACTGCTGTTAAAAACCTCTTTCAAGAAGTCTAGAGGAAAGTTTTCCAGAACTGGAGAGTTAATCTTCCACTGTGCTTTCTAATCACCAGCACAACTGAATGAGAGTTCGCAACTCCATCCTGAGATCTCCTCCCCAAGGTAACCATATGGGTTTTGGCAGGGAACTCAAACTTTCATATACTAATGTTAAACAAAATCAGAATAGCTGAATTTACTAATGTCATCTTTTTATTGATGAAAAAGAATCAGGGAAGGAGAAAAAGAAAATGTGAGAAGTGTAACATTTATCAATGGAAATAAGCACAGGAAATCATGGTACACAAGTTCTGTGGACATACAAGGGAATTAAAAAAACTACAAAGCCACACAACTGAAATAGTAATAAAAAAATCTCAAACCCACTTATTTAAAAAATATCAACAGCAGCACTCATTTTCTTTATTGCCATGGATAGACATCACATTAAAGTGACTTGTAATAAAGCTTTTTCATTTATGATAACGCACAAGCACAAAAAAAGAAATAACTAGAAGTAGTTGTCTCACGTTGCTGAAACTACAAAAATCAGCAAGATTACAAAAAAAAAAGAGCACTTACTTGCCTATTGAAAAAACTTTATTCAACAGCATTGGTCATAAGATAAGCACCAAAAGGTATTTTCAGTGGGATGCATGCCAAGTATATCTGTAAGGTATTTATCTGGAGCATGGGAACATAGAGATATATGTATACACTTCAGGCAGAGGAGACGTTTTCAATGACAAAGATACCTCTCTCACATATTAGATTCCCTCAAAAAGGGAACTTAA
>VZZY01008293.1:2082-12672 GCA_013400335.1 Eurystomus gularis
CACTCTAACAGGTCCATGTCTTTCTTCTGCTGAGGACTCAAGACCTGGACCCAGTATTCCAGGTGAGGTCTCCCCAGAGTGGAGTAGAGCAGCAGAATCACCTTCCTTGACCTGCTGGCCATGCTTCTTTTAGGGCAGCCCAGGATACAGTTGGACTTCTGGTCTGCAAGTGAACATTTCTGGCTCACATAACACCAAATCATTCTTGACAGGGGTCCTCTCAATCTCTTCATCTGCTGGCCTTTATTGATACCAGGGGTTGCCCATTTCACACAGTCTCACTTATCAAGCTTGTCCAGGTCCCTCTGAATGGCATACTGTCCCTCAGGCTTGTCAACTGTACCATTCAGCTTGGTATCATCTGCAAACTTGCTGAGGGTGCACTGAATCTCACTGCTTCTATCATTGCTGAAGATCTCAAACAACACTGGTCCCAGTACAGGACCTGAGGGACACCAATTGTCCAGTGACCTGTGAGTAGAATTAAAAACAATCCTGAGCTTGGTTACAGATGATCTTAGTCCCCAGGCTCCACTCCCATTGTCCTCTCCTAAACAAAACATGTGGAAAAAGGAGAAATTACCATTTGTCCTGCTTGATGTCCAGGAATATGTCAACAGAAGCAGATCCTTTCTACATGATGGTGACCACTAGAGAAAAGAGATTATAGAATTTGTTCAGCCAAAGTGACAATAGAAACCCCAAAGCTGTTTTAGCTGTAGAAACTGTCACAGTATAGTGTTTCCTTGAGAGATTTCTTGGACAGACTTTTTCTTTTTTAGAACATTTTAAAGGAGGGGTTTACTTGAAATGGCACTTTCTTAACTTAGATCATCTCTGGCTCAGAAGAGTCTAAATATTTTGTTATCTGTATGTCCATTGAAATTACCAAATCTGTACAAAAATATACTAAAAGTCAAACACCCACAAGTCGACCGCTGACAGACAGTTCTCAGATTAATTAGCTACCTACACTAGTAAACTATATTGCTTGCTTAGATCTTACTCATCACCCTTTACCCCATTCAGACTACAAACCTCAGTCCTTCCAGGATCCAAAATCTTGAATATTTTCCTCAGGATATGCATGTAACGCTTCTTCATTCAGGAAACTGTTACTTCCTAGCACAGTAAGGAGAAGGACTGACCCTAAGTTAACAACAACACTACTGGAACACTTATCAGGGGAGGTATAAGCTCACAGCTGCCTTAATTACTAAGTATATGATGCCCTGCTCTACACAAAGAACTGAAACATTCGGCTGGTACCTTGTACAGTGTGAGACTGTCTTTGTTCCTCACTGATTGCATCACTTAATGTAAAAAAGTGAATTATAAACCTATGTAAGTTGTTTAGTGGATCTAAACTATATAAGCTATTGTAAGATGTTTAGTGGAGGAAGGAGATGCAAGGGGATGCAGTTCTCCCCACTTAATAGTAAATTAATAATAAATTAACCTAAATAGGACTGGAAAGTATGTAACACCAAATCCAATGTGATTCAATAAAAGCCTTTAAGTGGGAGAATATAAAAATTTATAGCAATGTACTAGATCTGATGGAGAGTTGACCAAGGAAGTTGTATTTTATCTTGAAAATATCATCACAAGAGAAATGTCAAAATAGTCAAGGAAACTTGAAGCATGATTTAAAAATTGATGGTGATAACTGGGGTCCTCAAAAACTTGGGGACAAACTGAGATTGGATTTGATTTTTGTATGACTGGCATAGAAAATGGATCACAAATACAGGCTAAAACTTCCAGTGCAGCTGTTCTTGAGCTTGAATCCCATGGCCTTATGCTTCAAGTAAACACAGAAATTTGAGTGTTTTTCTATCTATTTGAGAAATTTTCTTATGTTACCCTTTACCAGTGTGGCCAAACTGTCAGCCCCAAGGAAAGCTCCAGTTTGTCAGGACCTCAGGGTTGAGAGGGATATGTTGAGAAATGACTGTCAAGACAACATCTAAAACATGTCAGGTGAACATTTCTTTCTGTCAGCTCACAGCCCTAAGCTTAAACACAAATTATTCATGCAGCCTGCAGAGGTGACCCAAACATGACAAGGACCTTCTGAAAAACATTCTCATTCCAGGTTCTTCAGCTCTGGGATATGCAACAGTACCTGCATATATGTGAATGGGAAGTCCCAGGCTCAGCAGAACACACTCTAACCACACTGAACCTAATCACAACTGTCTGGCTAGTTTTAAGAGAGGCATAGCTTAAGCCTATTGCTTAGTGACAGAAGCTACAGAATCTTGGCAAGAGGAAAATAAAACCTCATCAACTGAGATATGCCAAAGAAATAAAAAGTTATGCCAGAGTTCTTATATACACTCTGAATATGTAATATATAGAGCCAGGTAAGCAGCAGTCCTCAGATAAGGTGCATTCATAATTGCCATGTGGTGGAGACTTGGTTGTGGTTGCTGAGATCAATAAAAATCTATTTAATGCAGTATCTGTGATGGGTTAATAATTGAAACACAGCTGTTGTTGCAAGGACATGGTGTTCAGCTCTTTATTCATATCCAGATATTTGGCTGCTAACTGAATCTTAACCAGTGGATTTTATTAACTGTGCCCTGTTATCTCTTCCGTTAAAAGGGCAGTAATTACACATTCCATGAAAAAGAGAAAAGACAAGTCAGTGGAACAGATTGGCATAGGCCCACAGTATTTTTTTTTCAGCTGAAGAACAAAAGTAGCTCTTCTAAATTGTCTCCTGAAATAAATGAAGATGCAGTTTTGTTCAGCATGTAATTATGGATATGCCTGTTGTAAAGAAGGAGAATAACCAATGGGATAGTATAATTAATTTCCCTATTAGTCTCTGCATGAAGGAGTCTTAAGTGGTGCTAAAATAATAGATCATGTGTCCAGCACTGTAAAGATGATGAGTTTTTTCTATCTAAGAAGATTTTTCATGCAGGAGAGAATCTCACAGACCACATATAAAAATATCTTGATCTCTGACCTTGTTTGTTGGAGGTTATGTAACTTCCCAGATAATTATTTTGCTGCATTGATGAAAACCTATTGAGCTATTATTCAATGCTTAGTTACTGTACAGTGCTTTTGAAAAAGAAGTCATAAGAGGATTTTCTTTATCTTACTTTCACTCTCATAAAATGAAATACAACTTTTTGTCCTAAACCTCTTCTCCTTTTCTCAGCTGAAGGTCTTTGTGCTTTGAGAATTTCTAGCTTGAGCACAGACTAAAGAAGTTGACTTCCTCTGAATCATGGAAAAATGACACTGTTCAGTGTCATTTAAGGTACTTTATCTGAGACATCTCCATTGGGGTAGAAAAGACAATTCAGCCCATGAAAATTCATTTTCTGAATTTATTTTGTCCAGGAAGGCTTTGCGATGCCTTCCACTTAAGATTCTGGAAATCTTGTGAAAAGGGAATGATAGATGCTTCCTACTCATGCCCTTAAAGGAAGAAATAATCCTGAATGCATCTATGTGAATGCACCTATCTGTTTCTAGCTTTGTTTAGGAACAGCAGCACTGGCAGAGAAAGGAAATCATACCTTTTATTTCACAGGCAATCTGTACATGCACTCAGTCTGAGGGTTTCAGTGTGTGGGGTTTGAATCTGTATTTATGCATGTCTTCCTAGTTAATACAGACAGTACAGGGATCACTAGGCAAAAAATAGCAGCTCCCACCTGGGATCATACTGAATGACTGGACCATTTTCTACGTGGCACCAATTTTAGTTTGTTCTCTATGCCCAGCCTGCTTTCCTGGTAGAGATTTAGGGACTGAGCAATTCTTGGGGTTTGTTTTCCCATTAATTTCAACGGTAATAAGATGCCTACATGAATTCCTGAGGTTCTGAAAATTTGTCTCAAATTGGTGGAAGAACTTTAGTTTCACTGAACTCTCACACAATTAGGTTTTTACTGGTATGCCTTGTCGCATTCGTTGCTCTTAAATCTTAACTTTGTCATGAGATTAATGCCTTTCTCTCATCTTGGCTTAGTTAAGTTTCTTGTGAGTCTTGTTATAGAACAGAACATAAAATGCTTGCAAAGAGACAGTATAGGCCTTAAAAAAATAAATTAGGAATCAGGAAATGGAGAGGGTCAAATGAGTTAGTAGAAAGAAACTACAGCCATTCCTACCTCATGTCAGTTTCACTGTATAATTTTTCCTACAGATTTGAACTATGTACAACAGACAGCTCATTTGTATTTTTGATAAAATTTTGATTGCAAGGTAAAGTAAATAATAACATATTATACAAAAAAATTTTGCCTTTTTTCTGATGCATTCATTTTGCAATTCCTAAAACCTGCATTCAAGCACTGGGATCATCCTCCTATCTCATTAAGAATACTGTGCAGTTCAGCTTGGTTTCTGTCACTTCATACTCTCTTTCTGAGGGATTTTCCCGTTGTGCCCAAGTCTTTGCCTTCCCCTGAGCTAATGAAGAAAATTGGCAATAGGATTTCTGGAAGCAAACATCCAGATACACCTCCACTGACACTCATAAGAGAAGTGCTGTGCTCTAGGGATAGGTGCCTACTCCAAACAAGGAGCCTTGGCTCACAGTAATCCTTGGTGTTGAAATGGGATCCTTAGTAGATGGGGATCCAGCTCTAATTCTATCCAGCTGCACAACCCTGTCCCAGAGAAGTAAGAGTACTAAGAGGGTGCAAGGATGAGAAAGAAAGGAAGTCTGTGGAGGGATAAGGAAGATAAAATTACAGACAGAGAAAGGGTGTTTGGAAAAGGATCATCAAGTGTGTGAGGATCTAAGAAGAAAACACCTGTGTGAGAATTGTAAAGTTGAAGGAAAGCAGGGCCGTTACTTAAAGGACTGCCTGGTCACAAAGTTACCAGAGTAAGATCTGTGGGGGAAGCTGGTGGCAGAGGGTGGCTTGGCAGCACTGAGGATCTGGCCTAGGGCTCTCCAGGCACTGGCTCTTCTCCCCCCACCCTATTCCCTATGCTTCCCTCACCAGCAAAGAATGTTTGAGTGACTTATCAGGATGGCAAGACCTGAATCCTACCTCTCTTGTGTGTGTCAACCGAGAAACAGCTGTTCCGTATTTTTTAGTTGTGTTTGTCTTGCCTTCAGGGTCTTTTCATATGGATGAGAGGGCCCAACCAGACTGACCCAGAAGAAGGTTGATTAAAAGGTAAATATGAAATTGAATAAAGTTTTGGGTCTGGGTTTTTTTTTTTGTTTGTTTGTTTTTTAAGGAATGATAACTTATTTGCAAAATTTTGCTGGACTTGAATGCACTGACTGTCTGAACTGAGTGACTGCTCAAAACACATTGCTTGAAGCAAGCTAGTAGTATATGACTACAGGGTGGAAAGGACAGCAGACTTTTTGGGTTGGCAAAAATATGTTGGAAATTATCTCTGACTATGTTAAGAAGCAGACTTCTGTAACGAGTCAAATGGCAAAAACTGCCATTTTTACTTCAAAAATTGCTCTGTGGTAATTGGCTCCCTCCTTTTAAAAAAAATTTCTTTTGGTTATTTAATTCTTGAGATTTCTCTCCTCCTCTCCTTCTTTTTAGGATTTTATCAATTATTAACCAAGCCTTCCCAAGCTTCATGTATTTAAAACAACTGGTGTGACTTCTGTAGTCACTCATGATATTTCTGGAACCTGCTGATTTACAGCTATAAAAAAAACCTTTTATTTTCTTTTCATGCTGCTTGATTTTTTTATAACACTTAATTTGTAACAGTTGTCTAATGATGCAGTTGTCTAATGTTATCTGTAACCAACATACTATATTCATACAGACTCAGGAGTTCAGACTGTTGCACCAAGAAAGGTTTAATGCTTGGATTTAATAAGTAGGAAGTCATAGATTAATTCTTGTATGGTGGTTCTAAGAATTCAGTGTGACCTATTCATAATGCTGTATGTCTAACCTTTTCTCTTTCATTCTTATAGGCTGAGTAAGAAGAAAACAAGGTGTTAGGTTTAGATTCTGGAAGTTAAAGAGCAATTCAGTGAGATAGCTTTTAATTTGGATCCATAGTCTGTTCATGTACATGTTAAGCTCCAGATTGTTCAGTCTAACTTGAAAGTCTTGACTGTGTTAAGAAGCTGCTTCCTGCCACTATGTGAAAACAAAATGTCAATTGACATGATGTTGGTCACTACACTTAGTTCCAATAACGGCTGTGACTCAGATCGTATTGTGTTCTGTGGCATGCTTACACACTCAAAACACAACCTCTATAACTAAGAGGTGACAGATGGGAGCACTTCTCAGAAAATTTACCCCCCAGGCCCTTGCATATACATTGCCAGGGAACAGGGAGGTATTTAGTGTTAAAGCACTGATGAAATCCTCAAAAGCAATTTCTACTAGGTAAACCATTTCAATTACACGCTTTTCTTCAAGACTTGTGGCATTGTCCTACAGAATGTGTTATGCAATGTTTGTTCATACTATTGTGGTAGGTTAATTGCTGCAGCAATTGCTCATTTCAGTATAGGTCACATATGTTTTTCAAGCAATCAACATGAGTTGCTTTTTGTATTTGTATTATTGGGTTCTCTACATAGGCTGTTTCAAAATTCTACTACATGAACTCTCTTTTCCTTTTCCTATCAACAACGCAGATCATTTGTAGAATCAATAGTAAATTCTCTCCAACCTCAATTCGATGTCAAACTGCAGCTTAGCTCCACCAGACATTTTTGAGAAGGAAAAAAAGATAAAATGTTGATTTATGTCTGTTTTAAATGCATAAATATATACAAATATTTGAATATGACTATATACATCTATGTATTTGCCTCTCCCTGAACTTATTATTTATGCTGTATTTCATTCTTAAAGAAACAAATAACATCTGAGAGACATGTCATGGATCTTTTTCTTTTGTTCATGGTTGTTTGGGGGCTTTGGGGAGTTTTTGATTGTTGGGTTTTGTTTTTTTTTTTTCAGAAAACAAAGTGTTCATGTTTGCCTTTAAATTTTCTGGTAATATGTATCTATTAAGAAATGGCATCTTCTTTCTTTGAACTGGTCACGTGTCACAGGTCAGAGCAAGAAAAGGTTTTCCTCCCCTCCTAGTGAACTGGGCCAACAAAGTTGTTGCTGGGATCTGCCACTTTGCAGATATTCAGAACTTGGTGGGAATACTCTTTCCATGCTTTACTGTCAAGTGGTTTAATCACCTGTGTAACATGGTGATACCTGCATGTGAACATGCACATGCAATACAAGGACAGTACTGCTCTTCTAGGAACTGAATTTATCTCCCGCAGGTGCTACGCTTGATGAATTTTGAAGGGAAGATTTGTTAAGTACACGTCAAAGCCAACAAAGAAGAAAAGTCATCTTTCACATGAAACAGGCACTTTTTAAAGTATCAAGCATGCTGCTGGTGGCTGATGTACTTTAGCTTAAGGCCACCACATAAATTACATTTGACAAATTAGTTATGGAAGGTTATGCACACCTGTTTATATCAGTGCTACATGAAATATTCATTTCAATGTCGCTTCTGTTTAACTGAACATATTATTCCCTTGTCAAAGTTATTTTAGGGTCTCCCTTGTATCTAGGCATTCTGATTATGTTCCACTACCTTGGTTTACAACTAATTAAGGCAAACATATTATGTTATACTATCACTCCCATTAAAACAATACAAACGATCCGCATTGAAAGCGGCAGATAAACTTTCAGAAAATTCAGAAGATATTGATTTGTTATTCTACATCAATTGCCTTTCGGGCTGAGGTTACAGAGACAACACCATTGATTCATTTATTTAAAATGAAGTTGCAATGCATCATGCATTCCTGTTCACTCGATCTTTTAATTTGTGTGCAATATTTTCAGCTAAGCCCTATGCATTGAACTGTCAGTTTCTTAGAAATTTGCTAAAATATAAAAATGGCACTGATGAAGTTTGAACTGAAATACTACACTTGTGATTAAAAAAAAAAGATGGTACAGTATATTACAACATGGGCATAAACAAATAAATCTTCCTAAATATAAATTACTCTCATTGCATAGACTACACAATCTGCCCTAGCATGTCCCAGGCATACTTTTTTTTTTTTTTTTTAAGGTATCTATATCTACAAGGAATGTTAAAACTCTGGAGTTTTAAATATACTAGTAAATTAGAAACAACAATGATTTATTTTAAATGCACAGTAGAAAGCTGTCACTGTAGATTACAGCCAGGATGGGTTTGATCTATGCCTCTTTCACACTATTTTCTAGACATTTCTCTTGCTAAGAAGGTGCAGTATGATATGTGGATGTTGAGGTAAGTCTGCCTGCTCACCCTACCCACCCCACCGTATGAAACGAAAAAGATATCGCAATGAAAAAAATTGAGTCAACAAAGTCTGGAATTTGTGATTTGACATATTACCCTAATCTGTGTTCTGAGCTGTGCTGTTGAGAAGGTGACTCTCAAGGTTCTGGATTCAGATGATGTTTCTCCTTATTAGATTAAATATGGCAGTGACTCAGAATCATAAGATGTTTTGGGTTGGAAGGGACCTCTAAAGGTCATCTAGTCCAACCTGCCTACAATAAGCAGGGGCATTGCTACCTAGGTCAGGTTGCTCAGAGTCCCATCAAGCTTGACCTTGAATGACTCCAGGGATGGAGCCTCCACCACCTCTCTGGGCAACCTGTTCCAGCGATCCACCACCCTCATATTAAAGGACTTTTTCCTAATGTCCAACCTAAGTCTACCCTTTTCTAGCTTAAAAACATTACCCCTTGTCCTGTCACCACAGACTAGAGAGAACAGATCTCCCGCTGTGTTCTTGTAGGCCCCTTTCAGGTATTGGAAGGTCACTGTAAGGTCCCCCAGGAGCCTTCTCTTCTCCAGGCTGAACAGCCCCAACTCTCTCAGCCTGTCTTCATAGGAGAGGTGCCCCAAGCCTCTAATCATTTTTGTGGCTCTCGTCTGGACATGCTCTGACAGGTCCATGTCCTTCTGGTGCTGAGGATTCCAGAGCTGGGTGCCATACTCCAGATGAGGTGTCACCAGGGCAGAGTAGAAGGGCAGAATCACCTCCTTGATCTGCTGGCCATACTTCTTTGGATGCAGCCCAGGAGGCGATTGGCCTTCTGAGCCACAAGTATGCATTGTTGGCTCATGTCCAGCTTTTCATCCACTAGTACCCCCAAGTCTTTTTCCACAGGGCTGCTCTCTAGCATGTCCTCTCCCAGCCTATGTTGATACTGCTGGTTGCCCCAGCCCAGGTGCAGGACCCTGCACTTGGCCTTGTTGAACCTCACGAGGTTCACCTGGGCCCACCTCCCCAGTCTGTCCAGTCCCCTCTGGATGGCATTCTGTCCCTCTGGCATATCAACTGCACCACTCAGCTTGGTGTTAGTAGCAGACTGGTTGAGGGTGCACTCAATGACATTGTCAACATCATTAGTGAAGATATTAAATGACATTGGTTCTGGTACGGACCTCTGAGGGACACCACTTGTCACTTTTTTCCATCTGGACATGAAACCATTGACCACTACCCTCTGGATGCGACCATCCAGCCAACTTCTTATCCACTGAGCAGCCCACCCATCAAACATTTATTTCTCCAACTTAGAGAGAATAATGTTGTGATGGACTGTGTCAAAGGCCTTGTAGAAGTCCAGATAGATGACATCCATAGCTCTTCCCTTTTCCACTGAAGTAGTCACTCCGTTGTAGAAAACCATTAGGTTGTTCAGGCAGGACTTGCACCTAGTAAAGCCATGTTGACTGTCTTGTATTACCTCCCTGTCCTCCATGTGTGTTAGCATATCTTCTGAGAGGATCTGTTCCATTATCTTCCCGGGCACAGAGGTGAGGCTGACAGGTCAGTAGTTCCTAGGGTCCTCCTTTGTACCCTTTTTAAAAATGGGTGCAATGTTTCCTTTCTTCCAGTCACTACGGACTTCACCTGACTGCCATGACTTTTCAAATACCATGGAGAGTGTCTTGGCAACTGCATCAGCCAATTCTCTCAGGACTCTGGGATGCATTTCATCTGGTCTCATGCAGAAGCTTTGTACTGTGACAGAAATATATGCCACAGGTACTTGGAGTATCTCTTAATACACTGCATTTTGCAGCACAGTTTTATGTTTCTCTTGCCCGCAGCAGCTGAGAACAGACTCAAAGCTCAAGGCACAAGACGAATTTAGTTCAAACTACTTCCTCTGCTTGCCTTGGCTGCATCCAATGGATACATGTTACTGGTGCGTGGCCATTGAGTGATTTGAGACTCAGCTGGTGAGAGCTTATTTGTTATTCTTCTTCCTCTTTCACACGGATTATTTGAGTAAATGTGATATCAGAATTCAGGAGTCAGATGAGGAGACATCTCAGGAAAAAAAGTGAGTTCAGTTCCTAACCAGTGCTGATGCAGACCACACTGTTTCTTCACCCTTTCCTGCTCTTTGGCTTGTTGCTAGTCTTGTGCTTGATGGATGTACTTATTTTCCCCTCACTACACAAGGCCTGAGAGATGTTTCTTCCTGCCTTTCTTGTTCCTTGGGAAAGTGTAGAAATATGACACTACAGTGTTGTCTCCCTGATACAGGTTTTCTAGAGAAGCACCTG